>CM028383.1:71677565-71747821 GCA_013146195.2 Codonopsis lanceolata
TAATATTTATTGAAATGACAAAATACCTGGGTTGAGAAACTAAAACTTTATTATTGAAACTAAAAAAATAATATGGTTTTACTTTCTTAAATATGTTCGGGAAAGACATTTTAAAATTTATAAGAAAAATTATATCTATAATGGTGTCGGTTAATCAATATATTAAACAAGCTGAAGCATGTTTAGTTATTACAATAAAATAAGTTAAATAAGTTTAAAAAATGTGTCATAATGTCAAGAAGATGAAAAAATAAAGTATCATTTGATGAATTTGTGTGCCTTTGTTAAGGACAATACAAATAAATTTATCATGTCAAACAATAATTATTAGAAAAAATTAATGCTTAAATATTATAAATCACTTGCCATGAATTAAGGCAAAAATAGTAAATTTTTCATAAGCAAATTAATTTTGTGAATAATTAAATAATAAATTGAAATGTCGCCCAATATTTTACGAAAGACAAAAAATACCCTTACTAGGTTGAGAAACTAAAACTTTATTCGAAACTAAAAAAAATAATATGGTTTTACTTTCTTAAATATGTTCGGGAAAGACATTTTAAAATTTATATAGAAAAAGTTATATCTATAGTAATAGAATTATCGGTTAGTATCAATATATTAAACAAATCTGGGCATGTTTAGTTATCACCCATGAAAAAGATAAAATAAGTTAAATAAGTTTAAAAAATGTGTCATAATGTCAAGAAGATGAAAAAATAAAGTATCATTTGATGAATTTGTGCCTTTTGTTAAGGACAATACAAATAAATTTATCATGTCAAACAATAATTATTAGAAAAAAGTGTCTTAAATATTATAAATCACTTGCCATGAATTAAGGCAAAAATAGTAAATTTTTCATAAGCTTAATTTCATAAGCAAATAAAAATTGAAATGTAAATAATAAATTGACAATGTCGCCGAGAAAGAATATTTACGAAATGACAAAAATACCCTTACTCGGTTGAGAAACTAAAACTTTATTTGAAACTAAAAAAATAATATGGTTTTACTTTCTTAAATATGTTCGGGAAAGACATTATAAAATTTATATGAAAAATTATATCTATAGTAATAGAATTGTCGGTTAGTATCGAGATATTAAACAAATTGGTAGCATGTTTAGTTATTACCCATGAATAAAATAAGATAAATAAGTTTAAAAAATGTGTCATAATGTCAAGAAGATGAAAAATGAAGTATCATTTGATGAATTTGTGCCTTTTGTTAAGGACAATACACATAAATTTATCATGCCAAATAATAATGATTAGAAAAAAGTGTCATAAATATTATAAATCACTTGCCATGAATTATGGCCAAAAGAGTAAAGTTTTCATAAGTAAATTAATTTCGTGAATAATTAAATAATAAATTGAAATGCCGCCCAATATTTTATGAAAGACAAAAATACCCTTACTCGGTTGAGAAACTAAAACTTTATTCGAAACTAAAAAAAATAATATTGTTTTACTTTCATAAATATGTTCGGAAAGACATTATAAGAGTTATATGAAAAATTGTATCAATAGTAATACAATTTAATCTAATCTAATCTAATCTAATCTAATCTAACTACTTATAAAAGTGTAGGTTGTCTCTTACAACTTAATGTATGGACAAATGTACCCTTTAACTTAATGAATAACTCACCATTAATTAAGGTCAAAAGAGTAAATTTGTTATAGATTAATTAATTCAATGAATAATTAAATAAAATTTTCATCCCTTAACTTGTACATATTTTCAATTTATGTCCTACATTATTTAATTCAATTCATTTTGTCTTGTATTTTGATTTTTTTTTTCAATTTCCCCCACCTACCAGGATCGTTACAAATGTCGCCTAATATTTATTGAAATGACAAAAATACCCTTACTCGGTTGAGACACATAAATTTTATTCGAAACTAAAAAAATAATATGGTTTTACTTTCTTAAATATGTTCGGGAAAGACATTATAAAATTTATATGATAAACTATATCTATAGTAATAGAATTGTCGGTTAGTATCGAGATATTAAACAAAATGGTAGCGTGTTTAGTTATTACCCATAAAAAAAATAAGATCAATAAGTTTAAAAAATGTGTCATAATGTCAAGAATATGAAAAAATGAAGTATCATTTGATGAATTTGTGCCTTTTGTTAAGGACAATACACATAAATTTGTAATGCCGAATAATAATGATTAGAAAAAAATGTCAAAAATATTATAAATCACTTGCCTTGAATTAAGGCCAAAAGAGTAAATTTGTTAAAAGCAAATTAATTTCGTGAATAATTAAATAATAAATTGAAATGTCGCCCAATATTTTTTGAAAGACAAAAATACCCTTACTCAGTTGAGAAACTAAAACTTTATTCGAAACTAAAAAAATAATATTGTTTTACTTTCATAAATATGTTCGGGAAAGACATTATAAAATTTATATGAAAAATTATATATATAGTAATAGAATTGTCGGTTACTATCGAGATATTAAACAAATTGGTAGCATGTTTAGTTATTACCCATGAATAAAATAAGATAAATAAGTGAAAAAAATGTGTCATAATGTCAAGAAGATGAAAAAATGAAGTATTATTTGATGAATTTGTGCCTTTTGTTAAGGACAATACACATAAATTTATCGTGCCAAACAATAATGATTAGAAAAAAGTGTCATAAATATTATAAATCACTTGCCATGAATTAATGCCAAAAGACTAAATTTTTCATAAGAAAATTAATTTCGTGAATAATTAAATAATAAATTGAAATGTCGCCCAATATTTTCTGAAAGACAAAAATACCTTTACTCGGTTGAGAAACTAAAACTTTATTCAAAACTAAAAAAATAATATTGTTTTACTTTCATAAATATGTTCGGGAAAGATATTATAAGAGTTATATGAACAATTGTATCAATAGTAATATAATTTAATTTAATCTACTCTAATCTAATCTAATCTAATCTAACTACTTATAAAAGTGTAGGTTGTCTTATAAAAGTGTAGGTTGTCTCTTACACTTAAATCACTCACCATTAATTAAGTATGAACAAATGTATTCTTTAACTTAATAAATCACTCACCATTAATTAAGGTCAAAAGAGTAAATTTGTTATAGACTAATTAATTCAATGAATAATTAAATAATAGTTTGATCCCTTAACTTGTACCGATTTTCAATTTATGTCCTACATTTTTTAATTCAATTCATTTAGTCTGTATTTTGATTTTTTCAATTTCCCCACCTACGGGATCGTTACAAATGTCGCCTAATATTTATTGAAATGACAAAAATACCCTTACTCGGTTGAGACACAAAAACCTTATTCGAAACTAAAAAAATAATATGGTTTTACTTTCTTAAATATGTTCGGGAAAGATATTATAAAATTTATATGAAAAATTATTTCTATAGTAATAGAATTGTCGGTTAGTATCGAGATATTAAAGAAATTGGTAGCATGTTTAGTTATTACCCATGAATAAAATAAGATAAATAAGTTTTAAAAATGTGTCATAATGTCAAGAAGATGAAAAAATGAAGTATCATTTGATGAATTTGTGCCTTTTGTTAAGGACAATACACATAAATTTATAATGGCAAATAATAATGATTAGAAAAAAGTGTCATAAATATTATAAATCACTTGCCATGAATTAAGGCCAAAAGAGTAAATTTTTCATAAGCAAATTAATTTCGTGAATAATTAAACAATAAATTGAAATGTCGCCCAATATTTTCTAAAAGACAAAAATACCCTCACTCGATGCATGTTTAGTTATTACCCATGAATAAAATAAGATAAATAAGTTTAAAAAATGTGTCATAATGTCAAGAAGATGAAAAAATAAAGTATCATGTGATGAATTTGTGCCTTTTGTTAAGGACAATACACATAAATTTATAATGCCAAATAATAATGATTAGAAAAAAGTGTCATAAATATTATAAATCACTTGCCATGAATTAAGGCCAAAAGAGTAAATTTTTCATAAGCAAATTAATTTCGTGAATAATTAAACAATAAATTGAAATGTCGCCCAATATTTTCTGAAAGACAAAAATACCCTTACTCGGTTGAGAAACTAAAACTTTATTCGAAACTAAAAAAATAATATTGTTTTACTTTCATAAATATGTTCGGGAAAAATATTATAAAATTTATATGAAAAATTGTATCAATAGTAATATAATCTAATCTAATCTAATCTAATTTAATCTAATCTAATCTAACTACTTATAAAAGTGTAGGTTGTCTCTTATACATTTCATCATTGGACATTTTTTTATAAAAATTTAATATGTTTACTTTCTCTTAATTTCAATAACTGTAACTTAGTTCTCTTCCCCTTAACTTAATGAAAAATACATTTCACAACCAATGAATAGATTTGTTTTAAAAGCAAGGCAATACGTGCGTGCCTTTTCTAGTAATTTATAAATGGATGGCACAGAGGACCACCTGAAATGAGAGAAATCGATGCACAGAAAGGGAATATATAGGATGACTAGGATTCGGTAAGTAAGGCATAATATACTAGGGTCTACGTGTGTTCATTCGGATTGAGAATTCTTGTTTCAATATGAATTCTGAATTCTATCAGCAACAGATTTGGATGAAATTCAAGGCCATATTTCAAATTCTGTATTTGTATCTCTAAGCAATTTGATGAATTCATGTTACATTATTATGCTTTTCATTATTTATATGCAATTAATGTAGTCAAATTTTAGGAGTGACTTCATGTTTCACAAATTCTTGTATGATAAAATTCTTTGCTATATGTTAGGAATCAATGTTGTAATTTTTCGGATTTAGTTCATTCGAGAATTCAAGCAAGGGAATTTAAATTCCGTCATGACTGAAACAATGTAGTTGTTATTGCATTTAGCCATGACTTAAAACAATCAAATTTGCTTCAAACCAAATTTATATTAGTAGCAAGCAAATATGCAGCTTAGATTGGTATTTAGTTGCGTATACAAACCAGCCCATGATCTAGAAGAAATTAACCCCTGATACAAGAACATCAAATTACCAACTTGATTGAAGATAATTCGATGCTACTCAAAATTTATGATATGATACGTGAGTCTTGTCTATCTGCTGGCTATATTAATAGCTAATAGTAGCAGAGCTTCAAAAAGTCAGGTTTGACAACCAATTTTTCTCATAGCAAGTAGAAATCTTTAGAATTTCTGCAAGTTCGCTGTAAAGCCGCCATAGGGTTAGGACTCATTTCTCCCATCTGAGTATATATAACTTCTAAACAGGGAACACATCCTATTGTCTTTATAATTTAAAGCATAGGTAGCTTGCATTCTTAAAAGGGATAATAGGAAATCCCCATATAAAATACTCACTTCTCAACAAGATAACTACTTTCAACATGAAAGTTTTATAAAAAATTTAGTGAATCATGGTCCATAACTTAGTAATCACTAGCAAGTAAAAAAAATTATTCAAGATAAATGGTGTATTCAGAATACAAGATAACTGCATGGAAAAACCTTTTGCAACAAAGTTATAGAAACTGGAAACCTTCTGAAGGTCATGATCCCCATTGTCTTGTTCATCAACCAATAAAGACTGCAGAACTGTTGTAGGAACATCTGGATCTAGCACATGCTAACAGGTACCGGAAATAGCTTAGAAGCAACGCATATTGGCTGGATCAAGACAACTCAACGCAAATAATTTTCCATGTAAAATCCATGTACTATTCTGCAAATAGGAGTTACCTTATTATGAACAACCAAAAGCCATATTATCTGCGAGTAGGAAGTTGATGCGAAGTATGCATTGAAGAGATATGCCATACTGATATGTACCTGAAAATACAGGATGACGTTGAAGCAGAAATGCGAAGGCTAAAGCTGGAGCCTAAGCAAACCATGGACATGTACAATATAGCTTGCAAAGAAGCACTAACAGCAAAACTGAAGGTTTTCTAAGTTAAACACACATTTCTCTTTCATAAAACTGTTCCAACTAGGATATTCATATGACAACATAAATGAAAACAAATACTCCACGACTAAATACTTCCAAAAATTGCTCCCTCGCTCCCCTCAAGAGAAATGCACTCCCAAAATCAGAGATAATCTTGAGCACCACCACAAAGTCTCCTTGCACATTAGTATGAAGGCTGCCAGGTCCAAAATCGTCTTTGAAAGAACTACTACTTTTAGGAATAAGAGAAATGAACGTAGAATGAATGCTATTACAGAGAGTCTCATTCTCAAAAAGCTCCATAAAATGCATGGGGGTTATCCTTGACAATGTCACAACATGTCCTGAAAAAGGGTCAATTGGACCTAGAGACTTATTACTGGCAATACGACAGCTGCTTTGCTGTCTCCTCCTACATCCACCTATCAAGCCAACAACCCCAATACAGAGATAGAGGACTTCGATCTTCTTTTTTGATGAAAAATCTTCAAGCATTGGATATTTCACATATTCTTCCATTTATGAAGTCACATAAGATTCACTAATAGCCTCGATAGCTCCCCATAGGTTTAGCCCAAAGAGAGGAAAACTGATCACGTGATCCCTCAAGAAAAAACTCTCCTACTCAACAGTCTGAGATAAAGATCCCCTTTTCTCTTAAGCCATCAATCACTGTGAGAATATCATTTCGCAAATATCACAAATATCGCAAATATCCTTAAACTGTTGTTTCCAAATCCACTTCTCATCATTTCGTTATATTTAATTTTGTGAGAATATCTTTTCGCAGTTCACTACTTGCTAACTGTAGAAGATTCATGGTACTGGATCGATAACCTAAATAAATAACTATTGTTCATACTCCCAGGAAACTTTTGGCTATCATTTGAAGCATATTGTATAAACGGTATTGCAGCTTTATAAAACTCTACCCAATGGCCCCAACCCATAATAAAAATAACATATTCTTCTACGATTTTACTTATGCAATGGTTGCACTCTTCTCCCCTTTTTTCTTTGAGAGTATATAAACATAAACCTGAAAGAATAGTGATGCAAGCTTCTGTACCAAATCTAATAAATGGTCGACACTCAAGAGGCTGGGATTATCCACATTAAGCTGCAAGTCAGAATCTGTCCGTCTTTCAGATGAATCAGGCTGCAAATCACCATGTGAGAATGCTGGATGCGGAACCTGTAGGTTGGCTATATGAGGTCATTGCAATGAACTTAGCATAAGGATGGGCATCTGTGCATGACAATTACCTCATCATGAGCTTCCTTGTCTTTTAAATTGTAGCTAGCTGGCATTTCTGAAAATAATTGAGCTCCCAAGGGACATGCATCATCAGGAAAGAAATTTTGAAGCAACTGTTCCTTCAAAATGGAAGACTCAGACTGCAAAAAGACTTATAAGATTCAGTCCTAGCATCAAATTTACGTAGAAATTATAAATTCTTTTAAAGGGTGCAGATCAATACGAAATTTACATTTGTTGACTTTTCCAGTGCCTTCACTACAATTGTGGCAAAGGATTCTAACTGGTCCCCAGATTTCTCTATGGCTGAAACCGACTTCAAAGCATCATTATCATCTTCCTTTGATCCATAAACTTTACCATTATGGTGTAGTCCAGTCGTTACAGCCTGCAACTTGCAGTCATCTACCAATCGGAGAAAAGGATCAACCTGTTGTAGCTCATCAAAAAATAAATGTTATTAGAGTGCATCAGTTATGGTACACAAAGTACAACTAATAATAGTATTGCACCTACTATTTCATCTGTTAATCCAGCCTTGGCAGAAGGTAAAAGGGGGATAATGTTGGATGATTTAGCTAAGATGATTGTCATAAAGGTTGACAAAGTGAAGACCGATCTGCGGCGTGATGGTGGTAATGGCCCTGTGAAAATTAGGAAGAATGATTGAGTTAAGTAATGATGTCTAATCTGATACAGGAAGTTTCTGCATGTTTAATAACAATGATATGAAGTTCAGCAAGTTCTACCCATGGTTGGGTTGTAATGATGAATTTTGCTCAACATTATGCAACTTTAATCCTAGCTGAAAAATGGCACTGAGGATTCAAACATGGATTTTCCGTCATTATATTGTTTCCAAGGAATAATTTTTTCCTCCTCTTTGAATCATCCCAAAAGAACTAACCTCTACCTATACTGGAAAGGGAACTATTTGGGGAGATACGAGTGGAATAAAATCAGGTTGGTGAAGTGGAGGAATGTGCAACAAGGATAGAAAATCTCAACAAATAGAATGTAGCCAAAAATTGAATGTTAAAAAGGTTATGTGGGAAAACTAGGGAGGAGAAAATTCAAAATACAAAGAACCCATCTTGAGACGGTAAAAGTTCCCTCAATAGGAGATTAAAGAAAATAGATAGTTTTGGTACGTTGAATATAGACCACTAAGTTCATCCATTATGGAGTGTTATAGGTTAAAACCAAGAGCAATAGTTGTATCCATATCAGCTCACATGTAGCACAGTACACAGATCTATTTCTGACTTATCGCTAAGCTGTAATACAAAAGTTTGCTTCTTTCTCTATTCCAAGAAACAATAAGCCCCCCCCCACCTTGCCCAATCAACGTAAGGAAAAAAAAGAGGCTTCTAACCAACCTTGTACACCCATCCATGGTCAATATATAAGAAACCACTCATTGGGTTCCTTTAAGAGGCCGTAAGATAGGTGCAATTGCATCTAAGCCACAAGACTCATGAGACTTGCTTGAAATGCTAACTCATGAAGGGTAACTATTTGATGGTTAAGGTAACTATCCATACCTCAGTGCATCCTGTGATAGATCACACTTATCGGTTGTGAGTTTCAAATTAGGATCCCCCCTGTCCACATCTTTGTTGTCACATTCATTATACTTTATGTTTGACCATCATGGACATATGTCTAAGTTGAATCTTACGATCATATTTTCGGGTTACTTTCCCCACAAAATGGTATCTACTAATAGTTCGTCATCCATTCAGCCTCACGTGACTTTGACAAGTAGTTTAACTTTATTCTTCTTGATTGCGGCATTACTTTTATTGTGTCATCTCTTCCTTTGTACTAACCCAATTTTCATTTAATTGGTTATACACCACTAAAATTGGTGCTCTAAATTGTTCAATCTCATATTTTATCTTATGCAAAGGAGGATTATAGGTAGAGGAAGTGAATATGTGGTCTATAGATATTTGATAGTACTCCTACGTCTATGTCGAGGCCTTTGCCTTGTTCTAGTATGGTCTCTCCTCGTCTTATTGGTTGTAGGTTCGGACATCCTCCTCTATCTAGCTTTAAAAGTTTTATCCAAGTTTCAACTCTTTACCTAGTTTAGATTGTCAGCATGTAAGTTCCCCAAACTACTTTGTGTCTTATTTTCTTGAAGTCAACAGGCGGTTGCATTTTCTTTTGAGTTAGCCCAAAGTGATGGTTGGGTTCCTTATAATATAACTTCTAAACCCATTTTCTATAACCTTCATGGATGACTTCCATAATTTTTAATTTATGTGTTGAAATTTAGACTCTATTTGATCCTGCTATACGAATTTTGAATGGTAATAACTGGAGTACTTCTAAGATCCCCTCAATTTTAATATGTTACTTAGAACATTGTATGCTCAATCAGTTACGTTTGATATACATTGTTGAAATTTAGACTCTATTTGATCCTGCTATACCAATTTTGAGTCTCGATTCTTATATGTTACTTAGAACATTGTCTGCTCAATCTGTTGAGTTTGATATACATTGTTGGGCCCCTATCTAACTACTTAATGGCAAAGTCTTGGGTTTGAGTCGTCCCGCTTACACTTGTTACCCCATTTTGTCACTCTGTTTGGTTTTGATGCCCCGGTGAGGCATAAGTCTTTGTCTCTCCACGTGTGGATGGGTCATGCGTGAGGGGGCGTGTTGATTTTGATATACATTCTTGGGCCCTATCTAACACCTAAGCTTTTACATGAGTTGACACAATCAATCTTTGTTTGTTGGCACACTTCAAGAAATTGCAGCTAAAAGAAAGAATAAAACTTTATTAGAAGTTACTGAAGCTCTTTCGTTATTCATGAAGGTCCTAAGATGTTTTAGGCGAGTGTTGTTACCACGTCCCGTTTCTGACTAATCATATGTCTTCTTCTGTTTTGGTGGGTGGAACCCAATTTTACAACCCACATAACCTCTATAAATTATCTCCCCGTGTGTCTTGGGAGTATGTGCTTTGTTCCTAAGAGTCGTCCACAAGTATCCAAGTTGAATAATAAAACTGTAAGTGCATTCTTTTGGGTACCCCTCGTCTTCAAAAGGGGTATCAGTATTATTCTCGTCTTCAGCAGAGATACCGGTGTTAGTTTTGTCTACACCTATCATGTCCTGTTGATCTAAACAACCTCAGCCTTTCATCACTCTGGTGTATGTTCTTCGTAAAAACACTTTTGTAGCATGTGATACTGTGACGGTACAGTGATGGTGACATTGGCAATTACAGACTCTTTGTAATGGGAGAAAAAGATACACAGAAACACGGGTGCCCATGGGCAACCCTATGCCCTTTAGCCCTGCCCAAGAGCATACATATGACCTATTAGCTATATGATCATCTGAAGGACTGCCCCTTATTGTATTGTAACCATCACAACCAAAACATAAAATAAATGTCTTAAATACTTTCATGAAAGATTAATCAAATATATTTGAGTTGCACGTATAAGACGAAAACTAATAAAAAGCTACTAACTATATGCAATTAAAATGTAAATGCTACTTACTTACCTCCTTTTCCATCAAGACAAAGCCTCCTGAAGGAAAATCCTAACTGAAAACTTCGGATGAGAGCCTCATGACTGGAGTTCTATATGAAAGGAGCACCTTGTCAGAAATTAGACAGCTAATATATTAAAAATCAGGACATATCTGTAAGCTGATACTGTGATACACATCAGATCACACCACAATATGAAATTATGCAACATAAGAGAATCCATACGGGAGAAAGATTTATAGCGATTTTCTTCAGAGTTGTTCATAAATCAGCATCTCCTGGTAGAAAGGACATGACTGGAGCAAAGGAAATAAGTACAAGCAATGCATATCATTTCTGGTGGAGGGTGATCGCTAAACTATGCTCTCTTGGAGTTGTCTTCTTCTACCTCTAGAAATAGCTGAGCATACAAGTTTAATGTAGCTGAGTATACAAGTTTAATGTAGTTGAGAGCAGTACTCGTCTACAGCAAAAGGTCATATTACTTCATTTAAGAAAGAGAAAAGCTGAAGACCCGGATTTGGAAGAATGTGCTCCATTCATATAGAATTTCATTTGAGTTTTAATCATGTATAAGCAAAAACATCTCAGTTGGGAAATAAAGAAAAAATAAATAAGTTTGAAATTGTTGTAAAAAGCAGTCAAGTAAAAGAGAGCAAAATTACAAAAGACAAAAAGTTTGAAATTGTTGTAGTGGTGGTGCTTCTTTTAGGTGATTAATTCCCACTTGAGTTACGAGCTTTATTTACATTTTCGTATTACAATGTTCTATAAGACTGGTCATAGGTTAAGACATTATTTTCATATATGATGTTTGTCATGTAAAACATTTTAACAGCTAAATTATTCTGGCACAAATCATTTTATCCCCAAATATTTGGAGCGATGATGAAACAAAGAATTTTGTTTGGCCATTAGAGTGTAAAGTGGATTCTTTTTGTTGATATAACAGGCAAAGTACTACCAAAGATACAAGTACTTTATAGAATTACGTTGTATCTGAAGGTCAGCCAAAATAACAGAGATGCATTTTCCAGCTTGCTATATGTGCTGGGTGATTATGCTTGTACGCTGATCAAATAGTTTTTATGCCAACCCCTAGAGCTGCTGCCACCGGGTAAAGACTATTCCCCAATACTGTTATCCTGTTCTCATAGTAACTTGAATTACTATCAATTGTTAAAGGTTATACCTGTGAAGAATGATGGATATTGTACACCGAAATCATTATATCTTGACCAGGATTCACTTTATAATTTCCAGGAAGCACGTCGGCAACTTGAGCTCTTCTTATCAGGACCTAATAGAATTCAGATGTTCAAGAGAAAGGTTAAACAGTAAGAAGAGTGGCATAGCAGAAATAAAAAATCAGAACATGTGGATACATGCGCATCGACTCGTTTATGCAACGAGTTAGGAACTTGAGGTTCTTTCAAAAGTAGGATGCTGTCCCTGTAACACTCTGTCAACTTCATCATGTGCTTTTTTCAGAGCAGCTAAATCATGCGCAAGACGTTACGAATTTGGGAGATGTTATTACATCTGTGCTCTAGATTGATCAAATGTAGAAATAAGGCAATGCTTGATAGTATATATGATTGGTCCAAGCAAGTCATTATCAAGTCATTGACCATCAGCATTCTCAGCAAACAAACAGAAACCCACGTACCAGAACAAAGACAGAAAAACCCAGTATTCGTAAACCATCATTTTGACCACTAAACTAATCAAAATCAAAAACCCATCCCCACAAAAATGAAACCCCAAAAGACTACAACTTTCTGTTCTTTTCTCTTTTGCAATCCATCAATTTTCTCAGCAACCAAACAGAAAATCACAACACAAACCAAACAGAGCAAAACCCATTACTTTAAACTATCACTTAACCCCTAAACAAATCAAAATACCAACCCATTACCAAATCCTTAGATCCAACAATTCCGGCCCATAATTCAGACACCCATTTGCTTTCCAAGAAAATGAGATAGAAAAATAAAAATCAATCAAAAGGTAAAAAAGATTGAGACTTTACCATAACCATCTTCAACAAAAAAGTTAAAAGTGTGGTGATCGCAATTGTAAGTTCATTCAGCTCATTTTCCCCTGCAACCAGAATTTAAACAGAAGTCATAACCTCCATAAAGTGTAACAAGCATAAACTAAGGTCCTCTATCAGTAAGTAACTGTACTCAAGGATGAAAGTTCCTCAATTACCAAAACACAGGGAGGAAAATGATTAACTTACGGTTTCTAATAGTTTTCTATGAAGATTCCAGCCTCAATGACAGGGACTCCATCTGAATGTGTAAATTATCAATAAAATTCTGAAGTTTCGGATAATTTTTCTTTGAAAAATTCCTTGTCTTTCTCAGCAGTAGGTGAAGGCTCAATATAATTACATCACTGAAGTTTATCCAAGACATGGAAATCAATGTTCAATTATCAAAAAACATCTACCATGAAGGGGAAAATCTACATAGGAATATCATGCAAGGCCTTTGTTGAGAAACCGTTCCAAGCTATTGTATTGCATGAAGGGGAAAATCTTATATAAAGTGTCAAAAGAGAAACGTTTAAGGTTTTAGCAAAGATATAGCCTCACTTAGACCAGTACCAGCACAGGAAATGCCCAAAAACAATACGAGGGGTCTGCAGAAGACACCTTTGTCTACCTTTCTCTAAGTATTCCCCTATTCTGTTGCTTAGCTTTTAAATCTATGATGTCATACAACATTCATTAATACCAAAATTCAAGTATACTCTAAAATTGATTCTTATAAAATTGATTCTATAGTAGAGCTGATAGATCAGTTTAAACCTATAATGCAGATTGATTTCCAGAATTAGAGGATCTAAAAGAAGCTTGATCGAAGGGAAGAGTAGGGTGAAGTTCATAACAATGATACTGAGAGTAGTCTCTAGTGCAATTCAACAGCCCGCTCAATAAATGAGTTCTGTGGGTCCTCTTTTCAAGGACGAAATGAGAGTTCACTCTGTACTTCAATGGTCACATCGTGTCCTGTTGGTAAACAAGATCAAAACAAAAAGTTTCACTTTTATATGTATTTCAGGACCAATGTACTACAATGGAGTGTATCATCTCTTCTATCAAACACAACCCTGTCGGTCCACTCTTCAGTGATATAATTGACAAAATCCCAAATTGGCAAAATCCCAAATTCACTCGAAATACTAACAATAAGCATATAAAAATGATACACACGGACAATCCATAAAGGAAATTGTGAACTGACCTCTTCTTCAGTCCATTTACCCCTCGAAGATTTTCGTGTTGGGCCAGACACCCTCCTGTACATAAACTAACAGTCAGCATTACCACAACTCAAACGATAATACTTTATGTTATATTTCTGCAAACTTAGGAGATCCATTACTGATTGAATTAAATGAATTCATACTTTCATTACAAAATTCGTGAACATTATATTCCAAACAGGCTTTCTAATAAATATTGTGTTCCCATTGACCAAAGAAACTTTCTTTTAGTTTCAAAGGCCAAAATTATTGGGATTGTAACCGAAATTGAGACAAACATATCCTAATTCTTGAATCTTGACACATTACAGACAATCATCATATATTTTATTTTCCTGCACTTTCTCGGAAAGCAATCAGAAGCTAAGAAGTACGAACCCTTGTAGTACAATTGGATTCCTCTAGACCCTGCAATTACACCAACCGAACCATTCGACATCACCAGTTACTGGTCTGGTTCTGCCACAATCCTCCCAGGAAACAAGCCGGTCATCTTATACACCGGAATCAACTCTGAAAAGACTGAAGTTCAAAACTTGGAAGTACCCAAAAATTTATCGGATCCATTTCTAAGAGAATGGGTCAAATACTCTGGTAATCCAATCATAAACCTGCCCAATGGTATTGAGCCAGACCAGTTTAGAGACCCGAGTACTGCTTGGTTAGGTCCAGATGGTAAATGGAGGATTGTTGTTGGAA
Organism: Codonopsis lanceolata; assembly: GCA_013146195.2. Classification (NCBI taxonomy): domain Eukaryota; kingdom Viridiplantae; phylum Streptophyta; class Magnoliopsida; order Asterales; family Campanulaceae; genus Codonopsis; species Codonopsis lanceolata. Next base: position 71,692,273 of record CM028383.1, read on the forward strand.
GCGTAAGAAGTGAACAAGGGATTGCATTTGTTTACCAAAGTGAGGATTTCTTTAACTGGACTAAAGTTGACCCGTGTCTATCAATCGCAAAAATCGCTTGGCTACATTTGTTGTAAACCCTGGTGTAAAGTATGTCATTAAGGTTGGACTTTGGACCAGATGGCATGACTACTACATTGTTGGGTCGTATGCATCAGAGAAAGAAAACTACATCGCCCAAAATGGGTTAACAGGAAGTAACATAGATTTGAGGTATGATTACGGGAAATTTTATGCTTCCAAGTCATTCTTTGACAGCGTAAAGAACATGAGGGTGTTGTGGGGTTAGGTTAATGAGTCTGATTCAACCGAAGATGCCATTTAGAAAGGATGGTCTGGACTTCAGGTAAGCTTTACTTGAAATGGAAGTTGAGTTAGATTCTTTACATGAGTAGGTCCGTCCTAAGATACTGGATTTTGTTTGACAGGCGATTCCGAGGAGTGTTTGGCTTGACAGGAATGGGAAGTAATTAGTGCAATGGCCCGTAGGGGTAAGAAGCTTGAAGGCGGATCTTTATTTGAAGTTGCGGGCATAAGCACAGCTCAGGTAAGTAAAGGATAATTCTAAACATTTAGGGTAAGTAAATACAGGGGTTAACTGTGCCAGCTTAACCAAATTTAACTGTGCATCAGTCATCATGAGTTGACACAATGCTGGAGCCGGGAGTTACCAAGTATTAGGCCAGGAAATGACATTTACACTTACGCCTTGATAGAATACATGGATACAGTAAATAGATGCCATCCAAAAGTTTCCATTGCCTAATAGAACTCCCAAATGTCATCACAAACTGCTAACAGTAATCACTAACGTGATCCAGATCATAGAAATCTTATATCTCACCCGCTGGTCACTAAACAAACCTTCCTAATTACCTAATCAAATCATTTTAGTTCCAATTTGGAATTTTCTGATTAACTCAATTAAATAACCAAAAAAAAAACCTTTCGTTTAACCTGCTAGTAAGCCGATGCCAATACAACCTGTTGCAATACTTCTTCATATTTTCTATTGGAATAGAATCAACTGATCTATTACTGTGTTTTTACCCCTTTGAGATGAATGCACTGTTTCATTAGGATCTACTTTAATTAGACTAATATTCATGTTGATGTTGGAAACATATTCTTACATTTATAACTTCATTCTACACAGCACACGGCATTGATTTACCGGAAGATGAATTTCTAAGTTATTCTAGCTAAAGATAAGCAATGAACTAAGAGCTTTAATGGTACATGGAAGCTAGTTTCTCTACTTCTCCAAACAGTTATGTGCAGCCATTGGAACTTATGCTTGAACACATTATGCAATTCATTTCCAGCAAAACAAAATTGCATTTGTATTTGAGATCCTTCATGAGTCACTTTGGCTTGTCTGTTAGTTCTATAAATAAGAGGGTATATGTCAGGAATTTAACTTGTCACACTCACTTATGAGCTAGTACAAGAAAAATTAATAAGAAAATGTCTAAGACTAGAGAAGTAAAGTTCTTATTAATTATAGCTTGTACTAAGCAGCTCGATTCCACTGCAGTTCTAGTACCGTATGAACTCATGATTTATTTTTTGCCATCTTATCTTTTGATGCTACGTTGCAACGTCATATTCACAGAAAATCCAAAATGGAATGAAGCTATTGTTGAGGAGATGAGAACTCAAATAAAATACTGAAGCTCTAGCACAAAGCTGGAATGTTCTGCTTAGATCAAGCCAATGACGACTTGGAATGTTCTTTCTTTGCCGCAAAGTTGCCAAGTAGAAAGACTCGAATCTTATCCGCAGAAGTCTTCGTCATGATTGATGCTTAACTGCCCACTGTCACTACTAGCTCCTAAGCGAACTCTATCAAAAGTCCCAAGAAGGAGCGCTTTTGACTAATAGAATAGAGGTCGGGGGACGAGCTGTCTTAATACCCTCTTATTTATCTGAAATCCTTCATTCATTCTTTTCCAGACCACCTGCATCCCTCTCTTCTTTTTTCCAGAGATAGAAAAAAGCTATGCATTCCATGTTTACATTCAACATGGAAGTAGTACCACCTTATTTCTCTGATCTCATTGTAAAATAGATGTGACTTTAGAAAGCAATTATCCCCATAAACAAAATTTAATGTTAATACTCTCACATAATAGTTAAATGAGAGGGCAAAAAAAAACTTTACGCAAATATAAATGGAAAAGAAACATTGAATTATGAAAAAAGGGAAAGGGATTTAGAGAATGGGAACCTTACTGATGTAATTATATAAAGGCATAAATTTTATAAGAAAAGAAAGAGATTCTTACCGGATGAAGGCCTATTGGTGATGTAACAACTTCAAGGGTCCAAACAAGCCCTAATCACAGATACAAAACCCAAAATTCTTCCTACAAAATCTGCGTGAAAGGGGAAGAAAAACATAGAAACATCAGTATGCATCTTTTATGCGATTTAGATTAAAATTTTCGGACTTACATTGTTGATGCAAAAGATTGAAGAGTGAGAGCTTGAGAGAAAGGCTAGTGTGAGAAAGATGTGAGAAAGGTCAGTGCGTTTTTGGCTTGCTGAAGTGGGCGGGAAAATTATGCCTATCCGAACGTTGTGCTTAAAAGTAGGGGTGGAGAAAACGGGACAGGACCGTTTTTCATCCGATATTTTCGGCTTAAATTGTAATTAGGTCACACTACTTCCTCATTTTTAAGATTTCAATAATTTATAAAGGTTATTCTACAATTTTTTTCTTTCAATTTAATTATGAAAATAAATTTAACATTTTAATTTTAGTAAACTTGGCAACAAATAGCACATTCATCATTTCATCCAATTTTTGGACGGAAAGTTCAAAACAATTGTAGGCACACTCTTCCTCATTTTTGCTTATTCTACAATTTTTTCTTTCAATTTAATCATTTTACTTGGCAACAAATAGCACATTCACACTCCATCCAATTTTTTGGACGGAAAGTTCAAAACAATTGACTCCGAAAAACGTTTTCCTCATTTTTCTAAGATATTTGGTAACCTTAGGAAAATGTAGTCAACGTAAAGGTTTTCCGAGTCAACGTAAAGGTTTTTTTCAAAAATAAAGGAAAATAACTTACGGATTCATTTTCCGTAAGTCATTTTCCAAATGTTCGGACACCTTCCGCCCCCTTTCACAATTGCACATATTTACTTACACACACAATATTTCACTCAACAAATAAATTATTTAGAAATATAAATAAAGTTTGTGCATACTATTTATAAATTATAATGTTAATAAATATTTACTACGTTCTAAAATTAGTGTCACCTATATTATTTAGGGACATCCTAACCATTGTCAATTTTCTATTTTAAAACGTTTTTTTTTTCATATCAATTATCAAAAAAAACTATTTGTAATTGTGAGATTGAAAAAGATAGACATTGATTTGACACCACTAATGATAAATTGAGGGTTACTAAAGAAAAATTACTTAAAGTTCAACACTATTTTATATTCAATATGTGCATTAATATTAGAATATATTTTTTTGTATTTATTCATATATAGCTTTCCGTAACATAATCTAGGGACATCCTAAACATTGTTTATTTTCTATTTTAAAATGTTTTTTTTCATATCATTTATCAAAAAAATTATTTGTAATTGCGAGATTAAAAAAATATTGACCTTATTAAAAAAAGATGGTCCTTATTGATTTTCTAGAGACATCGTAAACATTGTTTATTTTCTATTTTAATTTTTGTATTTATTCATATATTGTTTTCCATGACATTTTCCGTGTGTTTGTCAAACACCCGTAAATGCTTTCTGACATATTTTCAAAAGATTTACCAAACACCTGAAAATGAAATCTTTTGATTTTCCGCAAATCATTTTCCAGAAATCATTTTCTGGAAATGATTTTCCGTGAAACAAACGGAGCCGTAGAAATCTGAAAACACCTTTTGGCTTAAATCACAATTTGGTCACCCTACTTTCTCACTTTTTGCAATAAGGTGACTCTACAAAAAAAATCAATTTAATCATTGTATTTGTAACATATAGCACATTCATCACTCCATCCAATATTTTGGATGGAATGCTTAAAACAATTATAGAAACCTAAAAGTATCCACACAAAAATTTGCATATCCAAAAAGTCCTAAAATCATAATTTTCATTCAAAAAAGTCCAAAACTTAACATGTCTATCAAAAGAAATTCTTATGTTAAAAAAGTTCAAAAAAGAGGTAAGACTCCATGGTTAGAGCTGGCAAACGGCCCAGCCCGGCGCGGCTCAAGCCCACCGGGCCTCGCTTAATAGTGGATCGGGTCGGGCTGAAATAGTGTTGGTCTCATAGAACTCAAGCTCAACCAATGCGCACTTCGGACCTATGGACCAAAAAAATAACTTTTTAAACAAAAAAAACTCACAAATTAGCTAATAAAAGTTATATAACACATCAAAAGTTCAAAACACACATACTTATTAGTCTAACTTACACAATTACAAAGCAAAAGTACAACCAAAGCAAATATAAACAAAGGTAGTAACTTCAAGTTTATACTATTGAGACTTTTTATTAGCTAATATCAGATATAGATACTCAATTATATAGATCAGTTTTGATAAAATTACTAACCACAATCATACTAAACTAGATTGGAACTTGAAACATCAACTTCATTTCCTCTTTGTACGTGTTACTTCCATCAATTTAGAATATGAGTTTCAACCAAAAAGAGAACAATTATTTGAAAATATATAGTGTCATAAATTTATTTTACCAAAAGAAGAAAAAAAAAAGGAAAAAAGTAGTCTAAATGAATGTCTGATAGTTTTTTTCTTTTTAGATTTATGTTTTAGTTTTTAATTTTGTAATTAAGTTTAAGTGCTTAACTTTATGATCGGGTCGGTCCGGGATTTTCGGGCTTTTTAAGGTCGGGTCAAGCACGACCCTCGAAGTCTAGCGTCTTTGGCACAAAGAGGCCCGGGTTTTTCGGGCCTTCTAAATTGAAGGCTCAGCCCTTGAAAAAGTCGGATGGGCTGGACTGGGCCACAGGCCCGGGCTCGATTTTGACAGCTTTATCCATGGTCCTCCCTCCCCCACCAACTTGTATTATTTTCATTATATTAATAAAATTGGTTAGAGTACTGCCCATGTTTCTTTATAAAAAAAATCGTAAGAAATTCTGTGAGTTTGTATATTAATCAATATATTTGTGTTTGACTACACCAATTCCATGACTTGAAATTTGGAATTGGAGCATAGAATTCTAATTCTATTGTTTGGATGCTAAAATGAGGGATAGAATTGGAATTGAATTATAATTCTACAACCCCCAATTCCATAAAATTAATCAATTCCATAATAAAAGTAAAAATACAAAACCAATTCTAAACTATCGAGAAAAAAAACTCGCTCGCTTCATTCCTCGATTCTCTCCATCTTCGGAACCCCTTCCCCTTGAAGCCGCATCCAAAAGGCAGAGCAAAATGGAGGCACCATAGCTGGATCTCTCATTTTCTGATTATTCCAACCTCTCAAATGGTAAACTCATTGATCTCATATCTTTATTTCTCTCTCCCTCTCTCTATCGCTATCTCACTTTGTATTTTTCAATTTCAATAGATTTTTTTTCAGTTCGATCTATTTTTATTTCACTTAACTGTTTATTTTGATGATTTCCTCGAATGATTTCGTCTGATTATAAGCTTAGTTGCAAGTTTGCGATGATATTACTTTTTGTTGTATCAATAAAGCAGCTACACATTCTTCAAGTTATAAAGCATTATTTTTCATAGATATATCACTATGGTTGTAGCTTGTGATTGTAGCGACACTTAATTATTTGTCACGCCCCAAAATCAAACCCCCAAACTGGAGTCTAAAATCGGGCATGATGGGTTTACTATTAACACTAAACCATCTTTAAACAGAAAAACCAACAACAACTGGAAGAGCAGCAGCAATCAGGTTGCGCTACTATATACAACAAACCAAAAGAAAGTATTATTCATAGTTATACAAACTTCAACCAAACTATACACAACAGGAAGACATCCAATCTTCTACCCAAAGACGGTTTACAACAACTGAGAGTTCTATACAAAGACAGTCGACAAGACCCACAACTACCCAAAATAATAACCACCTGTGCTCTGGCACTCCTGAACTGTTCACGATCACTTCCTCGTCTGACTGTGATCTAAATAAAACAAATAAACAAACAATAAGATTTAACTCAATAAGGTTCCACTATACTTATGCACGTTATGAATGGATGCAACATATCAAGCGTGTCATGATGACAGTAAATATAGAGAGTTTATAACATGTTATTTAACATTTAATCAATAAACTGTCACATAGATATATAAATACACAATTAAGGATATAAGATTGAAATACATCTCCAATCATCTACTTCCGACCTTATAACTCATTGTTGTTGTAGTTCTCATCAATCGATTACTTTCAAGAGTATTAGATTATTAACAACACAGGTGTCAAGTCGACACGAGGCCAAGTCCCTACAATCTCAGCAGTCATGCCACTAACGAGTATTACCTTCACTACGGCCATTAGCGAAGGGTTGGTCACATAGAGCTCCACATTTGACTCACACTGCCCTTTGCCCCATGTCAAGTCTGGGGTTGCCCTACACTTCCCTAAAAGATTATTGTCACATAACAAATACCACCAAGTGTTCCAAGTATTGTTCACAAGGATTGTTCCTTTATTGACTATTCAACGCTGTAACAAATATAACGAGTTATAAAGTAAACTCGTCAACCACTTAACATTGAGAATTCACGTATTTCATATAAGCTTATTAATCCGGTCGCAGAAAGTCGTTACGCCGTTGAAATTCAGACACGGCATTAATGTTTCATCAACAAATACAAGCAGTTACGCCCCCCGAATAGAGAGGTAGAAAGCAACAATTACAATAGTTACGCCACCCAACAATTACAGTAGTTGCGCCGTCCCAACAATTACAGTTACTTATATATATATAAGTCGTTATGCTAGTATAATTTTTATTAGTTATAAAATAAGTTGTTATTATAGCTTAATTTTCATATGCTTTTATTACAACTCAGAAATGTAGATGTTACAAAATTTCCTTTATTTTTCCCATCGCATATATATATATATATATATATATATATAGATATATAATTTTTATTTACATTAAATTTATAAAAAAAACCTATTTAGCTAAAAACTCATTTAATTTTGAGACCGAAGAGGCGAGTTAAGTGTCTAACCTCTTCGTAACTCGTAAATTAGCCTCTGAACCCTTACATTCTGTTATATTTGGTTTTTTTATGTTTAATCCGTAAAATAGAGGTGGCGACTCTGTAAACATATTTTTGAGTCTACATCGAGGCTGAACGTATTCCACGCCCTCAAAATTTTAAAACCCACTCGCTTTTTAGTAACGATGGAAAAGTTCAAAACGGGGCACTCATAGAGTGATACTCAGTATTTTATTTTATAAGTCGTATCTTTGTGAGTGTGTTGATCTTGTGTTATGTATTGTGTGTAAAGAGAAGATCTAATTCATTACAAAGAGATGTGTGCTTGTAAATGCAGATGGTACTCAAGAGAACTAGTGGTCGTAGTTGTTTCAATGAAATGAAACATCTAAACAGGTGTAATCAAAATTTGTTAAGACAAAAACACTTTTTACAAGTTATCCTATTATAAATGTGTATTAATCTAACCTAAATGACATCGTCAAAACCTTTATCTAACCAAAGGTTCTAATCGAATAAATTAACAATTTTATTTAATTCATAATTAATATTTAGAATCATTTGTTATTGTTGTGTTTTTATACCATTTCCCAATACAAAACGAGAGCAAACTTAGCCTAACAATCCTATATAAAACAACAGGATGTATTTATCTAGGATGACAATTGAGTTCCTAGTCTAACTCAATAATCCTTTTGGGCTGCAGAACAATGTTAGAAACCAAAGAAATACAGAATAAAAAATATTCAAGATATCAGGTTCATCTATCGTAAACAAACAGGGCGAGTATCCTTGGCGAAGCCTCACTCGATCTGTCTAGGGCTTATGGTTGCCTAGGCTCAGATCCCCTTTGCCTATACACAAAGTATAGCATCCAACCCAAGAGTTCACTACCAGAAGGGACAATGTTCCAAGGATTTCATCCAAGCGTGTATACCACCCGGCTTCCAACAAGAAATCCAGAAACCCCCTCACATAACTCTCAATCACAGTAATCTCAAGCTCACGCACACACAAAATGTATACCCAATGTATCGGCTCAAACCAGAGACGCAAAGAGAGAGAGAGAGATATATATATATATATATATATATATATATATATATATATATATATATATATATATATATATATATATATATATATATATATATATATATATATATATATATATATATATATATATATGCCCACTGTGATGTATTTGGTTGTCCACAGTGCTCGCACACACCTTGCTCCAAGACGGCAGAATGAAGGGGAGTATATATAATACTCAAGAGCCAATCAATCACCAAAGGTTATGGACCAAGGAATGGAAGGAGGCGGCTGATTGGAAGGGAAAAAAGGAAGGGGCTGTTGATTTGGGAAAATCAAAGATTTTCCCAAACAAACAAACCAGCCGAAAGTCAAACCAGTGAGGGAGGTAAGTGGGTTGGGTCTCTTGGGTTGCTGGGTCTTTGTGTTTGGAAGTGGGCTGCCCGTTTTTGGGGCCATGCCTACACTTACAGTTATTAGAAGGCAAAAGGTATTGAGAGTTTGCGACAATAAGGTAGTGTTTGGTAACATTTCTATTTCTTTTTTTTTTTTTTTTGTTTCATATGTTTCATATGTTTCTGTTTCATTTTGTTTATATTTCTTTTTTATTTTGGATAAGAAACAAAAACAAGTTTGATAGCTGTTTCTATTTCTATTATGAAAAAGAAATAAAAGTTGATCATTTTTTACAAACATTTTTATTTCTTTTCATAAAGTTATTTTTTTTCAAAAAAATTAACACATTATGATAATAGTATATTATATCAAATTCGAACGGGTAGAATAATAACTTACATGATTTCATCTACTATTTAAAAAAATGTGGATAAGCAACTTCTCATCCGTTGGGTTGGGTTGGGTTGGAACGGGTGAAGAGTCGAAACTTATTAGAACCCGAATATCAAACTGATTTAAACGGGTGACGTGTTAAAACGAGACGGCTCGTCTTAATCCAGATTTTCTCCCAAAATTTCATAATTTTATAGAGTAAAAGCTATCGGGTTAAAATGGGTAATGGATTTGACCCGCTTTAACCCGACCCGTTAATATATTTTTTTTTATCAAAACAAGTTACACGTGTAATCCAAAAATATTAACGGGTTCGGTTTGGTCGGATGGGTTAACGAGTTCAGGGTTGTAATTGTCAGGCTTAATACACACACACACACACACACACACACACACACACACACACACACACACACATATATATATATATATATATATATATATATATATATATATATATATATATCAATGTTCGAATGCTAGACCTCATTTAAGTTGACCGACCTTGACTCTTCTAAGTTTCGAAAAAGAATCATTTCACTTAAAAAAGAAACAATTTTTTTTTCATTTCTAAATTTTGAGGAATAATGAGAAACGTTTCTAGTTTATCAGAAATAAAAATGATTGTCAAATCTATTTCTATTTCTATTTTTCACAAAAAATTAGAAATAGAAACAAAAATATTTGAAACGAAATGGTTACCAAACAAGCCCTTAAGTTATCAAGATATGATTTTACTAATGGATTGAATTTTACAATTATATTTTTTTTAATTAAATCTAATTGTAACTTTTTTTAATTTCAATAAGCAACAATCACATGTTTTCTCATAATTCGATTGATAAAATAAATTCTTATAAGGGTAAAATTTTCATCCATCAACAGTGTAGATTTTTCTTTTACACAAGCTCTCCTTGGACTATAAAGCATGTCAGTCACAATCTTTGTCATGATTTTCTTAGATTTATGCAAGGTTCTAGAAATCGTTAAGCGTCCGCTAGGCGTCACACTAGCGCTTAGCGCCTAGGGGACTAGTCGGGGCGTAATCGGAACCTAGACAGGGCCTAGAATTAGGCATAATTACAATATTTTTGATAATTTACATTAAAGATCAAAAACATTGACTACAAATTTATTAATTTTTTTTATGTTTGTCATTTTATCAAACATTTGTCTATATTTCTAAAATGAACAAAAATATACAAACCTACCACTAATCTCAATTCCCAACAACCCGAAAGCAATAAACCAACCAACTTTAGAACAAAAAAAAAAAAAATATATATATATATATATATATATATATATATATATATATATATATATATATATATATATATATATATATATATATATTACTATACCTACCTATTGCCCCTGCAACCCACAGTCTAGCATATCCTCCCTAATCCCTCCTCATTTTAAATTCTGAGTCCCGAGACAGCCCCCTTCATCTTCATCTTTTTTTCTTCTTTTTTCTTCTCTCTATCTAGCAGATCGGCAACCCCCTTTTCTTCCTTTTTTTTATTCTCTCTCTCTTCGGCAGACCGACTCTCTTCATTTTTCCATCCTCCAATTTTTTTCCTCCTAAATCTAATCCTTTAATATATCCCCTCTCTCAGCCCACCGAATATCCACAAAATCAAACATTTTTTTCTCTCTACCTCCCTCTCTTCCTGACAATTACCACTTCCCCTTCCTTCTCCACTTCGTCCGCCTTCCTTCTCTGGTCACCCACGCTGCAAAATCAAAGCTACAAAAATAAATTAAGGTCGACTGGGTTTGGTATAGGCGCCGACTTGGCCGATTAGGTGACGACTAAGAAACTCGCGGCGGTAGAGAGATGTCTAGCGCCTAGGTGGAACTAGGTGGGGAGTTTTAGAACGCTGGATTTAGGTTGGCCACGTGTTGTGTTACAGATGTCATTATGTTAAAAAGATTCTACACTGCCGATTGATGAAAATTCAATTATTCTTATATTAATAGTTTTTCTTAGTTTGTAATATGACTCTAACCATGAATTTAATTTTTTATTTTTTTTAAAAAAAATAGAAGAATAATTATGTTGTTCATATGGACAGTAACCAAATATCGTTTGATATCTTTTGAGTTAGAAAATTTATAGAAAAAGATAATTAGGAGAGTAACATTTTTTGTCAACTTAGCAAGGGCAAGTAATCAAGGGGGTTATTTAGTTTGAATATGTGTTTATTTGATATAATAATTGATAATTTAGTTGATGAGCAAAAACTGTAGTAGAAATAAGTTTGTCTTTTTATAACTATATTACTATTAATAGAGCAACGATTACATTTTGCTTTACTTAATAAAATTAGTTCATTAAAAATCAAACTTCACTTTACAAACTCTTTTAATCTACTCCTCCTGGTCCTTAATTATTGTCTTGTGTTATTTGTTTGTGTCAAACTGACTGTTTTTCAATTGAAAATTTGATGAATATTTAATATTATAAATATTATTCCATGTGAGCGGAAGTAAATAATCGGGTCACAAGCCCAATTACTAACAATTATTAACACAAAAAAAAATTGTTTGAAATTTGTATATTGTGAAGAAAATTATGCAATGTTGAGGCAGCTTCCTTTATCAATCATTTGTGTAATAACAAAAGTAATTGTGAAAATGTGTTTTACTTCGTGAGAACATCGAAATCATATATTTATTTCTTCATGGATAAATAAGTTATGGATGATTAATGTGTGGTGTTAAAAGTGAGTTTGTCACACATTATGAAACTAACAAAAACTTAAGTGCTCGTTTGTTACATCTTTTTTAGAGTGACTTTTTGTCTTTAGCTTAAAATAAATCATATTTAAGATATATGTTTCAGCTTAGACCATAAACAACAATAGAGCTTAAACCGGTGCTTAAGAGATTTTTTGAGATTTTTTAAAACAACAAAGATTTTTAAAAATTGCTTAATAAGCAAAAAGTAAGTTTGGGAGCAAAACAAGCTCCCATTGCTTAACAAAAATATTCAACAAAAAACGGCACAGTTTCACCGAAAAAATGCCAAAACGACCAAGTTTTCACCCGACAACATCTGCATGGCTTCACCCTTCCTGACTTTGCCTACTTCCCACATGTCACATCATCACTTTTTTTTTCTCAATTTCTTTTTTTCATCAAATTTCAGCCATAATATATATTTTTTTTTAATACTTTTTTTCCTGTATTAAAGTAAATATTTTTACCTACAAATAGAGACTTGATTTGTTTCATTTGGATATCAGAAAAAATTTCTATGAATTTTTCAAATTTCTAGCCATTTTTCTGTAAAAATATTAAATTATTGGAGATAAAGATGATGGGGTATGTAAAAATGTTGAAGTTTGTGCATTGTTGGAAGAGTATTATTTATTAGGAAGCTTAAGTGGGGAGCTTAATGTCATTTTTGTAATAAAATAGAAAAAAATGGAGTTTAAGCTCCCCAAATGAAGAGCTTTGTTGTTCTTGCTCTTATAAGCTAAAAGCCAATAAATTATGTATAACACAATTTATACATTAAAAAGTCAAAGTCAAAAAGCCAAAATTTTAAGATTTTTTACTTTCTTAAAAATACAAAGACAACTACAACCTTACCATTTTCTCATAAATACATTTTTAAAAAAAGCTAGCAATATTAATTTCAAGATTAAAAAAAACATTTAATGTGGGATAAGGAATATTTTAAAGACAAATGATATTACGAGCTAGAGCTTGTGATATAATTATGAGTTTTAGTGTTTAAGTCGTTAGATGATTAAGTTGATGATGAATTGGAATGTTCATATCATTACTTTAAAAAAACATATTTAATTTAACAGTGTAAATATCTTAGGAGATTTGATATAACGACACTAACACTAAAGCTTGGAATAATACAAGTTCTAGCTCGTAATATCATAGCTCTATTTTAAATTATATATTCATTTTTTGTAAGGTAAAAAATTTCAACCTCTGTATATTTTACTACTCACATTAAAAATTGGCAAGGAAATAATAAAAGTTAAACGTAAAAGATTACACATACTAACGATATAAAAAAATTGCTACATATTTATTTATTGTTTTAAGTAGGATTAAGTAAATAAATATTAATAAAATATTATCCCATGATGAGCTTTTAAAGATAAATATGAGCATTTTTTCCTTAATAAGGGACCAGTTAATTTCAAAATTAATGGTTTATGGTCAATTTGTAGTAAATAAATAATTTTCAGTTTATTTAAAAAATATGCTCATAAGTCATCATGGGCAAATGTGCAGAAAGTGCAGAAAGTGCAGAAAGTGCAGAAAGTGCAGGACACTCTAGCTAACAACCATGATGATTGATGAGCAGAAGAAAACATACATGAACTAAAAGTATAGATCCTAGTCTTCGTAATCCTAATTATTTGACAATTTAGCATACCCGTGCATAGTCTCAACAAAGTAAATACACACATCCAAAAACCCACTCAAGTAACCATCCCAAAATATATTTATAAAAAAGAAAAAACTATTGACTTTTTAAAAAAAATGCAATAGAAAGTTACATAAAAATTTCCCAACCATTGTAAAGTTTTATTTCAACCATATTACTACCTTTTTATTCCAACCATTTACTAATAATTTCTATGTCATTGCAAAGAAAAGAAAACCTAGTTAATATGTGTCGAGAGACATATAGACAGACTAGTAGCATACATAGAAATACAGGCTTTCTTATTCATGTTGAAAATTCTGGATCTGCAAACTATTTTAGTGTTCAAATGTCCAATATACAAGTTTTTAACTTGTAAAAAAAAGAGTCTGGAAATACAAGATTCATGGACCAAATTATATAGTTGATCATGAAAATGTTCAAAACCCCAAATGCCTAAACATGTCCATATGTGACTATAATAAAATAGTTATTGCTGAATGGTGATCATCAAAGTTGAAAGGGAGTGGAGGAAACAAGATGCAATGAGCATCGATATTTCTTTTTTGATAAGTAAAGGAAGAAGATGCTGCCATAGACTCATTGCCATCGCCGCCATTGCCAGATGTTAAGGGAACTCACAAAGACAAGATGGTTATAGAGGAAGTTATTGCTAATAAGAATGATGTGAAAAACTCTACAGGAAGCATAGACAAGACAGAAGTTGGGAAATCAGAGAAACAAGAAATTGAAAATATATCCCAACCAATGCCAGGGCTCAAGGAGGGTAGCACGGAAGCTGAGAATAAATCACTTACAACAACAGGTTTCGAGGAAGATAACAAGGAAGCAAAGAAAGAGCTTGTGCTGACTGAACCCGCAGGCCGCAACAAGTGAGCAAGACACTTAAAGCAAACATGAAGTTCCTGAAGTTGCACCAGATACACAACAGGATGGTAATGCTAAAGCAGGTCAAGAGGACCATCACAAAGAAAAGATTGACAAGGAAGGGAACCAAACAGAAGAAGCTAAAGAGGAGACCGATGGTCCATCAATCTCATTTTCAATACTGAGGATGTTATTTATTCACTGTAAAAAGTAATTAAATATATATAACCCTCATTTATTATAGATAATAACTTTCCAAGCCTCACTTTCTGCTTCTGTTTTTGAAAGACCTACAGTACCAGTTCTGACAAAGAGAAAGAGAAAGACAATAGTAGTTCTAACAAAAAGACAGTACCTCCCAAGCCTCCCGTTTCACTTTGCAAAATCCCAATGCATGAAACTCTCATAGTTACAAGGTCTATACAGTAGAATGCTACACATCCATATAATCTGATTTTCTTAATCACCAACACCAGACAAAAGACAATAAGCATGTCCAAAATCATGCAGGGGCAACCCCAAGCCTTCAACAAGGACCCCAAATAGCCCAGACCCACATGACAACTATCACGCAAAAGGGCAATGCAGATACTAGTGATTATGTGAGTCGCCATGCTGCTTTCAAGGTACAACAATACTAGAGGAGACAGCCATATATGGCCTATGATACTGTAACAAGACACCAGTGTCTCAACATGTTAGCCATCAATGCTCATGGACATAAATTATGATTTAAATCAAGGACTGCTAGCTTATCAATCTCACACCTACCATCACAAACATATTCAGTATATGTTACTGAATTCTGTATTTCTCTGCCAAACTTTCTTTTAGGTGATCATGTAGCTTAAAAATACATTATAATTGTAATTGCCTAGAATGAATTTTGTAGGAATAATCCACAGAAGGACAATTTAACCTAAAGACGACATTGTCCCTCAAAGAGTCTTCAACGACGGTAATTAATAATTATCTAATGACATAAAAGCAACACTAACAGCAGAATGAATTCAACTAGTTTACTCATTAGTCCTACCCAATGAATCAAACAAAATCAAGAAGTAAATGGAGAAGGAGGCGATGTGCCTTATACTGCCCTTGTAAGTGAATGTGTGTGATTGTGCTGGTCTCACAAAATTCTCAGGTTATTTATTCTCCAATAAACCCATTTTGTGAGTATAAGCCCAAAATATAAAAAAGGAAGTTCACCAACAAACCTCAATTAAAGAGGTATAGATAGAAGAACTCATCCAACAGATATTGGACTACCGTCGATATTTCACGTACTGACGCTAGTAGATATTGTAAATTCAATTATGCCAGCAAATCAGCTGCATGAACATTGATATCAGATCTTAACACAACATCCAAGACATTCTTCAAATTGAAACAAAATCAAACTCGCCGTGTTGTAACTGTGAATCAAAAGATACTCGTCAAGCTTCTTAGCAGAACGTGTTCCCATTATAGATTTTCTCACATTAAAAGAAACTAGTAAGTGATGCACAAGAAACTAGGACAGAGTATCCAGAGTATACACCTTACACATATGTGAGATTAAAAAAGTGAAAAAATAAAAATCAAGATTCAAAAAAGGCCAATGAAATCACTGCTATCTACTTTCTGCAAATCTGTCACTCCTGTAGAAAATCCAATTCCTGATAGTGAGAATAGGTTAGCTGCTACCAATTAGATTAGTGGGTTAAGTCTAGGTGGTGACATGCATGAGTTGTTTGCGTGTGAGTGTGTTAATGAGAGATTTATGATAACAAGTTATGCAAAATGATGAGGTTTAAAATTAATCATATAAAATCTATCAGTAAAGTAGAGAGATGTAGAGTGTAAATTGAACAAAAGTCATAATTATGCGATAATAGACAGAGAAAGGTACACAGACCTACTCTGAGCTGAGTAATATAATTTCATTTCCGAAAAAAAAATTTGATTTAATTGTAGTTTCCTATTTCATTATATTTCTACAACAATATATTCATCATATTATTTTGTGAATACATCTAACAACAATACACTAATAGTAAGAACCTGGAGGATAAAGAACAAACTATTCCATTCGACTTTACTATTTGTAAGCTCACATTGGAATCAAGAATTAAATTTTTTTATATAGTAAAGCTACATCTAGATTTCTAAACCATTAAGAATATAGTATAATTTAAGGGTGCCTACAACAAGGATTGTTGTTTAAAAATTACCAACTGTATTCACATGTAAAACATCAAATGTGATTAGCTTGACTTTGATGATGGGAAATCACTCGTGAGATCCCTCTTTTTTGTAGTGGATATGCAACTTCTCTTAACCTTTTGAAAGACCTTTCCAAACCGGAGCATACAAAGGAGAGCCGTTGGCTAAGCTGTACATGAAGCTAATAACTTAATAAGCCTTTGCTCACACAAATCCCGAATCAAAGCGCCAGCTTTTCTTCGTAGGTTGGCGAAGTAGATCTAGAGATTGCCTATGTTTTTCACAATGGGAATCTTTTTTCAATGTTTACCTCTATATGAGATGACTGAAACTCTCAGTCCAAATGTCAGAGTCCCAATTCAGTCAGAGATCTTAGGGGAAGAGATTGTGAGGAAGAGATCCCATTATTCAATGATCCAGATCTCATTCACAAAGTAGACATTCACTAATCCGCTTTATTGTATTATATGATTTCAATCTCCTCAATGGATGGAAAGAATCAATCTCAGAAACACGGCTTGATACCAGATGATCAGTCCATTCCTCTTACCTTGAAACCGGAACATGCACTAAGACAGGCAAGACAGGCTAGAGACCATATGATCAGTCTGGCGCTTAAGACAAGACTGAAAGACTTAGTCTCCTTATGCCTTCCATTTCTTGATAAATATATTTCTTTCTAAAACATTCTGTCCCAAATATGGGATTAGCTATTCCATTGAACCTAATAAAAGTCTCTTCCAGATCAAAAAGTGGACTAAGATACATATGCTAAACCAGATGCAAATACCACATTTTCTAGTGTATGCACCAATCAAAACCAAGGATACTGAATTTAGATTGACTTGACTTCTTCTAGTGTATGCACCCACAAAAAACAAATTCGATCCTAGTAATATATCAGCCCATGCAACCAAGTTCCAACAAAACAAAACCAAACTTGACAAGGGAAATAGAAGCCATGGCATACTTCAGAGCATATAAAATTACATCACAACATCAAAAACTTTGAACAAATTTGGGGTCGTCTGACTGTAACATGTCATTTCAAACAATATAAGACTAGTAAATTCCATATCACATAATTCATAAGCTCAAATTGCCAAATCAATTCCATCATGTACATTCTAGTGACGAAGTAATAGGTATGAAATCGCAGCTTAACAAATAAATCCAAACACAAATTTAAATATCGAAATTCAAGTGAAAAAAGTCAATTAAACAACCACGTTAATTGAAGATTATTATCTAGAGTGAAAAACAAAAGTGATTAGTAATGAATTACCTTGAGTATTTTTGAATAGCAACTGGCTTGGATAAGTAGGTGATGCTTCACGAGCGCACAAACAGAGAGACGAAGTAACCGAGAGACAAATTTGGGGATAGTGATGAGAATCCTTCCCCTATAATTTGGGAAAATCAACAAGTTTAAAATTAGGGCACAAATCATCAACGGAGAGATTAAGAAAGCAAGAGGGTGACCTAAGGAATTCCCAAGAAATTAAAGCTACCTACTAGCTAAATCTAAAATAAAGGAGTGACAATGAAAATGTCTTACGTAATTGGTTGCAAGAGGTTGGAATGATACAGGGCAAACCTCCCAGCATTATACAGTGAGTCACAATCACAAACCCTCAACCAATCCTTTGATTCCAACCCTTTAACTAGGCTCTAAATTTTGAAAACAAAATGAAAATTTACCGAATTAAAAATCCCCAAATGGGTATCTCTAATACAACTTCCAATTTAAAAAAACAAAAAATCACATTCTCGCATGCACAAAGACAAACACGCATGCATATTAGGGAGGGAGAGCGATTACTTTGATCTTGTACCCTAATTTTTAACAATCAAAGGACATATTAGATATACTTCAGACGGTAAATGATTAATTCCTAACTGTCGCAACTCATAATATTTAGAAACGAAGGAATGGGGGAGTTCTATTAGATATACTTCATTTCAAAAGAAAGAAACTTCAGTTCACAGTTTTAGGAAACTGACATCATAATTGAAATCCATAACCATAAATGGTAGAGTGGAGAAGATGACAAGAAAGAAAAACACAAATGATTGTGCAAGCTATGATGAATGGAGGAGCCAAATCCTAATCAAGACTTGTACTAATCAATTTTATCTTGTTTTTCTTTTTTTAAAAATAAAATAATAATGAAGAGAGATACAACTTGGGGACAGGACAGAAATGGATCAATTAAGGTTGGTGGCCAATGGTGCGTCTTTCTGCATTGAGTACAAATTCCTTTACTCAATAATCAATATCAAGGAAGTTGATCACTTTGCATGTTTACTACAACACTTGATATTGACATTATTTCTCTTTCCCAAGAAAAGAATACACTAACCACCCTTAACCTTTCCAATGGAGGCAACTGCAATATTTGCATGCCTTGAACAATCGGTTTGACAGACAGACAGACAACGCACGATTTCCAAGCAAAGCAATATGATAAGTAAGGTAGCAAAACAATATGATAACTAGCATTTGAGCAAGTTTGATACCCAAAAACTAACATATGAACCTAGAACTTAACAATAGTAACCTTTGCCACCATAACTATCATAATTAATCTGGAAATTATAAAGAGTCATCGCACATAACAAAATCAATGAGAAGCAAAACCATATGGACCCAATGAAGGACAATCCTGACTAACCTTTGCCATGTTCTTCATAAGGTCAAGCTATAGGACTTGGATTATGGGCTGGAGCTAGAATTCCAGTTCCAGGCCAAAGTGGACACAAGCCCTACTCTTATGTGAAATGGCCAGGGCCGGAGTGGGCTATGAGCCATGGCTTGATGCCTAGAATACTGCAATATTGAAGAACTTAAGTGCAACTATAATCAAATCGAAAGTGAAGTGCAATAGAAGTTGTTATTAAGGGTACACCGTTTTTATAACCAAACCATATGAATATAATCTTGATGATCCTATATTGCTCATCTTGTTCGAGATTATCACCTTAACACTGCATTTAATGTGACCATATATCAGAATATGGATGGCCCGAAATTGAATGATGCAGGGTTGTAGAATTCCTTAATTTCCACCCTTCTATGTTCAGTTATTTGGAGAGAAGTTCATAATGGTTTGACAATAGCCAAAAAATGACTACTTATTTGAAGGCAAGCACACTGATTTGGTCGACTTAGAATTGTGGAAGAGCATATCAAGCTCAGACACAGTTAGTCTCGTTTTATGTTTGATCGAACCTTTTTCCTTAACCATGTGCTGAGACTGGCCTCGAAATGGCTGAGGTAGACATTAGTTAGCTCCATGGGGGACAACTTCTACATTCTTGTCTTTCTCAAAAACTAAAAATCTCAAAACTTGTGATCAGATTATATTGATCCTCTTAGGCCAATAAAAATACATGTTATATATATATATATATATATATATATATATATATATATATATATATATATATATATATATATATATAATAGTTCTCAATTAGAAGTAACAGAGTTCACACCAACACAAGTATCTCCATATGAACCACAACTTGTCAACTACTTCAACCTTTCAGAAACCAAACCTTATGCAGGGTAGTACTCCTAACTTCTAAGACTAACCAAAATAAAACACAATCTGTAGGCACACACAATCAAACATAGGGATTCACTCACACATGCACAAAAATCAAGCAACATGGGTTAATGAACTAGGGCACATTAGTGCAAGCTAGGTTAGGGTACAAATCAGGGGAGAATAGAGAAAGAATGCGAGAGGGAGAGAGACGTTCTTACCAAAGGGATTCCGAAACAAGTAATTGAACGACAGATAGAGAGTTTCTCGATATAAGGAATTTCATAGCAGCCCTAGCAACGAGATCAAAGTGCCTGTAATTTGGAAAACTAACTGGTTGTTAAAAACTAGGGCACAATAGTGTAAGCTAGGTTTGGGAACAAATAAGGGGAGAATAGAGAAAGAATCCAAGAGGGAGAGAGAGTGGATCATACCAAAGGGATTCCCAGCTGCAGCAGCAGTTGCACGAAGAGAGTGAGGGACGTAGGACAAGAAAATGTCTCCACCTATTGGAAACAGTCTTTCTTCGAAATCATACTAAACGGGTCAATCCTCCCTCTCCCCTTTCTTTTAGAAAAGTGAAAATCCTGGAAGATGTACCCAATTGTACTTGAAAGCTTTCATAAAGGATCTTCAATCAATATAGGATAGTTTGAAAGCCTTTCCCGTCTTCAGTTCCAGGGTTCAACTAAGAATTGGAAGAAGAATTACATCAAAATCAAAACGCCAATTTTTTCGAATTGAAGAATAGAGATGAAGAGAGAAACTGGAAAATTATAAACAGAGAGATAGAGAGATGAAGAGAGGGACTTACATGGCTAGCCCCAGAAAAATCAAAACCTCAATTTTTGAATTGAAGAAGAAAGATGAAGAGAGAAATTGTTGGTGGCAGCGGTGGAAACTGGAAAGGGCATGGAGAATAGAAGAAAGCGGCTAGGAATTGGGGGAAGATAGCTGGTGTGGGAAAAGGGAAAAATAAAAAGTGCGGGAAAGGGAAAAGGTTTATGCTACGAAGTAGAAAAAAAAACCGCGTTTGTGAATTATCAACGCGGCAACAAAAATTGGGCCGATTGTGAAGTGTTTCAAGACATTACTTAATTAAATAACACTTAAAAAGGTCCTAATAGACCACTTTATAAGGTTTTTCGAAAAATAATGTGATATTTAGTAAAATGACATCCGTAAAAGCCTCAAAAAATAATTTTACGAGGCATTTCAAAATAAAAATTGATAATTTGTAAAATGACACTTTTAAAAGCTCCGATAGATAACTTTTATGAGGCATTTCAGAAAGAGCCTCTTACAAAGTGTCACAAGAGTTTCATTTTTATAATTATGGGGGTAAACTTGTATAGAGTAGAGGCTCTCTCTCACACGTGCGCCCGCATGGGCATTGCAACTCGTGGTCCAATTTAGCCTTCACGCTACCAAACTCATGTGCGAGCACAAATTTCGGACCAAGCTAACGTCCATAAGAGCTTCCAAGCATTGATGAGGAAAGAACGAATCTGTTTTAAAGATACTCTCTATTGGACACGCCGACACGGGCCTCAAACCAACAGATTTCATTTTTGCAATAGCAACCTTCGCTAGTCTTCCCACCAGAAGCCTTGCGAGCTTTGCACATCAGCAGACTTCCAAACCTTAACCAGTTTTACTCCACAACGGCAAATTTCTAAGAAATAGCAATTTTATTGTTTCCTTATTATGTAATTATATAGATATTTCCATGTATGTTTATCTAATAAAAAAGTCACACGACAATAATTTAAGAACCGAGGGAATGAATGAAAAAAAACAAATAAGATATGATTTTTGAAATAGATAGAGTATAGTACATATAAAATTTAAAAAAAACATAATTTAGAAAACAATTGTGCTTGTGCTTCTAATATTTAAAAAATGACGACTTGGAAAGACCTAAAAAGAAAAAGAAAAGAGGAGTATTAGAATCATCTAATAAGGCTCCGTTTGTTTCACGAAAAATGATTTCAGGAAAACGTTTTCCTCGTTTTCCGGTGTTTGGTAACCTTAGGAAAATGCAGTCAACGGAAAATAAAGA
This sequence comes from Codonopsis lanceolata, assembly GCA_013146195.2. Lineage (NCBI taxonomy): Eukaryota > Viridiplantae > Streptophyta > Magnoliopsida > Asterales > Campanulaceae > Codonopsis > Codonopsis lanceolata. The sequence goes on from CM028383.1 coordinate 71,714,466, forward strand.
CTTCTTTTCTGGAAAATGACTTACGGATTCATTTTCCGTAAGTCATTTTCCAAATGTTCGGACACCCTCCATCCTCTTTCACAATTGCACATATTTACTTACACACACATATATTTCACTCAACAAATAAATTGTTTAGAAATATAAATAAAGTTTGTGCATATTATTTTTAAATTATAATTTTAATAAATGCAATTTATTTGTAATTGTGAGATTGAAAAAAGAAAGACATTGATTTGACACCACTAATGATAAATTGAGGGTTACTAAAGAAAAATTATTTAAAGTTCAACACTATTTTATATTCAATATGTGCATTAATATTAGAATATATTTTTTTGTATTTATTCATATATAGTTTTCCGTAACATTTTTTAGGGACATCCTAAACATTGTCTATTTTCTATTTTTAAATGTTTTTTTCCATATCAATTATCAAAAAAATTATTTGTAATTGTGAGATTAAAAAAAGATGGACCTTATTAAAAAAAGATGATCCTTATTGATTTTTTAGGGACATCCTAAACATTGTTTATTTTCTATTTTTATTTTTGTATTTATTCATATATTGTTTTCCGTGTGTTTGCCAAACACTCGTAAATTTTTTCTGACATATTTTCAAAAAATTTACCAAACACCTGAAAATGAAATCTTTTAATTTTCTGGAAATCATTTTCCAGAAATCATTTTCTGGAAATGATTTTCCGTGAAACAAACGGAGCCTAAGTATCTGATTATGTGCATAAAATGATGACATAACACTAAATGATTTAATATTTTATTTAAAGCTCAGATACGAAACAAAATGACACATAAGACAACACATAATTTTATACACAAAATAAGATACTCTTTTTGTCTTTAAATTATAATCTCGCTTTTTTTCGTTTATTCCAAAAAACTTGTCCTGTTAGTAAACTTTCGTTTTAAAAAATCATATTTATCATTTAATCCTTATTATTTCACTACATCAATACAATCCTATGTGTACATAGTCATTAAAGAAAACTCATATTGTACATATATTAATAATCGAGTCAATTATTTTTTTTAATCCATAAACCAAGTTAAACAAGCCAATAATTTAAAAATGAATGAGGGAATAATTATTTAAAAGAAAAAAGGGTGAAATTCGGATCGGTCACCTTTTATAAGTTTCTAACCACTACAATATCGTATGTTTTAATCGGAAACAAACACCTAATGTAGCCAATAATCCACAATGTTGGGCTTCAATATAATAAGATATATGAGCTTTGAACAAATATATTTAACCTGAAACCTGCCAAATTACAAAGCAAACAATTGGTTGAATACACGACTTGCCCTGCAAGAACACTCTGGCATATGAATTAATACTATTCTATCTTGAGAGTATAAATTGATAAAGGTTCAGCAATATAAAAAGTGTGTACCTTGTTTCTTATTGAAATGAGACTTTTATAGCTAAGTTTAGTGATTGTCGAGTCACTAGTCTTAACTGTAAGTACGTTGAGCCAATTACAAGGTGACACCTGGTCCACGTTTGGGACGAGTGGGTGGTTACAAAGTTATTATGTTTCACCACGTATCTCATGTCTTTAAATAGTTACGCTTTCTATCGGACAAAATTTGGTATGCTCACTATAAACTTGATCTAGTTTTGATTACATGGTTGGAATGTTTGCGCCATGCATGTGATATCCTCGGTGCCCCGCACGTGGTGTGATCACGCGCTCGACACATGATGTTCACGTACCATGTATGTGATAAGCATTTCGATGCATTATTTTGACTCACAGTGCATGATTATTGGCATCATGATTGACAATCAATGAACCAATTCAAGTTGGTTTCATCTGCATCTCTTTTGTCTTCTTCGTCCTCCGTCAATACTTCTTCTTCCTCCTCTATCAATACATAATTCTCCAGGTCGATCTTTGTTTCGTTACCCCTAACAATTGCGATTTTCGAACAAATTAGATTCAACTGATGATCGAGTTTTGAAGATGTTGAAGATTTAGGCATGTAGTAATTGATGGTGATTAGAGGAGAAGTAATTGATGAAGATTACTCGATGAAATAATTTAAAAGGCTAACAGAAAGACAAGTAAACTAAACGTCGATGGCAGGAGAGAATTATTGGAACAATTTTATGGAAGCGCTCATTATCGATTTTAAAAAGTTTAGCGGTTGAAAGTTTACCAAAGTTGATCAGTCGGCAATTTTCTCAAGAAAAAATAAAATAAATGGCAAATCGTAGCATTGGTCCCTTGACTATAGGCCGATCATAATAATAGTCCCTTAACAATTTTATGTCAAATTTGGGTTTTATAAGTATTAAATTTTGACAACTACAGTCCTTTTGATAGATATCGTTACAAAATTACCGTTAAGTTACCATGTGCCTCACACGTGCTTTAAGGGCTAAAATGAAATTTTTCTAAACCTAACATCTTTCACAATTTTCAATCGAGTCCCTAGGGTTTGAAAAAAGACTCAAAGGCCTTATTCCCCAAAATCCATTCTGCATACACACCCAACCAGAGTTGCTCGATCACCCAAACAAAATTGAAGTCTAAATAGACCTACAATTGGCAATGAGTTTGGTCCTAAGATACCAGATGCAGAAAGTGAACAACATATACCTCCTTAAATTTTGTTTATCAGGTCATGATCATTACTCAATACAATTTCATAATAAAAAGAAGAAAAGATTGCGGGCCGGTCCCGTTTCCAACAATTTAATCGTTGCAGTACACCTTATTTTAATTTTCAATCGAAAAAGGTCACTTTTTGAAGGAAAATGACAACGTTACCCTTAATGATTACTTAACAATGAGTAGCCGCATTAACCGCATTTCAAAAGTCACTTTTTATATGAAATTTTTATTTTTGTTTAATGATTTTTGAATCGCGGTTTCAAAAAATTGTTAAAGTGCAAAGAATTAATTAATTTTAATATATTACAGTATAAAGTGCAAATATATCGCGGTGCAACAATTTTAAAAAAAGAATCGCGGTGCAAGAAACAATAACTTTCTTTATTTTCAATTCGAACATGTGAACCGCGATATATAAAAAATGAAATCGCAGTGCAAGAATATTTTGGCTCTTGATATTTAAGCAACATGTAAATATGTTGTACTTTTTCAATTTAATGCATTTGAACCGTGATATATAAAAAACTATGCTGACTTTTAATTTTGTGAATCGCAGTACAAAATTATGCTAGCTTTTGAATTTGTGAATCGCGGTGCAAAGATTTCTGAATCGCGGTTTGAAAAAGTTGTTAAAATGCAAGAAAAATTAATTAATTTTTAATAAATTACTGTATAAAGTGCATATATATATATATATATATATATATATATATATATATATATATATATATATATATATATATATATATATATATATCGCGGTGCAACAATTTTAAGAAAAGAATCACAGTACAAAACTATGCTGACTTTTAATTTTATGAATCATGGTGCAAAACTATGCTAACATTTGAAGTTTTGAATCGCAGTTCGAAAAGGTTGTTAAAGTGCAAAAAAGTAATTAATTGTCAATAAAATTATGTGCAAATGCAAAACTAAGAAAAAAATTATGTGCAAAACTAAGCTAACTTTTGAATTTGTGAATCGCGGTACAAAACTTTGTTGGCTTTTGAATTTGTGAACCGTGGTGCAAACTAATAATAATTGTGAGTGCCCCGATTTTTGACCGATTCCCCGCTACCGAGAAGCGAGTGATTTCAAAATCTTTTATAGCGCGTGGGAATACGTCCGGCCTCATTTGTGGACTCATAATATGTGTAACATAGTCATCACCTCTATTTTATGGTTAAACAGAGAAAAACCAAAATAAACTAGATTTATATGGGTTCGGGGGCTAAGTTACGAGTTAGGAAGAGGTTAGGCACCCAACTCGCCTTTTCGGTCTCACAGTGGGTTTATCAATATGCTTGTTTTATTTTATAAACTTTGGCTCAAAAATATATTTTTTATACGACAGAAAGAAATAAAGAAAAATAACTTTACACTTATTAAAGAAAAAAAGTAAAATTACAATTTGAATAATACAACTAGAGAATAATTACAACATTTTTATAAGCTATTTTAAGAATGAAAAATAGGTATGCTAGTAACAAACTTTATTTATATTTACATGTATAAGCAGAAAAAAAACTTATTAAATAATAAGAAACATAACTATTTCTATATTTAAAGTATGTGCAGAAAGAAACTAATTAAACTGACAGAGATTATAATTACTTTACATGAAAGTAAAGACAGAAAATAAACTAATTAAAATTAAAAAATATATAACTATTATTACATTTAAAGAAAAGACAGAAAAGAAACTAATTTAAATAGAAACGAAATATAATTATTATTACATTAAAGTATAAACTGAAATGAAACTTAATTAGATATTTATTTTTTAAGTTATAGATTATAATAAATAACTACGGGGACAGAACTTACCTCCCGGAACGTGAGTGTCTGAACCCCGTATGCCTGGAGCTTAAGCCCACTAGGCGGTCTACATGTACTTCCCCTGTCCTTTTGAGAATGGAAGTCTTATTTTTTTTTCTTTGTAGTTGTTGGATTTCGGGCAGCGTGGCTGCTCCGTTTAGTTGTTGTGGGTCCCAATGAGCACAATAATAAGCTAGAAGGGGGGGGGTTGAATAGCTTATTAACACTTTAAAACTTTTAAAGTAAGTTTCTTGAAAGTTACTTGCAATCTATGAAAATAATCAAGTAGCGGAAGACCTTCAAGAAAATTGTTCCAGGTCTGCCGATAAGGACTACCTAGACCTTTTACGCATTACTTAAGTTCTCAAATGGATAATATAAACAATGAAACTAGGCAGTTCAAGTAATAGACAAACAGAAGGAAATAACACAAGTATTTTGAGATGGTTCACACTGTAATGAGTGCTACGTCCACCACCAAGGCAGCCAACCTTGGATTTAAATTGTGCACTATGTTTTCCACTTAGATCAATTACAAAGAATATCCCTAATGGATCGTGTACAAAATATTGACTTGTGTTTGGGTCTAGGGAATTAAATATCTGTAAATACAAGATATTTAATTCGTGCAGAAGTATAGTTAATGGAGGTAAACAACAAGAAGAATAAAACAATAAATGATGAAGAGCAGCTTCTTGTTGTTGACGAGGACTTCTAGATCTGTTGAGGATCTATTGAATGCACTGAACTGAAAGACTTGGAGTTGTGTAGATTCGAGCAATTCTTTAAGTGTTCGATTGATTACATGCGGTTGTCGCCAACCCTTGTTCCGATCTTTTATGGCGATTTATTTAAGCAGATGCACTTCAAAAGATCCGTTGGAGAAGGCGAAGACGAAGACTTCAACACTCTATTCATGAATGCATTAAATGCATGGGGTCGATCAAGGAATTTCGTCTTCACGCATATCTAGAGCGGTAATCATTTCTGAGATCTTTGAAAAGGTGGGCGATTTGGTGTCAGATCTGAGAGATGAAGCAGAAACTAGGGGACAGATGCCCGCTTTATCGCTTTACCTTGTCGGGGCTAAAAGGTCTTCCGCTTTCGTTGCTTGACATGTCGAAAAAGACTTGGATTAATTCGAATAAGATATGGAAATAAGTTTGAATTAATCCAAATTTCTCATGGAGAGGACACGTAGAAGCATCACTGGACACGAGGTCTACCGATCTTAAGCTTTGAGTGTCTTCCAAGTGGTGAAGGCGAGAAAGGGTCTTCCACCGAACCCGAAAAAGTCCTACAAAAACTATACAAAGCAAAGTTCTATACACAGTTGCCACGCTAATCGATACGCAGCCCGATTAGCCACTGAAGTATAAAACTAATGTAATGTACTGATCAGATATAAATTTAACATAAGAATCAACAGTTGCTTTTTGTCTCGGGATCCGAGCGGCACAACTGATTGCTTTTGCTTGGTTGCTTGCTTGCTTTGCGTGCTTGCATAGTCTGAAATTAGACAGAGCAATTGCTTGCTTTTACTTGATTTTGACGTCTGGAATTTGGGCAAATCAACTGTTTGCTTTTACTTGATATTGCGTCTTGAATCGGGCATAGCAACTGGTTGCTTTGGTTGGATTTGACGTCTGGATTCGGGCAGAGCAACTGATTGTTTTTGCTTGATATTACGTCTTGAATCGGGCAGAGCAACTACTTGCTTCGGCTGGATTTGACGTCTGAATTCGGGCAGAGCAACTGCTCCTTTTGGGATTTTTGAACCGGTGAAATAGGACGGAAACCTAGCAGGACAACTAGGGTTCACTTTGGCCGGAGAGTTTTAGTATTTAGGGGAGAGATTTGGTAATTTGGCAAAGCTTCGGGGCTGGAGAGGAAATAACATCGGCGTTCTCTAGGGAGAACTTTCACAAACTACGGCGTGAAGTGTGTGAAATTCTAAAGTCGGGAGACTTTATTTATAGCCGAGGATTGGGACTTCCTTCGCTGTTAAGTATCATCAACCGTGCCTGAGCAGCTTGTACCACATGCTAAAAAGATTGTACCAAAGGTAAACTACTACAGTACATTGGGGACTATTGGGTGCCGCCCATAGGGGGACCGGGCGCCGCGCCCAAGGTGGCTATAGGCAGCGCCCAGGGCCATTTTTGTCCTCCTTTTTGGCACTTAGGCCCCCTGCATTTCACTGTTTATGCATCTTGTTTTTTCCCTTCGCATTTTTAACCCTATAACTTGACATTCATTAGCCTTTTAACAGGTCTTGATATTTTATGTCATGTTACAAACAAGAGGTACGAAATTGGGGTGTCTACAATAGTGAAAAACGAATACTTCATCCGTCACAATATTTTGCACCGCGATATATAAACTTGTCGTAGCACGCCACTTTCTCATTAAGGGTATCACAATCTTTTCGTATCCAAAAGTGACTTTTTCTGATTGAAAATAAAAAGATGGTACTTTAGCAGCGATTAGAAACTTAGTAAAGTTGACCGACCCGAATTTTACCCTAAAAAAAACAACAATTGGCAGGCCTAATATTTATTCAGAAATATATGTTATGCTAATTTCTCCAGGCCCATATAAATAATAAACTTACAACTAAAATACAATGTTTCATTTCTCGAAGAGATTAGCCTTCAAAAACATATAGGTAACACTCACTCGACCAACAAATTCAACAAATCAATCCAATACCAATCCACCAATTTTTCCATCATCATCGAAAAAATCTATGGCGGTTGAAGTAGACTTGGATTGCAATTGGGATAGAGAGATGGTGATTTCAAACCATAGACTTGGAGTTGCTTAAAACAGAGATGGATCAGAGACAGAGGTTGGGCGTAGGGCCAGGACTGGAGGTTGCGGTGGAGAGAGAGAGATATAGACAAACAGAGAGAGAGAGAGAGAGAGAGAGAGAGAGAGAGAGTGAGAGAGAGAAGGCTTAAAAGTTTCTTGGAATGGCCAGATGTGGAGGAGATAAAGATGAAGGGAAACACCACCGATATGAGCTAGAGAGGAGAGGGAGAACTCGATCCGGTGTTTAAGAGCTTTAAGAAGGGAAGAGGCTTCTTATAGAGTTTTTTTCCCTTGTTAAGATGGGTTATTATTGATTCATCTTGAACCTTTTTTTTTTTGTTTGAAAAACACTTACTAATTACTTACATGGGTTGTTTTTTATTTTACATTCCATTTTTTGTATTTTCTTATTTGCCTTCATTTATGAATAATATTTATTTACTAGTTTTTTATTTTTTATATATTCTGAAAAAAATGTATAACAAGTCCAATAAGAAATTAAATAAATAAATAAAATATAAAAATTTAGACAAATTAACTTTTAATTACTTATATTTATTTTAGAATTATGTGGGCTTAGTAATTTGTTTTCTATAGTTTGATAATTCATAGTTTAATTTTATAACTTTTAGAGAAATATTATAACAATTTATTTTCATTTATTTTTACTTTTTTTAACCTTAAGAACTCAATATATATATATATATATATATATATATATATATATATATATATATATATATATATATATATATATATATATATTTAACATAAATTAGGTTTTTTATTTGCCTTCATTTTATTAATAATGGTTTTTACTATTTATTTATTATTTGTATATTTTGTAAAAAAATTATAATAAGTCCAATAAGCAAATGAAATGAGCAAAAATAGATAAAAGTTTAGTCAAATTAAATTTATTAATAACTTAGTATTCATTTTACAAATATGTGAGCTTCATAATTTGTTGTTTTCTTAGTTTGATAATTTATAGTGACTTTCTTGACTTTACAGACCAAAGATATATGGGCATTTCTATCTTTTTGAGCATTTTCATCTAACTAAACTAACGAAAATGACTCTGGGTGACTTAATTATCACCAAATGCCAAGTATAGTGACTAAATTGAGAAAAAAAAAATTAGTAGAGCGAGCTTAACGAATAACCCATGAAAGTAAGGTGACCAAATTACATTTTAATCCTTTCAGTAATGCATAAAAGTGTCAATTAGTATGATATCTAATATATATCAAACTAAGTTTTGAGATTATTTCATTAAACATTGTTTTTTATGCTGACAGTACATCAAAAGTAAACACAATTTTTTTTAAAAAAAATCACTAAATACATTGTTTTTGTATATGTGCTACCTTACGAAAGTATCATGTATGTTAGTCTCAAAGTGCACAATATTAAGCTAGAAGGGGGGGGGGGGAGGGTTGAATAGTTTAATTAAACACTTAAAACTTTTCGTAAGAGTTCCTAAATCAAGTACTTGCAACCTATTGAAAAGGTCGAAGTAACGGAAATCTTGCAAGGAAGACAGAACAAGTCTGTCGGTGAAGCACTACCGGTAGACTTAGCTGATTACTTAAGTTTGTTGCTAAAAGGAATAAGTTAAGAGTATGAAGACAGTATAAAACAGTTACTAATAGAAGGAGAAGAACACATGTATTTTGAGATGGTTCACACTATAAAGAGTGCTACGTCCACCACTAAGGCAGTCAACCTTGGATTTAAATGTGCACTATATTTTCCACTAGTTCTATTACAAAAATATCCAATGGATCGTGTACAAAATATTTGACTTGTGTTTGGGGGTGGGGAATTGAATATCTAGAAAAACTGAATATTCAATGTGCAGAAGAATAGTAATGTGTACAACAATAAAAAGTAAATGATTAACTGTTGATGCAGATCTTCTTGTTGTTGTTGAAGACTTCGTTGATCAGTTAATGATCTCTTGAATGCACTGAGTATGATGACTTGATGTTGGGGAATAGATTCAGAGCATTATTGTCTTCAGTCTTCAATGGCAGTATTTATATCGTAGCATCCTTAAGACCATTGTAGAAGATGAAGTGAGTAACAACTCTATTAGGTTGTGAGCTTTAAATGTCGGGAGCTGCTTTATTGACTTTTTCTCTAATTAGAACTGATCAGGGTATGGAGAGGAGCAGGTGAGCGACAAACAGAGTTACAGACCTGCAGTAGTTAGTACAGTCTGTTTGTATCAGACTGTATACCTGCTCTATCATGTACAGGAGGCGGAAAGTCTTCATTCTTCGGAAAAGCATGAAAGGTGTGTCTTGGAGGTCAGGAGCTGATGATGATGGATTAATTTAAATTCAAACCAAAGATAGCTTATTTAAATAATCCATGTGATCTTGATATCCGGATGAGCTGGACACGTCATGATGTCCGAGTGCAGACAAGGTCTGCCGCTGAATGCTCCAGGTGAAGTTTGCTGGTGAAGCCTTCTGCTGAAGTCTTCCGCCGAAACCTGTGAAGTCTAAAAACTATTCTAAAGGTAAAGTTCTATACAAAGGTGCCACGCTAACTAGTATGCATCCCATTTAGCCACTAAGTATAGAACCTAATGTAATGAATGAGCAAATGCAAATCAAGATACAGTGAGAAACAACAATTTCCTCCTATTTGCATCTGGTCATCATTACTTACAAGTGAGGGCTATGAAAGCTTTAGGATAGATAATAGTATGTCAGAATACTTTTAAGTTTTATAACAGCAGACATGTCTCTATCAGAAAGAACACCTCAAATGTAACAACTAATCTAAGTGCTTACAACAGAAGAGATTTAAAGAACAAGCACAAGGATTAGAGTAAACAGTTTAAATAAGTTTAAACTGGATGTTTAAATTCTACACATATATATGAACTTAAATAACAATATAATTTAAACAGTAGACAATTTTTGAAAAAAATGAACTTCTGTATTTCAAACAAGAAGTTTAATTTGTACAGAGTTTAAAAAAAAGATACAAAGGATAAGAATTGAAAGATATAAGCTACCATGGCCTTTTTCCTTTTCCTTTGGCTGCTCTATCATCTTCTTCTCTAGAGCTTTGATGTCTGGTGGAGCAAGAACGGTAGTCAAGTTCTTCTCGTAGCATGTTGTTCTCGTCCATCAGAACTCAGTTCATAGACCGCAGTTGTCTCTCCTCCGTGATAGCCATATCACGTTGCACTCAGCTGCAATGCAATCATGAGTTGCATTGAGTACTTCATCGTTGAGCTGAAGTACCGGAGGGCGTCCGTGACCCAGGTGGTTATGCTGTGAAAGAGCTGGTAGAAGAGAGTTGAGTAGAGCCTGACACACTCGTTGCGCTGAGCCTCCATATTGATCTTCAGATCGGTAGACTCGTGCCTGACCTCCCCAAACATGGTCCAGACATCCTCTTGAAACTGACGGAGGATGGCGGCATTCCTATCGGCAGCACTGGATGATTCAATTGCAATCTCAGTAGCTGCTATGGATATACTTGTTAATTCTCCCAGTCTGTTGTAGATGGCATCCAGGCGGCTCAGGATTTCGTCATTAGCCGGGCGGGACGAAAAGGGGTCGAGGTCCACTTGAATGGGCTCAGCAGCAGCAACAGATGAGGTGGCATCGGTAGTGGCGACAGACCAGAAGGGCTGCTGGAGGGGTGGAGTGACTGAGTTTAAGGTGGAAAAGGAATCAGGTGTAGGGAATGTATGGGTTGAAGAGGAAGAATTGGCGTGAGGTGGCGAGGAAGGAGGGGTTGGGGGAATTTCAATATCTATGTCAGAATGATCACAGATAATTGAGGGGGTCGGGAGAGGGTCGGTTGAGAACCAGGAGGAAGGGGGGATAGACAAGGGCTTCTGGTCTCAGAGGGGTAGGTTTTGGTGAAGGGGGAGTAGGCTTGGTGAAGAGGTCTGCTACTGACGAAAGTTCAAAGATAAACTTCGTAGCAACAGAGGAAAGGTTAGGGGAAACCAGGGGGTTAGTATGAGAGGAATGGGTTGGTTTCATTCGGATGGTGTAGTAGGGTTGGTTTGGGTAGGAGGGGTGAAGATGGGGTAGATGGGTTTGGTGAGTAGTTGAAGGGGGAAGGAGGTGTTGGAGTTGGTGATCTGGTATGCTCCTCCTAAGGAATAAACTCCTCAAGAGTTATGGGCTCCTCCTGAGGGATAGACTCCTTTGGAGGGGTAGGCTCCTCCTAAGTAGATGACTTAGTATGATTGGTTGAAGAAGGGGTAGTTTGTTGGGTGCCAGCAGACTTCCTTTTCTGCCTCAGCAGTTGGATAGGCGATCCAGAGGCTTCATCGGCAGAGATGATAGGGTCTGCTGGTGGCTTAGTTGGAAGACCCTTACGCAAACGCCTGCGTTTAGGCTTGGGTGAGGGTGATGGTTGTCTAGAAGAGGGTTTGCGTTTAGGGGTTTGGGATGGTTATGGAGTAGAGGTTGTTGGTTCAGGTTGGGATGGCTTGGGAGAAGAGGTTTGTCCAGCAGCAGCAGAGGAGCTGCCAGCAGACTTTGCATGTCTACAGGCCTTCAGTTCCTTATGTATCCAGGTTGCTTGAAGTTCTTTTGCTTTAGCTTCTAGTCTGACCTTGGCATCTGCCTTGGTCTTGGCACGAATGTCATCCAAGACTTCAACCTCATCTGGTGAGAAACCAGTCTCCTTTCTGACCTTCGCAACCTTAATGCGTTTCCAGATGTGCTCAGACTCATCTGCCAGCACTCTTGCCTCTTGCTGAAAGTCTCTGTTAGCGGTAGAGTTTTGCTTTTGAACCTTTGCCTGTGCTGCACGAATAGCTGTGTCCATATTGAATCGTGTGACCATCATAGGAGCAGGCTCGGCCACCATTTCAGCAACAATTAATGTTGGGGAGCCCTCTTTGCTGCCTCCTTTTATTCTCGTACTCAACGTACTTGAAGAAGAAGATGGTTGTTAGTTGCTTGTCCTTTTTCACTTTATTGAGCTCTTCCGGCTCAATAGAAGAGTTGATCTCTGGCGTATCCCTTAGCAGGGTGTTGATTAGCCGGACGAAGGGCCTCTTGTTGGAAGGGTTGTCCTTCACTATCGCGATGTAGTTGCGGAGCTCGTTGAAGATAATAGCGCCGTAGTTGAGGTGAGTCCTCTGGTGAATGGCGTTTGAAAGGTTAAACTGCTGGGCTGTGAAGATATCTTGGGCTCCGTTCTTGAACAGAGAGACTTGTCCAGTAAATGACTGGAATTGTAGACGTCCAAGGGAAAGACGTTCCTCATAATTTTCCTTGAGGTTCCCTTGGGGTATTCGCTCCCCTTATTTTTTCCCAGGCATTGTTAGCCTTAGCAATGGATAGCTCAAGGTCCCCGCCATAGTGAACTCCAATTATTTTGGATATAACCTTGGTAGACAGAGAGAAGGGACGTCCACGAATCCACCCTCGAATAACAGAAGGTCTGTTGGCGTTAATCTCCATTCGCTGGTAGAATTCTTCAGCGAGGAGGTTACTGTAGTCTTCGTCGTGAAGAGTGAAGATGGGGAGAATCCCAGACTCGTTCATGTCCTCACACATTTTTGCTCCGACAGAAAAAGTGCGGACAGATACCAAATAAGTGCACATACCCGGGAGGTATGTGTTCACCGGCAGTTCTTGGATTATGTCGTGAGCGGCGGGAAAGAAGGGAAACCCAGGAAGATTGACGGAAGGGTTAGGGTGAATGACTTGTTCAGGGTCATGCACCTTCCTTTTGCTGGAACTTGATTTCGCAGATGATTTCACCTACAAAAGTAGTTTTTTTTCTTTTTTAAAAAAAATTTAGGGCTTTTTCCCATACAGAATAAACAATCAAGGTTTTCATTTTAAGGAAAAATAAAATAAATTTTCAAATAGAAAATTGAAACCCTTGAATGTTTTGAGAGTTAAGTACAGAGAAACATCAACAGTTAATTCTCGAAGAAATAAATATATGAAGCACAGAGAAAACCATTGGTTTAAAGGTTTTGAAATGGACAACAATGGCGGAAACTGTCAGGATACGCAAAGCGTCCTTTCAGATTCCTCAAAGAAACGGCTTAAAAGAAGAAATTTAAGCACAAAATCATAAGAGAATAATCTAGAGAGTATTGTAAAACTTACCATTGTTGCTGTAAGGGAGAAGAAGCGAAGAACAAAGAAGAATGGAAGCAGTTGCAGAGACGAACAAAGGGTTTGAATAGATAGAGAATATTTGAGAGAGAGAGGGTTTGTGAAAGTTTTGAAAAAGGCGGTTCAAAGTCTATTTAAAGAAGGAGAAAAGTCATTTTAGTGAAAATAGCTTGGATGATTGACATGTGTCTTTCATAAGCCTTTTATCTTGAGATATTTTCAATTTAAACATCGAAAAGTGACGTTTAACCCCTCAGCCTTTTTAGAAAAACTTTTACCCTCTAATAAACAGTTAACTGAAATACTAACATGGTCTTAAAGAAGACGAGCTAAAATAAGAACGGAGTTAGTAACAATTAATGTCTGCTGGTATGAAATAACTTTAAAACTTAAAAATAAACTTTAAGTTGTAGGATCAATCATACCAAGATTTCTCCTTAAATACGCAAACCTGGTAGCATCCAGTGGCTTGGTAAGAATGTTAGCCAGTTGATGTTCAGTTGGAACATATTCCAAACTGATGTTACCTTTTTCCACATGATCTTTAAGGAAGTGGTAACAAATATCAATGTGCTTTTGTCTTAGAGTGCATCACTGGGTTCTTTGAGACTGAAATTGCAGATGTATTATCATACATGATAAGACAATTTGCAGTCTTGATGTTGTAGTCCACAAGTTGTTGTTTCATCCAAAGTAGTTGAGAGCAACAGCTACTGACAACAATGTATTCTGCCTCCGTGGTTTAATTTGCAACTGATCCTTGCTTTTTACATGACCATGAGACAAGTCTATTTCCAAGAAATTGACAGGTCCCACTGGTGCTTCTTCTGTTTACTTTGCAGGTTACATAGTATGCATCTGAGTATCCAACTAGATCAAAGTTGTTCTTCCTTGAGTGCCAGATACCTAGATTTGTAGTTGTTGAAACATATCTGATGATACGTTTAGCAGCAAGCAGGTGTGATTCCCTTGGATCGGCCAAAAATCTAGCACAAACACAAGCAGCAAACATTATATCAGGTCTACTGGTTGTAAGGTAAATAAGTGAACCTATGATTCCTCGATACTTGGTTACGTTCTTTTTCTTTCCCTTCTCATCTTTGTCAAGATGGCATTTGGTAGACATTGGTGTCTCGAAACCTTTAGTTGAATCAAGACCAAATTTCTTGATAAGTTCCTTTGCATATTTGGTTTGGCTAATGAAGATCCCGTCTGAAGTTTGTTGAATCTGAAGTCCTAGAAAGTAGATGAGCTCTCCCATCATGCTCATCTCGAACTTGTTTTGAATTAGCTTCTTGAATCTCTTGCATAGGCTTTGATTTGTAGATCCAAAGATGATGTCGTCCACATAGATTTGTATCAGTAAAGAATGACCTTTGTGCTTGAGGATGAGTAGAGTTATGTCTATTCATTCTCTCACGAATCCTTGTTCGATTAAGAACTTGGATATAGTTTCATACCAAGCTCTGGGAGCTTGTTTGAGGCCATAGAGAGTTTTCTTTAGACGATATACTTGATCCTCTTTGCCTTGGATGACAAAGCCTAGAGGTTGTTCAACGAATACCGTTTCTTGAAGATCACCATTGAGAAAGACACTTTTTACATCCATCTAATATAATTTGAAGTCTATAAATGACGCATAGGCTAGAAAGAGTCCGATTGCCTCTAATCTAGCAACATGAGCAAATGTTTCATTGAAGTCAATTCCTTCTTCCTGTCGATAGCCTTGAGCAACATGTCTAGCTTTGTTTCTGGTAACATTTCCATCTTCGTCTCTCTTGTTCCTGAATACCCATTTGGTGCCTATGACTGGATGGCCATTAGGTCTTTGAACTAAGCTCCACACTTTGTATCTTTCAAACTAGTTCAGCTCTTCCTGCACAGCTTCAATCCAGTAATGGTCTTCGATAGCTTCATCAATCTTTTTAGGCTCGATTTCAGACACGAATGCGAAGGTAAACGTAGTCTCATTTCGAACACTACTTCTCGTACGAACTCTTGAGTTGAGATCACTAATGATTTGAGAGATGGGGTGATCTCTTGCTTCAATAACCGCTGGAGAAGATCACTTCTGGTAGGTACTTGTGTCTAGTGAACTTGTAATGATGTTAATTGCTTTACTGTCCAGCTCTACTAGTTTTCTTTCGTCCCTAGTCCATTCTGTTTCTTCTTTTGGAACCAGAAGATTTGGCTTCATTGGTACATGACTTCCTCCTAGTACGCACTTTCATAACCTGTTGTCAATAGAATTCATGTGACACATTATCTTATCCTTCAATACAACGAAATGACCTTCGTCCAATATTGGGACGTTGTTCGCATCTGATGTAGGTAGCATGTAATGTGTTTGTGCCATTGGATCTTTATCTCTCAAGAGGTTAATCTTGGAAAAACTTGTTTTCGAAGAGTTCAGCTTTGATACCAATTGTTAGTCCCAAAGGGCACAATATTAAGCTAGAAGGGGGGGGGGGTTGAATAGCTTAATTAAACACTTAAAAATTTTCGTAAGAGTTCCTAAATCAAGTACTTGCAACCTATTGAAAAAGTTGAAGTAACGAAAGTCTTGAAAGAAAGACGGATCAAGTCTGTCGGTGAAGCACTACTGGTAGACTTAGCTGATTACTTAAGTTTGCTGCGAAAAGGAATAAGTTAAGAGTATGAAGACAGTATAAAACTGTTATCAATAGAAGGAGAAGAACACATGTATTTTGAGATGGTTCGCACTATAAAGAGTGATACGTCCACCACCAAGGCAGTCAACCTTGGATTTAAATGTGCATTATATTTTCCACTAGTTCTATTACAGAAATATCCAATGGATCATGTACAAAATATTTGACTTGTGTTTGGGGGTGGGGAATTGAATATCTGGAAAAACTGAATATTCAATGTGCAGAAGAATAGTAATGTGTACAACAATAAGAAGTAAATGATTAACAGTTGATGCAGATCTTCTTGTTGTTGTTGAGGACTTCATTGATCAGTTAATGATCTCTTGAATGCACTGAGTATGATGACTTGATGTTGTTGAATAGATTCAGAGCATTATTGTCCTCAGTCTTCAATGGCAGTATTTATATCGTAGCATCCTTGAGACCGTTGTAGAAGATGAAGTGGGTAACATCTCTATTAGGTTGTGAGCTTTAAATGGGGAGTTGCTTTATTGACTTCTTCTCTGATTAGAATTGATCAGGGTATGGAGAGGAACAAGTGCTGGAACTAGCAGGTGAGCGACAAACAGAGTTACAGACCTGCAGTAGTTGGTACAGTCTGCTTGTGTTAGACTGTAAACATGCTCTGTCATGTACAGGAGGCGGAAAATCTTCATTCTTCGGAAAAGCTGGAAAGGCGTGTCTTGGAGGTCAGGAGCTAATGATGATGGATTAATTTAAATTCAAACCAAAGATAGCTGATTTAAATAATCCATGTGATCTTGATATCCGGATGAGCTGGACACGTCATGCTGTCCGAGTGCAGATAAAGTCGGTCGCTGAAGGCTGCAGGTGAAGTCTGCTGGTGAAGCCTTCTGCTGAAGTCTTCCGCCGAAACCTGTGAAGTCTAAAAACTATTCTAAAGAGAAAGTTCTATACACAGTTGTCACACTAACTGGTACACAACCCATTTAGCCATTAATTATAGAACCTAATGTAATGAATGAACAAATGCAAATCAAGATACAGTGGGAAACAATAATGTATCTGAAAATAATATTTGCATTTTTAAATGAATGTTTATAGGTTAAAACATATAAATGAGACTTTTTTTAAGACAAACAAAATAAGAAATACAATTTATTTAATTCTTTGATCGAAGGGTGGGGGATAATTTTTTTGAAATATTCTTACTTTATCTTTTATCATTACAAAGGAAAAAAAATCAAAGAAAATGGTACAAATATTTTCCATTACAAAGGAAAGAAATCAATTTTGAAATATTTTGAAAGAAAGAAATAAAGAGAAATAACTTTACACTTATTAAAGAAAAGAAAGTAAAATTACAACTGGAATAATACAACTAGAAATAATTACAACATTTTTATAAGCTATTTTAAAAATGAAAAATAGCTATGCTAGTAACAAACTTTATTTATATTTACATGTATAAGCAGAAAAAAAAACTTATTAAATAATAAGAAACATAACTATTTCTATATTTAAAGTATGTGAAGAAAGAAACTAATTAAACCGTCAGAGATTATAATTACTTTACATGAAAGTAAAGACAGAAAATAAACTAATTAAAATAAAATAAAAATATAATTATTATTACATTTAAAGAAAAGACAGAAAATAAACTAATTTAAACGGAAAGGAAATATAATTATTATTAAATTAAAGTATAAACCGAAATGAAACTTAATTAGATATTTATTTTTTAAGTTATAGATTATAATAAATAACTACGGGACATAACTTACCTCCTGAAACGTGAGTGTCTGAACCCGGTATGCCTGGGCTTAAGCCCACTGGGCGGTCTACATGTGCTTCCCCTGTCCTTTAGAGAAAGTAAGTCTTTTTTTTTCTTTGTTGTTCTTTGATTTCAAGCAGCGTGGCTGCTCCGTTTAGTTGCTTTTCGTCTTGGGATCCGGGCGACACAACTGCTTCCTTGCTTTGCGTGCTTGTGTAGTCAAAAATCAGGAAGAGCAATTGCTTGCTTTTGCTTGATTTTGACATCTAAATTTTGGCAGATCAACTGCTTGCTTTTGCTTGATATTGCGTCTTGATTCGGGTAGAGCAACTGCTTGCTTCGGCTGGATTTGACGTCTATATTCGAGCAACTGCTTGCTTTTGCTTGATATTGTGTCTTGAATCGGGCAGAGCAACTACTTGCTTCGACTGGATTTGACGTCTGGATTCGGGTAGAGCAACTACTTTTTTTGGGATTTTTGAACCGGTGAAATAGGGCGGAAACCTAGCAGGGCAACCTGGGTTCACTTTGGCCAGAGAGTTTTAGTGTTTAGGGGAGAGATTTAGCAATTTGGCAGAGCTTCGGAGCTGGAGAGGAAATAACATCGGCATTCTCTCAGGAGAACTTTCACAAACTGCTGCGTGAAGTGTGTGAAATTCAGAAGCCGGGAGGCTTTATTTATAGCCGAGGATTGAGACTTCCTTCGTTGTTAAGTATCATCAACCGTGTCGAGGATTGGGACTTCCTTTGCTGTAAAGATTGTACCAAAGGCAAACTGCTACAGTACATTGGGGACTATTGGGCGCCACGGGCCAAAGTGGCTATGGGCAGCGCCCAGGCCCATTTTTGTCCTCCTTTTTGGCACTTAGGCCCCCTGCATTTCACTGTTTATGCATCCTACTTTTTCCTTTTGCATTTTCAAACCTGTAAATTAACATTCGTTAGCCTTTTAAGTTTTAACAAGTCTTGATATTTTATGTCATGTTAATACTAGGGGTACGAAATTGGGGTGTCTACAATAATGAAAAACGAATACTTCATCAGTCACAATATTTTGCACCACGATATATAAACTTGTCGTAGCGCGCTTCTTTCTCATTAATGGTATCACAATCTTTTTGCATCTAAAAGTGATTTTTTCCGATTGAAAATAAAAAGATGACACTTTAGTGATTAGAAACTTAATAAAGTTGACCGGCCTGAATTTTACCCTAAAAAGAACAACAATTGGCAGGCCTAATATCTATTCGGAAATATCTGTCATGCTAATTTCTCCGGGCCTATATAAATAATAAACGTACAACTAAAATACAATGTTTCAATTCTCGAAGAGATTAGCCTTCAAAAACATATAGGTACCACTCACTCGACCAACAAATTCAACAAATCAATCCAATACCAATTCACCGATTTTTCCATCAACATTGAAAAAATCTGCGACGGTTGAAGCAGACTTGGATTGCAATTGGGATAGAGAGATGGTGATTTCAAACCCTAGACTTGGAGTTGCTTAAAATAGAGATGGATCAGAGACAGAGGTTGGGCGTAGGGCCAGGCCTGGAGGTTGCGATGGAGAGAGAGAGAGAGAGAGAGAGAGAGAGAGAGAGAGAGAGAGAGATCGAGTGGTACTAGGGCTTAAAAGTTTCTTGGAATGGCCAGATGTGGAGGAGATGAAGATGAAGGGAAACACCACCGATATGAGCCAGAGAGGAGAGGGAGAACTCGATCTGGTGTCTAAGAGCTTTAAGAAGGGAAGGGCTTCTTATAGAGTTTTTTTTTTCCTTGTTAAGATGGGTTATTATTGATTCTATCTTTAACTTTTTTTTTGTTTGAAAAACACTTACTAATTACTTACATGGGTTGTTTTTTATTTTGCATTCCATTTTTTGTATTTTCTTATTTGCCTTCATTTATTAATAATATTTTTATTAGTTTTTATTTTTTATTCTGAAAAAAAATGTATAACAAGTCCAATAAGAAATTAAATAAATAAATAAATTATAAAAATTTAGACAAATTAACTTTTAATTACTTATATTTATTTTACAATTATGTGGGCTTAGTAATTTGTTTTCTATAGTTAGATAATTCATAGTTTAATTTTATAACTTTTAGAGAAATATTATAACTATTTATTTTCATATTTTTACTTTTTTTAACCTTAAGAACTCAATATTTTTTAAACATAAAGTAGTTTTTTATTTGCCTTCATTTTATTAATAATGTTTTTTTATATTTATTTATTACTTGTATATTTTGAAAAAAAATATAATAAGTCCAATAAGCTATTGAAATGAGCAAAAATAGATAAAAATTTAGTCAAATTAAATTTATTAATAACTTAGTATTCATTTTACAAATATGTTAGCTTAATAAATTTTTTTTCTTAGTTTGATAATTTATAGTGACTTTACAGACCAAAGATTTATGGACATTTCTATCTTTTTGAGCATTTCCATCTAACTAAACTAACAAAAATGACTCTGGGTGACCTAATTATCACAAAATGCCAAGTATAGTGACTAAATTGAGAAAAAAAATTAGTAGAGCGAGCTTAACAAATAATCCATGAAAGTAAGGTGACCAAATTACAATTTAAGCCTTTCAATAATGCATAAAAGTGTCAATTAGTATGATATCTAATATATATCAACTAAGTTTTGAGATTATTTCATTCAACATTGTTTTTTATGCTGACAATACATCAAAAGTAAACACAATTTTTTTACAAAAAATCACTAAATACATTATTTTTGTATATTTGCTACCTTTTCGAAAGTATCATGTATCTAAAAATAAATATTTGTATTTTTAAATGAAAGTTTATAGGTTAAAACATATAAATGAGACTTTTTTTAAGACAAACAAAATAAGAAATATAATTTATTTATTTCTTTGATCGAGGGGTGGGGCATAATTTTTTTGAAATATTCTTACTTTATCTTTTATCATTACAAATTTAAAAAAATCAAAGAAAATGGTACAAATATTTACCATTACAAAGGAAAAAAAAATCAATTTTGAAATATTTTGAAATAAAGAGAAATAACTTTACACTTATTAAAGAAAAGAAAGTAAAATTACAACTGGAATAATACAACTAGAGAATAATTACAACATTTTTATAAGCTATTTTAAGAATGAAAATAGCTATGCTAGTAACAAACTTTATTTATATTTACATGTGTAAGCAGAAAAAAAAACTTATTAAATAATAAGAAAAATAACTATTTCTATATTTAAAGTATGTGAAGAAAGAAACTAATTAAACTGACAGAAATTATAATTACTTTGCATGAAAGTAAAGACATAAAATAAACTAATTAAAATAAAAGAAAAATATAACTATTATTACATTTAAAGAAAAAACCGTAAATAAACTAATTTAAACGGAAAGAAAATATAATAATTATTAAATTAAAGTATAAACTGGAATGAAACTTAATTAGATATTTATTTTTTAAGTTATAGATTATAATAAATAACTAAGGGGACATAACTTACCTCCGGAACGTGAGTGTTTGAACCCGGTATGCTTGGGCTTAAGCCCACTAGGCGGTCTACATGTGCTTCCCCCTGTCCTTTAGAGAAAAGAAGTCTTTTTTTTTCTTTTTTGTTCTTGCATTTCAGGCAGCATGGCTGCTCCGTTTAGTTTTTTTTCATCTCGGGATCCGGGCGGTCCTTGTTTTGCGTGCTTGCGGAGTCAGAAATCGGGAAAAGCAACTACTTGCTTTTGCTTGATTTTGACGTCTGGATTTGGGCATATCAATTGTTTGCTTTTGCTTGATATTGCGTCTTGAATCGGGCAGAGCAACTACATGCTTCGGCTGGATTTGACGTCTGGATTCGGGCAGAGCAACTACTCCTTTTGGGATTTTTGAACCGGTGAAATAGGGCGGAAACTTAGCAGGGCAACTAGGGTTCACTTTGGCCGGAGAGTTTTAGTGTTTAGGGATAGATGTAGCAATTTGGCAGAGCTTCGGGGCTGGAGAAGAAAAAAACCTCGACGTTCACTCAGGAGAACTTTCACAAACTGTTGCGTGAAGTGTGTGAAATTCTGAAGACGGGAGGCTTTATTTATAGCCGAGGATTGAGACTTCCTTCGTTGTTAAGTATCATCAACGTGCCGAGGATTGGGACTTCCTTTGCTGAAAAGATTACACCAAAGGCAAACTGCTACAATACATTGGGGACTATTGGGCGCCGCCCATAGGGGGACTGGGCGCCACGCCCAAGTTGGCTATGGGCAGCGCCCAGGGCCATTTTTGTCTTCATTTTTGGCACTGTTTATGCATCCTGCTTTTTTCCATTTGCATTTTCAACCCTGTAACTTGACATTCGTTAGCCTTTTAACATGTCTTGATATTTTATGTCATGTTACATATTAGTGTTACGAAATTGGGGTGTCTACAATAATGAAAAATAAATACTTCATCCGTCACAATATTTTGCACCGTGATATATAAACTTGTCGTAGCGCGCCTCTTTCTCATTAAGGGTATCACAATCTTTTCACATCCAAAAGTGACTTTTTCTGATTGAAAATAAAAAGATGGTAATTTAGCGATTAGAAACTTAATAAAGTTGACCGACCCGAATTTTACCCTAAAGAGAACAACAATTGGCAGGCCTAATATCTATTCGGAAATATTTGTTATGCTAATTTCTCCAGGCCCATATAAATAATAAACGTACAACTAAAATACAATGTTTCAATTCTCGAAGAGATTAGCCTTCAAAAACATATAGGTTCCATCAACATCGAAAAAATCTACAATGATTGAAGCAGACTTGGATTGCAATTGGGATAGAGAGATGGTGATTTCAAACCCTAGACTTGGAGTTGCTTAAAATAGAGATGGATCAGAGACAGAGGTTGGGCGTAGGGCCAGGCCTAGAGGTTGTGGTGGAGAGAGAGAGAGAGAGAGACATACAAAGATAGAGAGAGAGAGAGAGAGAGAGAGAGAGAGAGAGGGAGGGATGGAGTGGTACTAGGGCTTAAAAGTTTCTTGGAATGGCTAGATGTGGAAGAGATGAAGATGAAGGGAAACACCACTGATATGAGCCAGAGAGGAGATGGAGAACTCGATCTATTGTCTAAGAGCTTTAAGAAAGGAAGGGGCTTCTTATAGAGTTTTTTTTCCTTGTTAAGATGGGTTATTATTGATTCTATCTTTAACTTTTTTTTTGTTTGAAAAACACTTACTAATTACTTACATGGGTTGTTTTTTATTTTGCATTCCATTTTTTGTATTTTCTTATTTGCCTTCATTTATTAATAATATTTTTTACTAGTTTTTTAATTTTTTATATTCTGAAAAAAAACGTATAACAAGTCCAATAAGAAATTAAATATATAAATAAATTATCAAAATTTAGACAAATTAACTTTTAATTACTTATATTTATTTTACAATTATGTGGGCTTAGTAATTTGTTTTCTATAGTTTGATAATTCATAGTTTATTTTTATAACTTTTACAGAAATATTATAACTATTTATTTTCATTTTTTTACTTTTTTTTAACCTTAAGAACTCAATATTTTTTAAACATGTAGTAGGTTTTTTATTTGCCTTCATTTTATTAATAATGTTTTTACTATTTATTTATTATTTTTATATTTTGAAAAAAATTATAATAAGTCCAATAAGCATTTGAAATTAGCAAAAATAGATAAAAATTTAGTCAAATTAAATTTATTAATAACTTAGTATTCATTTTACAAATATGTGAGCTTAATAAAAAAAATCTTGGTTTGATAATTTATAGTGACTTTATTGATTTTACGGACCAAAGATATTTGGGCATTTATATCTTTTTGAGCATTTTCCATCTAACTAAACTAACGAAATGACTCTGGGTGACCTAATTATCACCAAATGCTAAGTATAGTGACTAAATTGAGAAAAATAATTTAGTAAAGCGAGATTAACGAATAATCCATGAAAGTAAGGTGACCAAATTACAATTTAAACCTTTCAGTAATGCATAAAAGTGTCAATTAGTATGATATCTAATATATATCAACTAAGTTTTGAGATTATTTCAATCAACATTGCTTTTTATGTTAAAAGTACATCAAAAGTAAACACATTTTTTTAAAAAAAAATCACTAAATACATTATTTTTGTATATGTGCTACCTTACGAAAGTATCATGTATCTGAAAATAAATATTTGTATTTTTAAATGAAAGTTTATAGGTTAAAACATATAAATGAGACTTTTTTTAAGACAAACAAAATAAGAAATATAATTTATTTATTTCTTTGATCGAGGGGTGGGGCATAATTTTTTTTGAAATATTCTTACTTTATCTTTTATCATTACAAGGGGAAAAAAATCAAAGAAAAAGGTATAAATATTTACCATTACAAAGGGAAAAAATCAATTTTGAAATATTTTTAATTGAATATAAAATTCAATTCACCATTTGAATATTGATTTTTAGAATTGAATATTAAATATTGATTTTTAGAATATAATATTGATTTTTAGAAATGGTGAATTGAAATAGTTTTAGAATATTGATTTTTAAAAATGGTACCATTTTCACCATTTGAATTTAATTGAAATATTGAATATTGAATATTCAAATATTTTTAGAATATATATTTTAAAAAATGAATATTTAATATTTAATATTTAAAAAAGGTACCATTTTTAGAATATTTAAAAATGGTACCATTGAATATTTAAAGAATATTGAATATTGAATATTCAAATTGTGAAATGGTGATTTTTAGAATATTGATTTTTAAAAATATTTAAATATTCAAATGGTATAAATGGTATCAGATCGGGTCTCAACCAGTAATGTGGAAACAAAGTGCTATGCGGGCCAAAGTGCTACACCGCAGAAGGTGTGAGTCACCTCTTGATCCCTGTACGAACCACCTCTTGAATCATGCATCACCCGGGTTACGATTCGGCCTTGACGAAGACGTCAAGGATTTAAGTAGGGGAGATTGTAATACCACAATCCCACATCGGGTAGATATGAGACTTGTTGTGTGTGATTTATAAGATAGTCATGCGTTACCACTGGACACCAACATCATCCACGGACTTTTGGGTTGGCTTGGCCTGATGACCCAAGATACTACGTGCTCAGTGGGCTACACGTAACGGACCAGACTCTCGGGTCGTTACAAAAAATCATCAGTTGAATATTGTAAAATATTTAAATATTCAATATTAAAAATGGTACCGTTTGAATATTTTGAAATAGTGATTTTAGAATATAAAAAAATTGGGGTACAAATATTTAGCATTTGAATTTTTGTGGCTCATTCAATTCAATTTTGTGGCTAATTCAAAATTTTGAAATATTTAAAAATATAAAGAATTTTTAAAAAATATTTTGGAGTGTCTCACTGGTTTCTCTATTATTCTTATTTTATCTTTTATCATTATAAAAGGAAAAAAAAACTCCAATTTTGAAGCTAAACAGTGATATAAAATGGTATAATTTCTAAGAAACAAGTAAATTTTACATATTTAGAAATAGTTAATTTTGTAAAGTCAAAAAATGAAAAAGAAAATAAAAAGGGCGGAGGGAGTAAGGAATTAGTCCCAATTGAGCAATTTTTATGTTGATTTATAAAAAAAACGTAAACAATGAAGAAATAAAAAAAAAAAAAGATATCGGTATTAATAACAAAGAAACAAAATCTAAAGAAAATCTATATAATAAATAAACTTGGGAGAAAAGTAGTCAACTCTCTCACTCTCTTCCCCCCCCCCCTTCTTTCCTAAACAGTGCGCACGACATTAATTCCAGATCGATCTCCAACTGCCATATTTCAAGATAGTTGATAGCGGGTGCCATTTTTGAAAGGGCTCTCCGAGGGCGCCCAAACAGGTCATTAATCGGTGCT
The DNA here is from genome assembly GCA_013146195.2 of Codonopsis lanceolata. NCBI lineage: Eukaryota > Viridiplantae > Streptophyta > Magnoliopsida > Asterales > Campanulaceae > Codonopsis > Codonopsis lanceolata. The sequence goes on from CM028383.1 coordinate 71,740,153, forward strand.
CTCATTCCTCTATCCTTGAACAAGTTCTTACAGAGGCCGGTGAACAAGTAAGAATAGTTTCGAACATGACTTCTCTTTACGATTTCCGACCACTGACAGCCATGGTGAAGGAGATGGACTTTATCAGTTTTGTATGTTCGTTAAATCGTTCGAATCCTGAAGATGGTTTTGACACTTTTGAAGTCGGCAGCGTTAAGATTGACCCCATTATCTAGCCTAAAGTTCCAAGAAAGCCTAAATCTTCTTCTTCTTCAGATATTGTTGAATATATTCTCAACCGCCCCCGAATTGATACTGATACTTGGATGACGAAGAACAATGATCATCAGTTAGTTACTACCAAGAAGACGGTTCATGGTACTGTTGGTACTGATATTGTTCGGAAGAGGCTCGAGAAACCATTCAGTGTTGCTTATATGAAGAAGAAGAAGAAAGGTAATCATCAGTTAGTTACTACGAAGAAGAGGGTTCACAGTGATGCTGATATGAAGAAGAAGAAAGATGATGAGGGGGTGATTACAAGTTTAAAGCCTATCAAACTCGTGACCAACCCATCATATCCCCTCAAGATAAAGATATTTTTTGGAAAATCAAAGGAGCTACCTGCTGGCAATAACACCGTAAAAAGCACGATTTCTACTCAACCTGTGATCAAAGGTGGCTCTAGCCTCTCTAATGGGGTAGATTTGCTTTCTGAAGCATCTTTTTTGTACAGTTATAAGTTGGAAGGATCCAAGAGAAAGTTGAAGGAGCGATATAACCAGATTGACAACGAGAAAAAGAAGAGACGCATCCAGGTTATTAAATTTCAAAAACCTTCTCAACCCTGTAGGCCCGTGGAAACAAAACTCTGATGAAGAAGCAACTGATTCAACCGTTAATGCCATCAGCGAAGCTTCATCACAGACATTGAAATTCTATTTGCTGATATGGTAATCTGAGAGATAGATACAATTAATGTTAGCTATGTAACAAACAATTAGAGTTAATATTCTTGTGTTAGATCAACATTTATCAGTAGCATTCTTTGTATTTTATTAAGAAATTTTACTTGATATATTAGACATTGACTACATTGTAATCTGATATATATTCTGCAATTCTGAAAATTCTGCAATTCTGCCCAATTTTACTTGATATATATTCTTGTGGTAATCTGATATGTAATCTTAGCTACGTTGTAAGACATTATTTTCATATATGATGTTTGTCATGTAAAACATTTTAACAGCTAAATTATTCTGGCACAAATCATTTTATCCCCAAATATTTGGAGCGATGATGAAACAAAGAATTTTGTTTGGCCATTAGAGTGTAAAGTGGATTCTTTTTGTTGATATAACAGGCAAAGTACTACCAAAGATACAAGTACTTTATAGAATTACGTTGCATCTGAAGGTCAGCCAAAATAACAGAGATGCATTTTCCAGCTTGCTCTATGTGCTGGGTGATTATGCTTGTACGCTGATCAAATAGTTTTTATGCCGACCCCTTGAGGTGCTGCCACGGGGTAAAGACTATTCCCCAATGCTGTTATCCTGTTCTCATAGTAACTTGAATTACTGTCAATTGTTAAAGGTTATACCTGTGAAGAATGATGGATATTGTACACCGAAATCATTATATCTTGAGCAGAATTCACTTTATAATTTCCAGGAAGCACGTCGGCAACTTGATCTCTTCTTATCAAGACCTAATATAATTCAGATGTTCAAGAGAAAGGTTAAACAGTAAGAAGAGTGGCATAGCAGAAATAAAAAAGCAGAACAGATGGTGACCTACAGGAGGATGTGGATACATGCGCATCGACTTGCTTATGCAACGAGTTAGGAACTTGAGGTTCTTTACGTCTTCAAAAGTAGGACGTTGTCCCTGTAGCACTCTGTCAACTTTATCATGTGCTTTTTTCAAAGCAGCTAAATCATGCGCAAGACGTTACGAATTTGGGAGTCATTATTACATCTGTGCTTTAGATTGATCAAATGTAGAAATAAGGCAATGCATGATAGTTTATATGATTGGTCCAAGCAAGTCATTATCTAGTCATTGACCATGAACATTCTCAGCAAACAAATAGAAACCCACAAACCAGAACAAAGACAGAAAAACCCAATATTCGTAAACCATCATTTTGACCACTAAACTAATCAAAATAAAAAACCCATCCCCACAAAAATGAAACCCCAAAAGACTACAACTTTCTGTTCTTTTCTCTTTTGCAATCCAATAATTTTCTCAGCACCCAAACAGAAAATCACAACACAAACCAAACAGAGCAAAACCCATTACATTAAACTATCACTTAACCCCTAAACAAATCAAAATACCAACCCCTTACCAAATCCTTATATCCAACAATTCCGACCCATAATTCAGACACCCATTTGCTTTCCAAGAAAATGAGATAGAAAAATAAAAATCAATCAAAAGGTAAAAAAGATTGATACTTTACCATAACCATCTTCAACAAAAAAAGTTAAAAGTGCGGTAATCGCAATTGTAAGTTCATTCAACTCATTTTCCCCTGCAACCAGAATTTAAACAGAAGTCATAACCTCCATAAGTGTAACAAGCATAAACTGATGGTCCTCTATCAGTAAGTAACTGTACTCAAGGATGAAAGTTCCTCAATTAACAAACCACAACGAGGAAAATGATTAACTTACGGTTTCTAATAGTTTTCTATGAAGATTCCAGCCTCAATGACAGGGACTCCATCTGAATGTGTAAATTATCAATAAAATTATGAAGTTTCGGATAATTTTTCTTTAAAAAATTCCTAGTCATTCTCAGCTGTAGGTGAAGGCTCAATATAATTACATCACTGAAGTTTATCCAAGACATGGATATCAATGTTCAATTATCAAAAAACATCTACACAATGCTGGAGCCGGGAGTTACCAAGTATTAGGCCAGGAAATGACATTTACACTTACGCCTTGATAGAATACATGGATACAGTAAACATATGCCATCCAAAAGTTTCCATTGCCTATTAGAACTCCCAAATGTGATCACAAACTGCTAATAGTAATCACTAACGTGATCCAGATCATAGAAATCTTATATCTCACCCGCTGGTCACTAAACAAACCTTCCTAATTACCTAATCAAATCATTTTAGTTCCAATTTGGAATTTTCTGATGAACTCAATTAAATAACCAAAAAAAAACCCTTTCGTTTAACCTGCTAGTAAGCCGATGCCAATACAACATGTTGCAAAACTTCTTCATATTTTCTATTGGAATAGAATCTACTGATCTATTACTGTGTTTTTACCCCTTTGAGATGAATGCATTGTTTCATTAGGATCTTCTTTAATTAGACTAATATTCATGTTGATGTTGGAAACACATTCTTACATTTATAACTTCATTCTACACAGCACACTGCATTGATTTACCAGAAGATGAATTTCTAAGTTATTCTAGCTAAAGATAAGCAAGGAACTGAGAGCTTTAATGGTACATGGAAGCTGGTTTCTCTACTTCTCCAAACAGTCATGTGCAGCCATTGGAACTTATGCTTGAACACGTTATGCAATTCATTTCCAGCAAAACAAACTTGCATTTGTATTTGAGATCCTTCATGAGTCACTTTGGCTTGTCTCTTAGTTCTATAAATAAGAGGGTATATGTCAGGAATTTAACTTGTCACACTCACTTATGAGCTAGTACAAGAAAAATTAATAAGAAAATGTCTAAGACGAGAAGTAAAGTTCTTATTAATTATAGCTTGTACTAAGCAACTCGATTCCCCTGCAGTTCTAGTACCGTATGAACTCATGATTTCTTTTTTGCCATCTTATCTTCTGATGCTACGTTGCAACGTCATATTCACAGAAAATCCAAAATGGAATGAAGCTATTGTTGAGGAGATGAGAACTCAAATAAAATACTGAAGCTCTAGCACAAAGTTGGAATGTTCTGCTTAGATCAAGCCAAAGACGACTTGGAATTGAATGATCTTTCTTTAGCACAAAGTTGCCAAGTAGAAAGACTCGAATCTTATCCGCAGGAGTCTTCATCATGATTGATGCTTAACTGCCCTATGTCACTACTAGCTCCTAAGCGAACTCTATCAAAAGTCCCAAGAAGGAGCTGCCTTAATACCCTCTTATTTATATGAAATCCTTCGTTCATTCTTTTCCAGACCACCTGCATCCCTCTCTTCTTTTTCCAGAGATAGAAAAAGCTATGCATTCCATGTTTACATTCAACAATCAACATGGAAGTAGTACCACCTTATTTCTCTGATCTCATTGTAAAATAGATGTGACTTTAGAAAGCAACTATCCCCATAAACAAAATTTAATGTTAATACTCTCACATAATAGTGAAATGAGAGGGGAAAATAAACTTTAGGCAAATATAAATGGAAAAGAAACATTGAATTATGAAAAAAGGAAAGGGATTTAGAGAATGGGAACCTTACTGATGTAATTATATAAAGGCATAAATTAGATAAGGAAAGAAAGAGATTCTTACCGGATGAACGCCTATTGGTGATGTAACGACTTCAAGGGTCCAAACAAGCCCTAATCACTGATACAAAACCCAAAATTCTTCCTACAAAATCTGCGTGAAAGGGGAAGAAAAACAGAGAAACATCAGTATGCATCTTTTTATGCGATTTAGATTAAAATCTTCGGACTTACATTGTTGATGCAAAAGATTGAAGGGTGAGAGCTTGAGAGAAAGGCTAGTGTGAGAAAGATATGAGAAAGGACAGTGCGTTTTTGGCTTACTGACAGTATTTTAGTGGGCAGGGAAAATTATGCCGAGTATCCAAACGTTGTGCTTAAAACTTAAAAGTATGAAAACGTTTTTATTATTTGGCTTAAATCGTCATTTGGTCACACTAATTTCTCACTTTTTTCAATAGGGTGATTCTACTTTTTTTTCTTTCAATTTAATCATTTTACTTTGCAACATATAGCACATTCATCACTCTATCCAATTTTTTGGACAAAAAGTTCAAAACAATTGTAGAAACACGAATACCTTTGGGTTTAAATCGTAATTTGATCACCTACTTTTACTACTTTTGCAATAAGGTGACTTTACAAAAAAATCAATTTAATCATTGTATTTGCCTATTTGGCAACATATAGTACATTCATCACTCCATCCATCAATATTTTGGATGGAATGCTTAAACAATTATAGAAACACGAAAATATCCACACAAAATTCTCATATTCAAAAGTCCTAAAATCATAATTTTCATACCAAAAAGTCTGAAAATTAACATGTATATGAAAAGAAATTCTTATGTTAAAAACTTTTATTTGGACGAAAATTCATTTTTTTTTCTTTTCATTTATGCAAATTATAATAAGAATTGTATTGCATTATTATCATTAGAAGCGTTAAATTTTGGACTTTTTGGTATTAAGTTTGAGACTTTTTAGATAGAATAATTATTTTGAGACTTTTTGGATATGAGAATATTTTAGTAAGGCTTTGTGATATTTTTCTCTTTTCTTTTGTAGAGTTACCTTATTGCAAAAGTGAGAAAGTAGGGTGATTTTGCAAAGTGTAAAAATAACTATATTACAACGTTTCTGGAAAAACGTTGTTTAAGAACGACCATATTACAACGTTTAGTGAAAAACGTTGTGTATGAACTGATACTGTTATAACGTTTTTGAAAAAAAGTTGTGTAAAATGACCTTATCACAACGTTTTTCAGAAAATTTTGTTTAAAATGACCCTATCTGCGTTTCTTAAAAAAGCGGTGTGCATCAAACGTTAATAAATGCCAAATTTTCTTGTAATCAAATGGTATACTCATTGATCTCATCTCTTTATTTCTCTATCCCTCTCTCTATCGCTATCTCGTTTTGTATTTTTCAATTTCAATAGATCTATTTTTCAGTTCGATCTATATGTATTCCACTTAACTGTTTATTTTGATGATTTCCTCGAATGATTTCGTCTAATTTTAAGCTTAGTTGCGAGTTTGCGATGATATTACTTGATGCCGGGTCACGAGCAAGGCACGAGCGACCACCACATGCCAGTCACGAGCTTAATTAGCATGCGACCTACCAACCTAGCAGACAGAGCTAGCGAGACGTCAAGCAATGAATAATATAACTCCCGCCTAAATCTTGTCGGACACATGCCTTGCCTGCCCGACCAGGGGCCATGCCCGGGGACCACACTTATAGCGGGCAAAGAATCAGACTCATCCCGTCCAAACTTGGTCAAGCAACGGCCTTGCTCGCGGCCTTGAGCCATGCAGGATCTACACTTGTCTATAACCAGTCTACACCATAGAGTCAGGCAAAGCCTTACTCGCCCGAGCAATATCGGCGAGGTGGAACCTAAGAAACTTGCTCTCCAAGACAAGTCAAAGGTTTCTTTACCCGAGCAGGACACTTGTGATATCGTACATACATCACGTGATCGGTAGCCACCATCACGCCTAAAATCTAGGGATTTTCTCATAATCCCACAAGATAACTAAGGCAGTGAATCCTAGACGGATTCAAGGACATTGGGGGTCTATAAATACCCCTCCACACGCCATATTCAAGGTACACACTTTCTTGAGCCTAGAATCTTTGTCAAATTGTTTTTTGACTCTCTCATGATACTTACTCACGCCGAGTGGTTTCGCGAGCCAAGTCTTGCACTCCCACTCAGGTTCAAGGAAACAGATCCATCTCAGATATCCTACTCATCACAGGGACGGCCCAAGCTGCATTTTTGTCATATGAGTTTGGTTCCGTTGCCGGGAAAATAGGTTTTCAAAGCTTTCTTTAAGTTTTCCGATGAGTTCTTCAGTAACCCGTCTTATTGCAATGGCTGGTAAGGGTAAAAAACATCACGCCACTGCTAGTAACCACCAGGCTGGTAGCTAGCTAGCTGGCCGAAACAACAACCCACCGCCTAGGGATCTTCCACAAGGGCGCCCCAAGGGGTTCAAGCGAGGAATCGAGAAGGTGGCGCTTGGCACGCGCCACATGGTGAGAATGTCCCGTATGTTGAGGGCTTGATTGTCTCAAGACTAAGGGTTCGGTTGAACCGTCGGCAAACGAAACGGGGAAGTCAAGTGAGCCGGTGATCGATGTCTTATTTTAATTATTTTCCTTACAAGTGGACAAGACTATTGTAGAATAGTTTTGGGTAAGCGGCGGGTCGAACTTCTGAGAGACAAGAAGATCACAAATAACACGATTATCGGTAGCAAATTATTAAACTAAGGGGTTTTTATATTGATTTTAATCTAAACTAATTATTATTCTAAAGTTAACTAATTTAGCAGCAATCACATGTTATGAAGATCTTATGATAGAGGAAATCTAGGATTAGAGTTTCACTTGTATCTCTTCTATAGCTTATTTTGATAAAGTATCATTCAATTTCTTGGGTTTGTTCACAAAATATAGATATATCTTGTCGAATTACCGTTCGGTCTACATCTCCAAATAATTCGCCCATTCTATATCCTAGGCACAAGAACATACGATCATAAATCACTTAGGTCATATATGGAACATGACCCAACTTATCACTCTCGTGCATCGATAGGTTCAATTTATCATGATGGTGAGCCAGTAATGCGACTTATGCACATTGATCATGCGGTTATCGCACCTCTAGGCCTTTATTATTCTGATTACATTAATTTGTTCAAAGTGAGATAATAGAGGGATTT
>CM028383.1:71747921-71766934 GCA_013146195.2 Codonopsis lanceolata
TTGAAGATCACCATTCAAAGGCACTCTATCCATCTCGATACACTTTGAAGTCCATGAACGAGGCATAAGCTAGAAAGATTCTCGATTGCTTCTAGTCCAAGCAACAGAGCAAAATGTTTCATCAAAGTCAATTCTTCCCCGTCTGTGAGCCCTCGAGCAACCAATCTAGCTTTGTTTCTCGTGACATTTCCATCTTCACTCTTTTATTTCGAATACCCACTTGGTGCCGATGACCGATGATCACGGCTTCAACCAAGCTCCACACCTACATCTTTCAAACCGGTTCAAATTCTTTCTGCATAGCTTCAATCCAGCTTATGATCTTCGATGGCTTCATCAATCTTCTTGGTTCGAGTTCCGATACAAATGCATAAGCAAACAAAGCTCGAACCTTATTTCTCGACGAATCCTCAGATTGAGATCACCAATGATTTGAGAAATGGGATGATCTCTTTGCTTCAATAACTGCCAGGAAGATCACTTCGTGGATTCTTCCCTCAAGAATTTCGAGTTGGTGAGAAGGAGATTCACCAAAAACTGTCTGTAAGAAATAGAGTCTTCAAAACTTTCATTTTCCGTGAACAAGAAGGATGAGATATCTCAAAGGTGCTTGGGGTAAAACGTTCATCAACAAGAGTTGTTATCTCAGATCTGCAGAAGGTCTCTTCACTGCCGATAAGAAGTGATGTTTATTTGTACTGCCTCATCATTATCGAATCATTAGCAACGCTCGAGCCATTCTAGGCTCTAACAAGTCATATTCATCAAAAGAAACATGCACGTATTCTAAGATTTTTAAGTTAGATTTATCGAAAATGCGAATGCTTTTGAATGTTTGAATACCCCGTAAAATTTCTTCGTCTCGATTTTGCATCAAATTTTCCTATACTCTTTCCATTGTAAAGAATAAAACATTTACACCAAGATTTTAAGAAATCCAATGTTTGGGATCTTCCTCCATATTTCATATGGAGTTTTATTATGAAACTTGTTTACTGGATCTATTTGGGTAAAGCAAGATTGATCGCTTCGCCTTAAATACTTCGGAAGTTTAGCTTCGCCAAGATTGTTCTAGCCGCTTCAATCGTTGTTCTGTTTCTTCCGCTCGCCTACACCATTTTGTTGAGGAGTAACGCGCGCAGAGAAGTCAGGGCCGATCCCATGGTCATCAAGATTTTCTACACCATTGTTTTTGAATTCAAGGCCGTTGAAACCGATCTTATGTCACAAATGTCTTCAAGCTTTTGAGTTTGAAGTCTTCTAAAAGTGTTGACTAGATCATACGTTTCATCTTTAGATGTCATAGTTTCAATCCAAGTGAATCTAGAGTAGTCATCAACTACTACAAGTGTGTACTTGTCTCCCGAAAATCGACCGTTGTTGTAATAGGTCCAAAGAGATCCATATGAGAAGTTGAAGAGGTCTGCTTTGTTGATAAACAGACTTCTTTTGAAGGAAGACTTGGAAAGTTTTCCTAGTTGACAAGCTTTACAACTGTCATGATCGTAAGACAGTCCGTAGGTAGACCTTTGACAAGCCCATTTTGGAGAGCTTGGAGAGGTGCTTGAAGTTGAGGTGATCGAGACGCTTGTGCCATAGCCACCGTTGTCACGAACATTGTTGGCTACTAGACACGTGTTTGAGAATCTCCTAGAAGATTTAAGTCCACGACATAGACGCTTCCTTGTCTATTGCTCGGCCGATTGCAGAGCATGATTCACCGGGTTTGATGAGCTAATCGGGTTGGAATTGGCATAGAAGTCCTTTGTCGCACTGTGATATGCTCGTAAGATTGTGCTTTAAACCGCTTACTAGAGAAACTTTGTTGATGGAGAGACTTCCTCTAGTAATTGAGCCATATCCAATTGTCTTTCCTCTTGCATTGTCTCCGAAGATAGCGTGGGTCCCTTTTGCTTCGGCTATATACGTAAGAAGACTTACGTTGTTCAGATCATGTGCCTTGAGCGACCCTTTGTCTAGGTACCGAGATGTCTTTGTTTTCGATTCTATAGCCATGAAGCATTCACAGTAAAGAGTTAAAGCAAAACAAGGTACCCTTTATATGGGTCCTAAGGATTAGCAACCTTTTGCAACCCATACCTTGACCTTGAGAGAACTAGGTCTCTCGAGATCTTGGGTGAACCTTAGCGAGGCATTACGGTGCCGAATGGCCTAAGCAATAGCAAGAATGACATAAATGAAAAGTCCATGAGAAGCTGTTAGTTCAAATCGAAGAGTGCTTATGATCATTCCTTTTCTTGACATCCATTTTGGTTCGGTTTGTTTGTTGACGGTAGACTTAATTGGTTTCTTCGAATCTTCCTAGGTAGGTTACCAAGGACTTAGCTTTGGCTTTTACGTTGAGAACTTTCAGGAGGATTCGGTAGAATCTTTAAGTTTACCTTCACAAGTAAAAGCATCTTTACTGTTTCATAGACAAACTTGATAGTTACCGGTAGAGGTTTAGCGGGTCTAGTCGGCGGACTTTGCCTTGGCATAGTGGTTCTTGAGGTAGACTTCACTTTCTCTAGTTACCTTCTCAGTTTCTCATTTGAATCGGTCATTTTGGCTTTTCCTTTGTGAACTTTAGGGTAAACATAAGGAACACTTGAGTAACCAAGCCTTGTTTCCATATTTCCAAATGTACATTTAGAGAAAGATATATCATTAAGGTTTCGGAGGATTCTCCTTTCTCTTTGTGGAGAGATTGTCGGAAGAGACATCACGAATATCTATGCTGTTTTATCATTGCTAGATTTTTGGCTTGAAAGGATTTCTTCAATGCATCCTTGGAGCTATTCGGGGAGTCAATTGTCTTTGCAAGGCAATTTTCTCTAGGTCTAGTCCTTTGATGTGCTCGGTCAGACAATCAATTTTGTCATGAAGAAATTTGTTTTCTTCCTTGATTTGATACTCTCTTGTTGACTATTGAGAGTTTGAATCTCATTGCCATCAAAGATTTCTCGGTTGTAAGTTTCTCAGTTCTTGGCCGGTTTAACATAGGCTACTCTAAAGGAATTAAATTCTTCAAGCATATCCGATTATCCTTGAGAAGTTCTTCCTTCTTGAAGCTATCCTTCTTGGTTTCATTTTTGTCCAAAGGACTTGGTGAAACTACAACTTCATTTTGAGTCATAGGTAGGACATGAATCATGAGCTATTAAGCATATGTTAGCTTGCTCACAATCCTCTTCCTCCTCTTAGAATCGGTTTCAAACCATGTAGCAACTTGTTTATCTTCTATGTCTTCAGCCAACATACCTTTTGTTTTGAAATTTTCTAAAAGGGGTTTTCGGTATGCTTCAAATTTTGGCTTAGGACATTTTGAGGCAAAATGACCGAGGTTTCTACGGTTATAACACACAAGCTCTTCCTTGGATGAGCTTTCACCAATCTTCTGAAAGGTTGTTGGTGAGTGTTCTTTCTTCCATATTTTGCAAATTTTTGAAATCGTTTAACAAACATAGCAAATTGTTCATCGGATAAAAAATCATTTTCACGGAAGAAGTAGAAGGTTTGTTTTCAACAATGATTTCTTCTTGGACCATGGTGGCAGAGACACAGTTACGAGCTGTTTGTCTTGCTCTAGAGCTTGATTAACTTCAAGTTCATAAACCTTTAAACTTGCGTAGAGACTACGAAGAGTCATCTCGTTTAAGTTCTTAGATTCTTTCATAGCCGTGGTCTTCACATGCCATAAGCTACCTAGAGAGCCTAGAAACCTCATGTTCATTTCCTTTTGTCATACGCTTTACCAAGAGAAAAGCAACTATTTATTACCTCACCGAATCGATCGTATGCTTGTCTCAAGGTTTCCTTAGGATCCTTTTGAAAGAATCAAACGGCTTTGGATGTATGTATATTTTTCGTTGTCTCTTGTGTCTTGGTCTCCTTCCAAGTATTCTACAAGAGCTTCCCACATCTCTTTAGCAGCTTGTACATCGAATCACTTCTTTGGTATGTGCTTGTATCTAGAGAGTGGTGATTATGTTGATTGCTTTATCGTCAAGTTCAACCAGACTTTCTATCCCCTCTGTCCATTCTCGATTCTTCTTTAGGAACTTTCAAGAGGTTCCCATGATGGAGGCTAGAAGATTTGCCTTCATTGGTACATGTTGACTGCAGAGTGACACATTTCCATAATCTGTTGTCAATAGAGTTCATGAATCTCATTACTTTATCCTTCCATACATCAAAATGACCTTCGTCCAATATTGGGACGTGGTTAGCATTAGATGTAGGCAAAGGCGGATATAGTGTTTGTGCCATTATGTCGTATCTCTCAAGAGTTTAATCTTGGAAAAACTTGTTTTCGAAGAGTAAGGCTCGATACCAATTGTGGGTCCCAATGAGCACAATAATAAGCTAGAAGGGGGTTGAATAGCTTATTAACACTTTAAAACTTTTAAGTAAGTTCCTTGAAAGTTACTTGCAATCTATGAAAAGAATCAAGTAGCGGAAGACCTTCAAGAATTGTTCAGTGCCGATAAGGACTACCGTAGACCTTTTACGATTACTTAAGTTCTCACTGTGAAATGGATGAATAAACTATGAAACTAAGCACAATAATTAAATGCATGTAAGGAAATAACACAAGTATTTTGGGATGGTTCACACTATAATGAGTGCTATCCACCACCAAGGCGATCAACCTTGGATTTAAATTGTGCACTATGTTTTCCACTTAGATCAATTACAAAGAATATCCCTAATGGATCGTGTACAAAATATTGACTTGTGTTTGGGTCTAGGGAATTAAATATCGTAAATACAAGATATTTAATTAGATGAAAATATAGTTAATGGAAGTAAACAACAAGAAGAATAAAACAATAAATGTTGAAGAGCGACTTCTTGTTGTTGACGAGGACTTCTAGATCTGTTGAGGATCTATTGAATGCGAAGTGAAAGACTTGGAGTTGTGTAGATTGAGCAATTCTTTAAGTGTTCGATTGATTACTGCATGCTTGTCTCTTTGTTCAGTCTTCAATGGCGTGTATTTAAAAGGTGCACTTCAAAAGATCCGTTGGAGAAGACGAAGACTTCAACGGCTCTTTTCATAAATGTATTAAATGCATGGGTCGGTCAAGAATTTCGTCTTCACCAGATAACTAGAGCGGATAATCATTTACGAGATCTTCAAAAAGGTGGGCGATTTGGTGTCGGAATCGAGAGATGAAGCGAAGAAGTAGGGGCGATGCTGCTGCGCTTTATTCGAGGCGAAAAGTATTCTGCTTTTCGGAAAGTTGCTTTCGGCGGCTTGACATGTCGAGAGAATGACTTGGATTAATTCAAATAATATATGGAAATAAGTTTGAATTAATCTAGCTTTATGTTGAAGAGGACACGTAGAAGCGGTCAGTGGACACGAGGTCTACCGATCTTAAGCTTTGAGCGGGTCTTGGGTGAAGCGGAGAAGAGGTCTTCCGATGTTCTGAAAAAGTCCTACAAAAACTATACAAGGCAAAGTTCTATACACGGTTGCCACGCTAATCGATACGCGACCGATTAGCCATCGAAGTATAAAACTAATGTAATGTCTTGTCGATCGATATAAATTTAACATAAGAATCAACAGATACAATGCTAACCGGAACACCGTGTAGCTTCACAATCTCCTGAATGTACAAAGCTGCCAACTGACTCAAACTGTAGGTAATCGTAATAGGAATAAAATGAGGAGATTTAGTTAACCTATCAACAATAACCCAAACTAAATCAAAGCCTCTGAGTGCGCAACCTCGTAAAAATCCATCGTGATATGTTCCCACCTGAATCTCAAGTGGTCGTAGTAGACCAAGAAGTCTCTCGGTGCACAACCTTAACCTATTGGCATGTCAAACATCTAGACACATATTCAGCTATCTCTCTCTTCATCCCATTCCACCAAAACTGTTTCTTCAAGTCACCGTACATCTTAGTACTTCCTGGATGTATAGTATACTTGGCCTTGTGAGCCTCATCAAGAGCCAAACGTCTCACTCCATCAGTAGAAGGAATGCAAACTCTACCTCGAAAAGTTAAGATCCCATCAATGTTTATAGCGAACTCATGCGTATTATTCTCACCCAATCCATCAATAACCTTCTTCAAATTTGAATCTGTAGATTGTGTTTCCTTAATCAACCCAAACAACACCGGTGTAACACGAACACTAGCAAAGAGAACACTACGCTCACTCACAACAGGACTCCATTCACGGACATCCTCGAGCATCTTCCATTCTCTCATTACCAAACAAGACATAAGATTTCTTACTCAAAGCATCTGCAACTAGATTTGCTTTCCCCAGATGGTATAAAATAGTGCAATCATGATCCTTAAACTTTTCCATCCATCGCCTCTATCTCATATTCAACTCTTTCTACGAGAAAAGGTACTTCAAACTCTGATAATCACTGAACACCTTGAACTTTGCTCCATAAAGATAATGTTTCCACTTGTGAAGCGCAAATATAATGGATGCAACCTCAAGATCATATGTTGGATAGTTCTGGTCGTATGGCGACAATTTCTTGGAAGCATAAGCAATTACCTTCCCATTCTACATAAGTACGCAACCCAAGCTTTCTAATGAAGCATCACTATAAACCATAAAGTTATCGGAACCACTAGACAATGCTAAAATAGGAGCTGTAGTCAATCTCCTCTTCAATTCATGTCACTCTAGATAAAAGCAGACTTCTTCTGAGTCAGATTCTTCATTGGGGTAGCAATCTTGGAAAATCCCTCAATAAACCTACGATAATAACCTGCCAAGCCCAAGAAACTACGGACTTCGGTTACCGTACTAGGAGTCTTCCATTTAGTCACTGCCTCAACCTTAGATGGATCCACCGCAATACCATCACTAGATACAACATGTCCAAGAAAAGCAACCTGTTCAAGCCAGAAATCACACTTGCTAAACTTAGCGAAAAGCTTCTGCTTCCTCAAGATAGAAAGAACTTCTCTCAAATGATTTTTATGTTCCTCTCGAGACTTCGAATACACTAGAATATCGTCAATGAATACTACTACGAAGCAATCAAGGTAATTATGAAAAACTCGATTCATTAAGTTCATGAAAACGGTAGGTGCGTTTGTCAAACCAAATGGCATCACAACGAACTCATAATGGCCATAACGCGTATGAAAGGCTGTCTTTGGGACATCCTCTGTCCGAACTCTCAATTGATGATAACCACTCCTCAAATCAAGCTTGGAATAGACAACCGACACCTGTAGTTGATCAAAAAGATCATCAATGTGAGGTAAGGGGTACTTGTTCTTAATAGTAACCTAGTTCAACTGACGATAGTCTATGCACAACCACAAGCTACTGTCCTTCTTCTTCACAAATAAAATCAGTGCACCGCATGGAGATATATTTAAATTCCATATCAAGAAGCTCATGTAACTTCTCCTTTAACTCTCTCAACTCTGCAGGTGCCATCCTATAAGGTGCTCTAGAGATAGGTGAAGTCCCTCGCAACAGCTCAACACAAAACTCTATCTCTCGGTCGGGAGGTAAAGCATAATCGGTTGAAACACGTCTGGAAATTCATTACCTACCAGAACATCTTCTAACTTAGTAGTTAACATGCTAGTATCAAGAACACAAGCTAAATACCCCGTACACCCATGTGATAGAAGTTTCCTAGACCGCAAAGCAAATATAACATGTACCCTACTCATGGCATGATCACACATAAACAAAAATTCTGGAATACCTAATATCACATGGTAAACACATAGCCAATCCATACCTAATATCACATCAAAATCTCGGATAGGCAACACTACCAAATCTGCATCCAAGACTCAATCACATACAACCACATCATAAGCCTTATAGACCTCTGACGCCAACATAACATCACCCAATGGTGTAGACACCTCAACCACATACGTCAACTGAGCATGCAATACACATAAATGCTCTATGAAATGTGATGCAACATAAGAATGAGTAGACCCAGGATCTATAGGAACTCGAGCTCTATGACCAAAAACTAAAAGAATACCTCCTATCACTGAAGTAGACCCTGGAACCCCGCGCTGATCAAGCGCAAATACACGACCTTGTGCCTTAGGACGCCCATCGTTGTCCTTCTTGGCACCAGACTGTGTCACCGAGCTCACAGACTGACTAGTTCCCATCTTAGGACAATCCTTCCTAAAATGTGTACCATCACTGCAGAAGGTACACTTCCCTTGCTTAGACCAACATCTATCCACCGAGTGGCCTACCTTCTAACAGAATGAACAAACCAAAGGCCCACTCCACTGACTGTACTGCCCCTGCAGAGTAGGAGCACTACTACCATCACTCTCAGATGGTCACCTGAACTGTCCCTCAGACGGCTGTCTACTTTGGCCACCGTTACGACGGTTGCCCTAATAACCTGATCGATTACCTGAAAACTAACCTCTTTCTGAATGTTGTGAAGTCACCTGTGATGACTGCTGCTGTGAGGACTACACTACAGGCTTCTGCCTATGATCCTTAATATCCCTCTCAATCTCATAGGAACAATCTACTACACTCCAATAATCTCAGAGGAACGAAGGTCGAAACATGCAATGAATGTCAAACGATTCAAACACGCACTAAACCAAAATTAAGAAAGCTTGGATAAACATCCCTAAACATGTTGAGGACTAGTATACAAGGTCTAGAATCCAAATCAACATCTTACAAGTCAATTGGGCAAGTTACACAACAATGGAAAGTAAATCAAAAAACCCCATGTTCCAAATGATCAAACAAAGCAACAATGCTTCGAATCCCTCAACCAAACATACTATGATCAAGACTTATGTTATAAAACATACATTAAGGATATTAAGACTCTATTGGGACTTAGATAAGTTCAAATATGCCAAGGTAAGACTCCAAGAAATCAAAGCAATAACATACAAGGCATAGAAGGCATACAAGACACTATGGTCCTAACCATTCGAAGGCGAGTATGTTAACCATAATATGAACTCTAAAAAATATTAAAACATATAATAAGCATGTTATAATCATGTTATACAAGTAAAGGTTCGGGTTCTCATATGTATTACTTAATTACTTGTTTACTTGTATTACTTGATTACTTGCAATTATTGTGTGATCCTAATACTTGGCACTATTGAAAATTTCACCATGTGGATTTGATCTTGCTTCTTATGTGGGTGAGAATGGCAAGATATCCATTGTCATTTGGAAGAAATCGTGACAAAGCCATTATGGATTCGACATTTCAAGTTCTATTGACCACCTAGTAATCTCATTTCCTAAGTAAGAATGAAATGGAAATGAATGAGGGATTCGAAGTTATGTTAGACTGTGCCCAGGGTAAATGGACAAGACTTGAGGGTCTTGAGTGGTTTGCCGAATCATGAACGGAATGTAGTCATGTATATTTTCCAATCTGCATACTGAATCATTGGATTGTTGGAGACCTTGATTTAAACGATGCAAATATTATCATATATGATTCTGACAAAAGTGCTATAACAGCAAAGGAGCTTAAGAACGAAATGTTCCCTTTTATGGAGATGATGAGTAATCTTATTCCATTTGGCTCAACCCTTACATATAAGAGGGATACCAGAACCAAAAAACAGCTTCGATCATGAGTAATCTTATTGATCTATTTAATATTATATGCTTATTTGCCTTAATATCTAATTAATGTTTTGAATGTGTCATAGGGGTGACTGTGGGATCTATGCTCTAAATTATATTGAGTATTTGACGCTCGATAAATCCCCAGCTGAAGTAGATGGAAAGAAAGTTCGAAAGTGGAGGGAAAAGTATACCATTGATACATTTTGTGATAACATTGATCCCTGAATATTTGATTGAAATGTAATATTTATAATAAAGATGATCTTTAGTATAGCTTGTGTGAATGTAATCAACTTTTAAATTGTAAATTCTATAATTTGAGTACAAGTGTATTTGTAAATTAGTAACACATTGAAGTGTTGGTCTTGTAATAACAAGTGTTGATTATTTTATTTTGTTATGTTTCCCCAAGTTCATATATGTTTCATAGAATTGAGATGTTCTGTAACATGATCGAACTTTCAGTAAGATGCTCAGGTAACTTGGCCGAACGTTTACTAAAATGTTCGGGTACCATGGCTGAACATTTTGATCAACCTTTATTAGACTTGGACCTTGGAAACTTTGATAGACCTTGGACACTTTGATAGACCTTGGACACTTTTAATAGACATTGGTTAATTTTGATAGACCTTGGACACTTTTGATAGACCATAGTTAATTTTGATAGACCTTGGTTAATTTTGATAGACCTTGGACACTTTTGATAGACCTTGGTTAATTTTGATAGACCTTGGTTAATTTTTGATAGACCTTGGTTAATTTAGATAAACCTTGGATATTTTTGTCTAATAATTTAAATAGAAACGATACTATTGCAGTGATATATTTCAGATACGAATTATGTTTCAAATACAAATGGCCAAATAACACCAACCACAAAAACTTGTCTTAAATACAACCAAGCACACTAATCACTGTCTCAAATACAACCAACCACAAATACAAACGATGAAGATCAATTTTGCCTCCTAATAGACAGCCTCGCCTCACTACCAGAGGGTCTTGCCTGACTAGTGGGGGGTTCTTGGTAAGGTACACCAGTAAGTTTACAATCCACTCTGACAAGTAAATTCCCTAGGTCGTCGTATGTAAAGCTCCTATCTCCTTGCCTCTATTGTTGTGAGAATGGCATTGTCAGATGGCGTGTGTAAGTCCAGATGGCAACAGTTAAGGCTAGAGGGGGGGGTGAATAGCCTTTAAAAACTTTTGAGGGTTGATTTGAAAATCGTAAAATATTGGCAATGAAAACTTGATCTTGTCAAATAATCAAGAGTTGGTCGCTTGGTCGACACTTTTGAAATTCCTTAAGTCGAAGAGAGTTGGTCGGCCGATGACCGACACAACAGTTTTCAAAAGAAATTTGTTTTGATGTTTGATCACTGAATATAGAGAAGAAATTCGAACACAAGTTAACTAAACAAGTAAACAAACAAATGTTGTTAACTGGCTGACACTTAATCAGTTTAATAACTTCTTAAGTGTTAAGTCGGTGATATAAGAAATGGCCGACAATTCGCTTGAAGTGGTTCACGATAAATCCGCTACGCCCACTACCAAGTTGGTCGACTTGGATTTTTGAAGTGCACTAATTTTATTAAAAATCTAATTGATCTCTAATGGATCGTTGTACAACAAAAGACCGGTGTTTGGGAGAATGATTGAGGAACAATCAAACTCGTGAGACAAACCGATCGAGTTCGAAATAATTTGAAATGAAGTACTCAGTGTTTTGCCTAAACAATAACTAGAAAGAAATTTTCAATGGGAAGTATCTAGCTAAAGTTTTCGTGAAGACGAGGACTGAGAGTGAGTGAAAAGTTTCTTGACTTCAAAAAATTCTTCAGATTCGTTGTCTTCACCAATGCTTCCAATGAGTATTTATAGATAGTCTTTGCAAGCAATCCGTTAGGAACACATTTGAATTTTGAAAATGTGTTATGACAGAGGCAAGATCACAAAGGATCTTGTGAGATATTATATGGCAGGACATCTATCACAAACACAAGGTGGGAAAGAGTTAGTACAAGAGTATGATTAAACAAATAAGGAAAGGTAAACTCATTTTATAGCTACGTATAGATCAGCTGAGAAAGTTGGTCGACAAAATGATATACAAATTAATAATCTACTTGTCCTGGCTGACAATCAAGTGAAATATTTTTAAGCAAATCTTTTAAATTTCAAGATTCAACAATCTCCTCCTATTTGCTTAAAACCATTCACTTGAAAGCAGAAAGCCAAGAGTTTTAAAGTTCCTGCAAAATTTTCGTTAGAACCACAAGTAGATAATGTAATAACTGAAATCATAAAAGTAATGCCCAATGTAAGGTACAAGTAAAACGAGAGTTTAACGAAGTTTGATCATAGTAAAGAGAGAGAGAGAGTGATGAAATGTTCAATAGGCTGATGTGGATCCTTCAGTTGTTTTGGACTGCTTCAACTGATGGACCAACTTCAGCTTCATTTTCGCTTGCCGCAGCCTGGCCGCAACTTCAGCCTTGAATTTGTTCTCCTCAGCCTTCGCTTGAGTTGCTTGTGTTTTAGCTTGTGCACGCCTTCGCTTTTCCGCCACCATGTTTTTCAGCCAGACGCCAGAGTCACCGTCGACGTGCATCGCCTTGCCCTCGAGAATCGGTTTTCACTGTAGCATAATCGCTTTTCTCTTTCTCCTCGAATGGTTTGAAGCATAGCAGCTTCAAAGATTGAAAGCACGATTGGACCACTCTTGTTGGTAGAGCAAGAGAGTCCTCCAACCATCCATATGAGCTTCACGAGGAGCACCAAAGAAGAATGGCGCACCTGCGGGTAATGATCCGGGTGAGGTTTGGGAGCGCAGAAGCAACTTGTTGTTGAAGGGTAGCAAGTCGATGTGTATGACGGTGAGGGCTGACTTCATATGCAAGTGATGAGCATATAAAAGGTCGAGCTTAGCCGATGAGACATGGAACCGTAGGAGGTGTAAGCCGGAGCATGTGGTTGAGTTGGCTGAGGTGCATCGGAGAATAGCCGATGGGTGTGAATATCAAAGATCCTCGTGGTCGGGGAAAGAAAACATCCATGGGGTAGGCCGATTTGGGCTTCGTGCTCGTGCTCGTGTGAAGGGGTAGGCATGTCTTCGTGAAAGACAATTTTAGTGCCGAGGATGAAGTAAAGCTTTTGAAATAATTTTGCTGTTGTTGTCTAGCTTTCCTACCGGCTAACCGAGAGGGAGAGAGAAGAGATTCGCCCTCGGAAGTGGATTTGGAGGAATCAGAGGATGAGTCCATCATGGTCTGGTCCAGAGAGTTTGCAGGGGAGAGGGAACCAAGATCATCGTCTAGGAAAGGTTCGGGATCGGTAGGCTTGAAGATAGACTGGCCGATGTAAAGGGTGTGGTGTGTGAAGAGAGAGATCGTAGAATGAGCAGTGGAGAGGCTTGGTTTGGGTGAGAGGTATGTCGGGCTGGGGAAGAGGAAGAGAAGCGCAAAGTGTCACCGAAGAGATAAGAATGGCACTGAAACCACAGTGCAATCGACACAGCTGGGAAGAGAGGTGAATAGTTGCGAAGGGAGGAATGGATGTAATGACCGACATGAGGGAACCGATGGAGGAATGGCTAAAATTTCGGGAGCGTAAGAGGGAGTGATCGACATCGAGAAATGGAAGGCAGGTGATCGACACTGCTTGAACCGGCCGAGGGACCGACAACGCCGAGTTGAGGGAAGAGGAACTGGAAGAGAGACTGAAGGTGGAAGAGCTGGGACTGATATTGGTAAAGTGGGGAGAACAACAGTTGTGGTTGGGATGGAAGATGAGGCATCAGTGGTTGGAGTGAAGGATGGAAGAGAGATAGGTTGCAGAGTTGAAGTGGAAACAAAGAATTGGTCGAGGGAGACGTAAAATGTATGGTGGTGGCCGACACTACAAATGGAACAAATTAAGGAGTGATGTGAGGAACAAGGGTATTGACTCAAGAATTAAGGGGTCTGGCTGACTTGACATAGCATCGGGAAAAGCTGTGTCCATGGAAGCTCCTCCTGGCATGGAGGCCATCCGTCTGTGTAACTCAATGTAGGCTAAATTGGCAGCATTTACTGCATCCTGCACATATTTATTGGCAGCTCCGATCCTAGCTAACTTATCGTGCTCAACCGAGGGTTGTTCCCGCCTTGGTTAAGTTCATCATCCTCAGCAGCGTGTCCGCCAACTAGGAAAGGATCATTGGAGGAGAGTCGGAAGATTATGGACTTTACTATAAATGGTCCATGCCAAATAAACAAGCTCATCTTGGACAAATCTATCATTTGAAAGATAGAATCTGTTCCAGAGCAGAGGGAGAGGGTCAAAGTATTTTCCATAGTTTGCTACTAAGTCTTCTTGGCTAAGATTTGGAGTGGCAGATACAAAACATGTGGTCTCCTTTTCAAATTGTGGTCTATATATTTTATCTGGTTGACAGCTTTTCTTTTTCCTCATGGAAAGAGAGGAGAAACCGAACAAAGTATGGTAAATGATCGATGGGAAAGACCCTGTTTGGAGGAATGGGAACAGGATTTGCTTGATAATAGGAATGCCTAGGATGAAAGGTAGGATTCCTAATGGGAGGGAAAATTTTGATTGGAGCAGAGTTAGGTGAATTGGGATCAGAAGGGGGAGTGATGGGAGCAGATCACCAAGAGAAGGAGAGAAAGGGACAAAGGTACCGGATTCACCAGATTCCTTCTTTGCCTCTTTGCAGCAAAGCATCGCCCGGCAATGTCGGCCTCCTCCTTCTGGTTGCCTTTGTTCAAGAACTCACTCGGCATATCACCGGCCGACCACGGCCGACCGACCAATCCTTGGCCGACCACCGACCGACCCCTCTTGGTGGCCGAACTCTTGTTGGCAACACTTGGCGGCGACAAATTTTGTCGACCATCATCACCGGCCGACTAGATGATACAAAGAAGAATGGCTTGAGTCCTTGTCCTTCTAGGTCTCCTCGCTAGATCGAAGTTGAGTCTCCTGACCAAACCTACTAAAAATACTAGCTCTCCTTATATCGCAAAGAACATACTTCTTGATCTTGACTGGTTCAAGATCACCAATATTGATGAATATGTGCCAAGAGAGGTATGGATCGAAGGAATTGGTTTATAATCAAGTGATGTGTCAGCCTTGGATTCCCAGCTTCCATGTTGTCCTTATACTTGGCAATATTTACCTTCACACATTCTACCAGAATGGCTCCCCAATTCATTTCGCAATTTTCCACAATTCCTTCCATAAGGAACATTTGAGCCTCCGTAATCTTGTCATGACCCCCTGATTTGATTATCAGGCACTTATCAATCACTGTGGCTAGGGCATAGTGAAGAGGAGCAAAGCGATGCTTGTGCTCGCTATATGCAAGCTCCACCGAACTTCACCTCTCATGGTAATCCACCGATTGCCGGGTTTCATCAGAATGGTGTAGGTTGTAGAACCGCTGCCATAGAGACCGTGGGAAAGCAATGCAATGGTCTCCGAGTCGAACACAACTCGAATACTCGATATTACCTATGAGAGAAAAGGGATCACCGGGTTTTCCTCCATTCCCATAAAAATTCTCGCCCGCTGGCAACCTGAGGTTCGGATGCTGAATGATAGAAGAGGCATTAACCCATTTGCTGTGACAAGATGAATCAACTCGAGCCCTAGAGGTTCTTCATTAAGAGAAACAACATCAAGAAGGCATCCAATAGCTGTATTTAAAGC
The DNA here is from genome assembly GCA_013146195.2 of Codonopsis lanceolata. Taxonomy (NCBI): domain Eukaryota; kingdom Viridiplantae; phylum Streptophyta; class Magnoliopsida; order Asterales; family Campanulaceae; genus Codonopsis; species Codonopsis lanceolata. The sequence continues at coordinate 71,763,244 of CM028383.1, forward strand.
CATCTCCTCGAACAAGTAAATGCATAAGTTAAGAACTTGTTAAAAGCAAAAGAAAGAAAAGGGATTTGAGAGAAGTAGAGAGTACCAAAAGATTTTAGAGTTAAAATAGGGTATGAAGATTTTCGCTTGACCAAGTACGTGGCGCAGTGTTCTCCTAAGTGATACCACACTGCTCGTAGTGCTTTACGGGTATCAATGGAGTTTCCAGCCGATATACTTAGATTTTAGGGTTTTGAGGAGGAAGAAGAAGAAGGATTTTAGAGAGAGAGAGAAGGTAGCAGAGAGATAGAAAAATGAGACAGTGAATGGGTTTTTAAAGGGATAAGATACGCATTTGACACTTATAGTGGGTTTTAAAAGCCGAAGATATGGAGTGTAGTGATAAAGTACATGTAATTTTGGTTTTTGTGATAAAAATAGCAATTTATGACGTATAGTCATTATCACAATGATGAGCCGTTTTGTGAAACCACGCCAATTCAACCGCCGAGTCAGTGGTGGGTTAGTGGAAAGGTCATTTTGTCTTTTCAAGAAAGTTTCGCAAGTTCCAAGGAAAATAAATGGCGGGAAATAAATGAGGTATTTTAAATAATTTAGAGATTAAGTCTTAGCTGAGATACGATCAGCTTTGACTTAGGGCTTAGAGACTACCTGGACAATGACTGTTAATCACTACATTATTATATGTCACCGGACAATTTGTCGCTAATATGTATCGCCTCGTTTATGAGTGTTTGTCGCCATCCGCCGACAAATTCAATCAAGAAATGAAGAGAAGTTTTGTCGCCTAACGTTGTCACCGAGAGGCTTTGTTGTACAGAGCTTCATGTGTCGCCATCGGCCGACAACTATTTCCTCGAGCCACGGGTCGACCATTTGCTTGCTCGATATAAATTGTCGCCTTTAAGCACAAAACTCAAGTATACCCGCATAAGTTAGTCAAGCCAAATGTATCGTATCGCTCTATGACATTATAAGCATTCCTAATTCTCCTCTAAAAATTCAAACTGTCACTTTCGTGGCTTTTGTAAAAATGTCGCCTAATTGAATTCAAGAGAACATATTCTAACCGAACATTTCTTTTTCAACATGATCTTTCAAAAAATGATATCTGATGTCTATGTGCTTGGTTTTAGAATGCATGACAGGATTTTTAGAGACTGAAATAGCATAAGTATTATCACAATAAATAGGACAAGTTCCCATGGGCATTTCATAGTCCAAGAATCGCCAAGTTTCATCCAAAGAATCGAGAACAACAGCCTTCCAAAGAAGAATATATTCCGCCTTCGCTTGTTGAAGTTGAAACCGAAGCTTGCTTACATGCCCATGAAACCAGCCTGCTTCAAGGAACCCGACATGTTCCACCGGTGCTCTTTCTATTAACTCAAGCAGCCGCAAGGTCAAGATCCGAATATCCTGTTAAATTAAATGAAGAGTCTCTGGGATACCAAATGCCAAACTTTTCAGTATCAATCAAATATCTAATGATTCTTTTGGCTGCAATCATATGAGATTCCTTAGGATTAGCTTGAAAACGAGCACATATACATACAGCAAACATGATATCGTTCCGTCTAGTCCGTTAAATAAAGAAGAGATCCAACTATACCTCCGCTATACTCGCTTGTATTAATCGGCTTACCCTTTTCATCGCTGACTAGATGACATTCAACTCCCATTGGAGTGTTTGCTGAATTTGCTTCTTGAAGATTGTATTCTTGATCGCCTCTAGTGTATTTAGATTGATGAATGAAAATTCCTTCCTCGCTTGCTTGATTTGCAAACCTAAGAAGTATGTTAGTTCTCCCATCATACTCATCTCAAACTTTCCTTTCATGAGATGCTCAAATCTTTTGCACAAAATTTCATTAGTAGATCCAAAAATAATATCATCAACGTAAATTTGGACTAGTAAAATATTACCTTGTGCTTCAAAGAGAAAAGAGTAGTGTCAATTTTACCTCTTTGAAATCCTTTCTCCATAAGGAATTTGGATAGAGTTTCGCATCATGCTCTGGTGCTTGCTTAAGACCATAAAGGGCTTTTCTTAATTTGTATACGTGGTCCTTCTTTTGAGGTCAATGAATCCAGAGGTTGTTCAACAAATACTTGTTCTTGAAGGTCTCCATTTAAGAATGCACTTTTCACGCCCATTTGGTATACCTTGAAGTCCTTGAAGGTTGCATAGGCAAGAAATAACTGATGGCTTCAAGTCTTGCTACAGAGCAAAAGTTTGGTCATAGTCAATGCCCTCCTCCAAGCCTATATCCTGGGCTACCAACCTTGCTTTATTTCTTGTAACATTTCCTTCTTCATCCAACTTGTTTCGAACACCCATTTTGTTCCAATGACTTGTTGATCCAGTGGGTCTAGGCACAAGTTCCCAAACTTTACATCTTTCAAACCGATTCAAATCTTCTTGCATGGCCTCAATCCATCGGGATCTTCCAAGGCTTCATCAATCTTTTGGGTTCAATGGAAGAGACAAAAGCATGAGAATCAAGAGTTTTATATTTCTCGGAGCTACTCGGTTCTTAGACCAAGAAAAAGTGGTCTCCAATGATATTTGAAACCGATGATGTCTAGCTTCCCTAATTTCCCTAGGAAGATCGCCAGAGGCTCGCTTGTAAAGGTAGAGAAGGGTGTGTGTCAGCTTGACCGAATGGCTTCAGATAAGTGTGTCACCGACCGATCTATTGTAATAGGATGAGGATTGTCACCGGTCAAGGGTGTCTGCTGCTTAGGTTCATTTTGAAGGTTTAGAGTTTCGTAGTAGGAGTTGAAGATGGAGGATTATTTTGAATTGAACCTGCATCCTTTCGCTCTCAAATATTTCAAAATTGTTAGTAACATCAGAGTTTCATAATACTCAATTAAACTTGATTCATCAAAATTAACATGCATAGATTCAACAATTACTTGAGTTTTTCTATTATAAACTCTATAGGCTTTACTATGCTTGGCATAACCAACAAAAATACCTTCATCGCCTTTTTTCATCAAATTTACCTCTCGTAGTCTCCACCATTGTAATGAATGAAGCATTTGCACCCAAAGATTTTAAAGAAAGCAATATTAGGTGTTCTACCTCTCCATATTTCATAAGGAGTCTTACCATGAAATTTGTTTATAAGAGATCTATTTTGAGTAAAACACGCTGTTGATGCCGCCAAAAAATATTTTGGCAATTTTGCTTCAGCCTAACATTGTTTTACCTCGCTTCGATCAAAGTCCTCGTTTCTTCCTTTCTCCTATACCATTTTGCCGGGTGTTCTTATCGCCGAAAAGTTATGATCAATTCATCATCAAAGATGTGTCCATCCCAAGATTTTGAACTCGCTCCATTGTCGATCTAACACTTATAATCTCACATTCTTTTGAGTTTGGAGAATTCTCATAGGGAAGTGAGAATGTCAGTAAGTTTCATCTTTGGATTGCATCATCTCAACCCAAGTATATCTAGAATAGTCATCCACAACAACTAATGTATACTTGTTTCCTCCTAAGCATAGAGTTACAGTGGCCAAATAAATCCATGTGTAGAAGCTCAAGAGTTCTTTTGGTAAAGATATGGTTTGGTTTAAAAGGACTTTTGTTATTTTTCCCAAAAATATGCATCACATTTTTGTCAATGGGACAATTTATGGAAGGCAAACCTTTACCAAATCTCCTACAAAGTTTTGTGAAA
>CM028383.1:71767034-71791387 GCA_013146195.2 Codonopsis lanceolata
TAAAGGTGGAGAATGTAAAACCCTAAAATGTTGCTTGATTGTGTTATGCATGGATTCATACATTGATAATCATCATAAACATGTTCATTTAGCTCCCGTATATGTTTAGAGTCAATAGCACATCGTTGACGCCGCTTGAGATGCATGTATGCATTCTTTTCTTTTCGCGAGATGCTTTGAATCTCGGGTTTAAGTTTTATGTTGTAACTTCATGGATAATTGTTAGAAGGCATTTAAAACATCATTAACATGCCTCGATGTTGTTAGATGCTAGATGCATCGCCGGCTTGGTTGCTAGTTGGATTCTAGCGAAACCCTTTCAGCCACTTTTCCTGTTGTCGTGCGCATGCAGTTCTCGCCCGAGTTCTTGGCCCCTTTTTGATGAGGTTTGAGACTTGAACTTTGGTTATAGATTGTGAGGATATTAAGGTTGAATAGTAGACCAATTTTGGCTTGGAAGGACCTCGAGAACGCACGCTGGAGGCCGGGATCGAGCAAGGATGAGAAAACCCCTAAATGCTCGAATTGGCTTGATGCGGTCGCATCCATACACCAAGCACGCAAGGGGTCAATTCCGTAAAGTCGGGATTTTTACCTCTTTTTCTGATTTGTCCGAATTGTTTGACCAATTAACCCAATCTAAACTCATCCTGACCCACTTAATTGGCCTTTAAACTAATCCTAAACATCTATTAGAGAGTATTAGGGACTAATTAGTGAGGTAATTAGAGGATTTAATCCCATATATAAACCCCAATCTGCCGCATTCTTCTTAGTTCAGCCAAGCAGAAGTCGACTCTCCTCTTTCTCTCTTCTTGCAATTCCTTCTGGAGCCTCAAAGGAGCTTGAGAGAGAGGCTCTGAGTGTTGATTCAAGTGGTTTCAAAGGGACCAAGCTTGGAAGCCATAGCTAGGGCTTCATCTTCCCCATTCTTCCTACAAACTTGAAGAAGGAGATGAAGAGAAGACTTCATCTCTAGGGGCACGAATTTGCTGCATTGTTGGGCTAAGATTTGGTAAGTTTCTACCTTTCTTCCTCTTCTTTTAGGCTCCATCGACCTGGGAATCAACCATGTGTGCTATGTGGGTCAATGGAAGCCATTGTTAGGTTTCTAGAAATGTATGAACCCTAGGATTTCAAGTTTATGTTAGAGCTTGATTGGCCTATGTGAGACCATGTCTATGTGAAATTCATGTTCTAAATTGCCTATTGAACTTGATTATGTTGATTTTTCATGAAGATTGATGTTGGTTTGGTTGAGATTCTGGAGGGTGCCTTGCCCTAATTTTGTTTTAGCTTGCAAATTGATGATGTAAGCTTGATTAATGTGTTTTATATGCTTAATAGAGTATATTAAACTTTGCTATATGAATTGATTATGGTATTGAGCTTGAATGACAAAGATGCTTGAAGGGATTTTCCCCAAATTGTATTTGGCTTGTTAAAGATGATGGTAAGCCTAATTAGCATGTTATACATGTTTAGTGGAGTTTATTGAACTTAGTTGTGTTGATTATCCATGAGTATTGAAATTGGTTTGGTTGAGATGCTTGAGAGGGTGATTTGCCCTAATTTGGTTTTAGCTTGCAATCTAATGATGTTAGCTTGATTAATATGTTTTACAAGCTTAATAGAACATATTGAACCATGCGGTGAATTTTAATCATGAATTGAATGTTATGATTGGTATGATGACTTGATGATATTATGCACAAGATGGCTAAATTATTCTAAGTTGCATTGTTAATTAGTTTGTTGGGTTTATATGAGTATATTGAACATTGGGATTGTGGTTTTGGGCGATAGTTATGAACATAGGGGGTTGATGAAGCCTAAGCTTCTAATCCTTGAATTTTCGAAAACTTAGATTGAACTCAACGGAGTTAACCTTGGGTTAGTATGAATCCTAGAACTATAATTTTAAGTCCTACGGAATTTTGGTAGAATTCATGGAGGTCGAGCCTCCAAGAAGTTTTGAAGTGTGTGAAGCACACTTGATTATGAGCTTATATGATTCTCTGTTATGATGTTTATGCTAGTTGTGGATGAATTGCATGACTAGTTTGATAGTAGAGTGTTTACCTACTTGTTTTGAGCATATGAGTATATATTACTTGTGCTTGGGTTTTGAGTCCAACCGGGCGGTTTGGTTGAGTTTTGTGGGACGATACATCGCCTTCACGAATTGTGGGATTCGTGATCGCGATGGATCGCCGTCGGGTTTGCACACACCCTCCATCGATGGCCACGGTGGGGAAGTAGTTTATCTTAGTTGTAGTAATACACATGACTTTGATAACTATGGAACTCGAGCGAGATCGCTCGGGACGCCGATATCTACGAGAGGGATATCGAGGGCACATAAAGGTTTTGCACGTGTTTTTTGCAGGAGCGACACGCGCGGAGGAATTTGGGTAATGGTATCATATCCCTTATACATGAATTGTTTCACAAGTGCTTAAGTGAATAACGTGCTTGGTGAATTGGATATGATATGATGTTTGTTTTGGTTTCTTACATGTTATACTTAATAGATAACATATGGATTAATGTTGTTAAGCATGTATGCTATCACATGAGTATTATTGGAATGTGGTTTTATGCCAAAGGTATTAATCATTATTGTTAAGTTTATATGCCTTTACATGTAACCCATCGGAAGGCTATGTCATATCAATAACAAGAATTATGATCGCATATAATTGTCTTGACATGGATTTTAGTGAGATGTTATACTACAATGATAACATGTTTTATTAATGTTGAGCATGGATGCCATAACATGATTTTATATAAAGTTATTTCATGACGATAGCATGATGTAATTTATGATTGAGCATTATGCCATGATAGGAAGTTACGGTTAGTAACTTACTAAGTCTTTGTGACTTACTTTTATTTGTTGGTTGTTTTCCCTAGATCCGAGCCGAGCGTGCGGATCCAAGTAAATCAAGAAGATTGCGTTGACGAAGTATTATTTTCGGCAAGGTTGCTACTTAGATAGTTTATTTGTTTTTGGTGAGGTCGTTGGGAAAGATGAAGTTATGTAAACTTCATGTTGGGTAGCAACCTAAATGTGAATTGTGTTATTTGTAATTATGTTGTTTAGCTTATTCTTTTGGTAGCCGACAAGTAGAAGTCGTGGCCGATGTTTATTTATGGTTATATCTCCATGTTTTTCTCGTTGTTAGTACTTATAAATGTTAGTACTATGTTGTTGGTAGCCGATCGGTTTTGGCGCTTGGTTAATTGGTGATTATGTTAGCATGTTAAATTGCTAGTTAAATATTATGTTTGTACTCCCAGATGTTTTTAGCCGTTGAGTTGTTAGACTAGAGTCTTAGACTTAGTGTAATGTTGGGTTCGTAGTAGCTTCGCCGATGACTTGGTTTATTTTATGCTCTATATTGAATTGCATACGGGGAGTTTGTTCTACGTGCCCAATGTTGCGGCGCGAAGTCGAATTTTTGGACCGAGAGATTTACTATCTCTTTGGTTGTTTTAGTTTGAGCTTGTTAGCTCGGGCGCCACTGTTATGTTATATTTTGCTTCCGCGTATGTTTTGAGTTGCTCGGTGTATCGCCGTTATGGCCCTACCCATTATTTGCTACTTGTTTGTTGTTATTTGCTTTCTGGCGGCACGACCTTGGGATTCCGTCTTGGGATCCGGGTCGGGTCGTCACATCTTCGCCCCATTAGTTTATGTAATTTCATGGCAAAGATCCTGTCAAAGATTTTGGCCAATCGTCTAGCTCATCTTCTGCCGAACATTATTTCAGAACAACAGTCTGGATTCGTGAAAAGGCGTAATATACAGGAAAATATTTTGTTGGCTCACGAGTTAGTTCAAAGGGTGGATACCAAAGCGCGCGGGGGCAATGTGGTTTTTAAAATAGACATGTCCAAGGCGTATGATCGTCTGGAGTGGGGTTTTTTACAACGTGCTTTGCAGGCCTTCGGTTTTGGTCCGACCTTTTGTAACTTGATTCAGAAACTGATTGGGAATAATTGGTATTCTTTCAAGATTAATGGGAAGACATCGGGTTTTTTCAAGGCCAATCGCGGAGTCAGGCAAGGGGATCCTATTTCTCCGTTATTGTTTATAATGGCTCAAGAAATATTGTCCTTAAATATTGATCGAAAGTGGCAGCAGGTAGGATTCGGCCTTTCTTGCATGGTCGCAAGTGTCTTGATTACACATCTCCTTTATGCAGATGATATGCTTCTGTTTTGCAATGGTGCCAAGAACTCAATTCTCGGTCTTCAATCGGTGTTGCGGAAATATGAAGATAGCTCGGGACAGAAAGTGAACAACAGTAAGAGTGGTTTCTTTGTTTCGAAATTTTGTTCGCACCGACATATTGGGAATATTGAAAGGTGGACAGGGTATCGACATAAGGTGTGGCCTATGAAATATCTGGGTTTACCGCTTTTTAAAGGGCGTATCAGGCGATCTTATTTTGAGGAGTTGGATCGTAAATTGACAGGTAGGATTATGGGTTGGCAGAACAAACTTCTCTCCTTTGGCGGTAGAGTCACACTTCTTAAGTCGATCCTTTGTAGCATTCCGGTATATACAATAGCGGCTTTACAAATTCCCAAGACGTTTCTTCTTAGGCTGGAGAGGAAAATGGCAGAGTTTCTTTGGAGCTCGTTGGGTGAGCATCGCACTCACTGGGTGGCGTGGCATAGAGTGTGTTTGCCGATTAACGAAGGGGGTTTGGGTATTCGGCCTCTGGTTCAGGTTAGAGATTCTCTACATGCTAAACTAGCATGGAAGGCTCTAAATGGGCAAGGCTTATGGGCAAGATTTTGTTTAAGTAAATACGGTCTCGACGAATTGCCGAGTTGGAGGCTGGTTACGGCTTCTTGGAAGGCTGTTCTTTCGCAAGTAGCATTATTGAAACAGGTTAGTCGCTGGGAAGTTGGGAATGGTGCAATATCCTTTTGGGGGGATAATTGGTGTGGCTCCAATTTAATTGGTCCGTTACCCATGGATCGGAATTTATCGGTTTCTGTGGCGATTCAACATATGGAGGATTTGCTGCCGGTAGTTCCCATAGAGTTTCATGAGCAGTTTAAGCTTAGCAATTGCGTTGTGATCCCGCTAAAGATGACAGTGGGTGTTCGAGCTCACTTCTTCGAGATTTTAAGTCCAGTGTGTTTTGGCAGTATTTTCGAAGGGCCAATCCAATCCAGCGTTGGGCTCAAGTGATCTGGCAACCATGGCTTCCGTTTAAAGTGAGTTGTTTTCTGTGGAAGTTGTTTCATAATGCATTGCCGGTGGATTGTAACGTGCAGTCGCGTCGTATCACTTTGGTCTCAAGATGCTGTTGCTGTGGGTCTAATCCGTCAATTGAATCTGTTAATCATTTGTTTCTGTCTCGTACAGCAACATCGTTATGGGATTCCTTTGCAAACAGTTTTCAAGTAGTTCGGCATCCAACCAGTTTAGAGCACCTTTTTGGTGTTTGGTCGGCTGTTACGTTAAGGTCGCAACTTGGGGTTTCGATGTTTTGCACCTTTGCGTTCATTTGTTGGGAGATTTGGAAGGCTAGGTGTGCGGCTGTTTTCGACGATATCAAGATGGATTGGATGCAGACAGCTCGGGTCTTGGATGGTGTCCGTGCTTCAATCGGTTGTTTTACTCCAAAGTCTCCATGCAGTAGGTTGGCGAGAGTGGCTTTACAATACATGCAGATTCCGATTGGGCAAGTTAAGCTTAAACGCGGACAGTGGGTGCGTTGGGGGCCTCCGTTGGACGGTTACAAACTTAATACCGATGGTTCAGCCAAAGATGGGCGTTGCACAGGGGGTGGGGTTATTAGGGACAATCAGGGACGTTTCCTTTGTGCTTTTTCTAGTGATTATGGTCGTGGATCAAATATGCGGGCAGAAATTTTAGCGCTTGAAGAGGGCCTTCAGCTTTGTCGGTTGCATAGTTTAGACAAGGTTTTGGTGGAGTCTCACTCGTTAACGGCAATCAACGTTTTGGTGAAGGGTTATAAAGAGCCTTGGAGATATGTTTACTCTCTCAGAGTTTGTCGTGAATTGTTAGAAAATTTTTCTTTACAGCATGTATTTCGGGAGCAGAACAGGGTAGCGGATCAGCTTGCATCGATTGCTCATCATCATGAGAGTCAGATTGTGTTTGAGGCATATGCAGACCTCCCAATTACAGTTAAACGTGCGTTGGCTTTTGATGAGTCGGGTATTCAGAGTTATAGGATTTAGTTGCTTTTCCTCTGTTATTTGAGGTTCAGGCTCCTTTGTCCCCCCTGGTTTTAGGGTAAGGCTGGTTGTCCCCCTCTGTTATTTTGCTATTTGTTTTAATAATAAGTGCATGTGCCGTCCTGCTTTAAAAAAAAAAAAAAAAAAAAGATCTAGTAGATTATAATTGGTCAGCTGAATATTATTTTTGTCAGCCAACTTTCTCAGCTGATCTATACGCTGCTAAAGAATGAGTTTACCTTTCCTTATTTGTTTAATCATACTTTTGTACTAACTCTTTCCCACCTTGTGTTTGTGATAGATGTCCTGCCATATAATATCTCACAAGATCCTTTGTGATCTTGCCTCTGTCATAACACATTTTCAAAATTCAAATGTGTTCCTAACGGATTGCTTGCAAAGACTATCTATAAATACCCATTGGAAGCATTGGTGAAGACAACGAATCTGAAGAATTTTTGAAGTCAAGAAACTTTTCTCTCACAAACTCTCAGTCCTCATCTTCACGAAAACTTTAGCTAGATACTTGTCATTGAAAATTACTTTCTAGTTATTGTTTAGGCAAAACACTGAGTACTTCATTTCAAATTATTTCGAACTCAGTTAGTTTGTCTCACGAGTTTGATTGTTTCTCAATCACTCTCCCAAACACCGGTCTTTTGTTGTACACTGATCCATTAGAGATCAATTAGATTTTTAATAAAATTAGTGCACTTCAAAAATCCAAGTCTGACCAACTTGGTAGTGGACGTAGCAGTTTATCTGTGAACCACTTCAACTGAATTGTCAGCCATTTCTTATATCCCTGCTAACTGACTTAACACTTAAGAAGTTATTAAACTGATTAAGTGTCAGCCAGTTAACAACACTTGTTTGCTTACTTGTTTAGATAACTTGTGTTCGAATTTCTTCTCTATATTCAGTGATCAAACATCAAAACAAATTTCCTTTGAAAACTGTCGTGTCAGTCAACTGACCAACTCACTTCAGCTTAAGGAACTTCAAAAGTGTCAAGTTTTCCGCTGCCAATATTTTATGATTTTCAAATCATCCCCCAAAAGTTTTTAAAGGCTATTCACCCCCCCCCCTCTAGCCTTAACTGTTGCCATCTGGACTTACAATTGGTATCAGAGCTTTGCTTTTTGAAAAATTATTTTCCAAGCCTAACAGCTTGAAAGCTCGATCATGGCAACTCTAAAAGCTTTTCAATCAAACAATGTCACTCAAGTTCCCATTTTTGATGAAGATCACTTTGATATCTGGAAGGAAAGAATTACAAGATATATGAACAATATAGACAAACGGTTGATGGAATGTGTAAGAGGTGGTCCTATGCAACCAATGAAAATAAATACTAAAGTTGGAAAATCTTCTGCTGCAGATGATGATACTGTAAATCCTCTTGCTCCTGTAGAAGAAGAATATGTTCTCAAACCTCAAACAGAATGGACTGAAGAAGACAAGATTATCGATGGACTGGATGCCAGAGCTGTACATATCCTGTCAAGTGCGGTACCTGATGAAAACTACAAGCAGATATATGACTGTGTGACTGCCAAGGAAATTTGGGATGCTCTTGTAGAATATGTAGAAGGAGATCAGAATACCAAGGACAACAAACTATATGATTGCATACAAGAATTTGATGCATTCAAGAAGGACCCAAAAGAATCTTTAAAAAATGCCTACGACAGATTTCTCGAGGTAAGTAACGTGATGTTCTTCTCTTGGTAAAGTTTATAGTATGAAAGATTTAAATATCGTTTCTTAGCAGTTTGGGAAGTAGATGGCATGTAAAAGTGATCGCCATAAAAGGAAGCTAGAGACTTGAACAAAACTCATATACGTACTCTTGTTGCAAGTCTAAAAATTTATGAAAAAGAAGTTCTCAAAACTCAAGAAAGATTGATGAAGCCTTGGAAGATCCCCAGTGGATTGAGGCCATGCAAGAAGAGCTGAATCAGTTTGAAAGATGTAAAGTTTGGGAACTTGTGCCTAGACCCACAGATCAACAAGTCATTGGAACAAAATGGGTGTTCAGAAACAAGTTGGATGAAGAAGGAAATGTTACAAGAAATAAAGCAAGGTTGGTAGCCCAAGGATATAGATTGGGAGGAGGGCATTGACTATGACCAAACTTTTGCTCTGTAGCAAGACTTGAAGCCATCGATTATTTCTTGCCTATGCAACCTTCAAGGACTTCAAGGTATACCAAATGGGCGTGAAAAGTGCATTCTTAAATGGAGACCTTCAAGAACAAGTATTTGTTGAACAACCTCCTGGATTCATTGACCTCAAAAAGAAGGACCACGTATACAAATTAAGAAAAGCCCTTTATGGTCTTAAGCAAGCACCAAGAGCATGGTACGAAACTCTATCCAAATTCCTTATGGAGAAAGGATTTCAAAGAGGTAAAATTGACACTACTCTTTTCTCTTTGAAGCACAAAGGTAATATTTTACTAGTCCAAATTTATGTTGATGATATTATTTTTGGATCTACTAATGAAATTCTGTGCAAAAGATTTGAGCATCTCATGAAAGGAAAGTTTGAGATGAGTATGATGGGAGAACTAACATACTTCTTAGGTTTGCAAATCAAGCAAGCGAGGAAGGAATTTCCATTCATCAATCTAAATACACTAGAGGCGATCAAGAAATACAATCTTCAAGAAGCAAATTCAGCAAACACTCCAATGGGAGTTGAATGTCATCTAGTGGCCCGATGAAAAGGGTAAACCGCTAATACAACCGATAGCAGTCTGAGGTATAGTTGGATCTCTTCTTTATTTAACGACTAGCGGGACGATATCATGTTTGATGTATGTATATGTGCTTTCGTTTTCAAGCTAATCTAAGGAATCTCATATGATTGCGGCAAAAGAATCATTAGATATTTGATTGATCTTGAAAAGTTTGGCATTTGGTATCCAGAGAGACTCTTCATTTAATCTAACGGAGATATTCGAATCGACCTTGCGGCTGCCGCAGAGTTAGAAAAGAGCACCCGATGGAACATGTCGGTTCCTTGAAGCAGACTAGTTTCATGGGCATGTAAGCAAGCTTCGTTTCAACTTCAACAACCAAGTGAATATATTCTTCTTTGGAAGGCTGTTGTTCTCGAATTCTTTGGATGAAGCGATTCTTGGACTATGAAATGCCCATGGGAACTTGTCCTATTTATTGTGATAATACTTACGCTATTTCGAGTCTCTAAAACCCACATCATGCATTCTAAAACTAAGCACATAGACATCGAGATATCATTTTACGAAAGATCATGTTGAAAAGGAAATGTTCGGTTAGAATATGTTCTCTTGAATTCCAATTAGGCGACATTTTACAAAAGCCACGAAGGTGACAGATTTGAATTTTAAGAGGAGAATTAGGAATGCTTATAATGTCATAGAGCGATACATAAAGCTTGACTAACTTATGCGAGGTATACTTCAGTTTTTGTGCTTAAAGGCGACAATTTATATCGACAAGCAAATGGTCGCCCGATAGCTCGAGGAAATAGTTGTCGGCCGATGGGCGACACATGAACTCTGACAACAAAGCTTCTCGGTGACAACCGATTAGGCGACAAAACTTCTCTTCATTTCTTGATTGAATTTGTCAGCCAGTAGCTGACAAACACTCACAGCTGATACATGTTAACTGACAAATTGTCCAGCTGACATATAATGTAGTGATTAACAGTCACTGTCCAGGTAGTCTCTAAGCCCTAAGTCAAAGCTGATCGTATCTCAGCTAAGACTTAATCTCTAAATTATTTAAAATACCTCATTTATTTCCCGCCATTTATTTTCCTTGGAACTCGCGAAGCTTTCTTGAAAAGACAAAATGACCTTTCCACTAACCCACCAACTCTGGCGGTTGAATTGACGTGGTTTCACAAAAACGGCTCATCATTGTGATAATGACTATCTGTCATAAATTGCTATTTTTATCACAAAAACCAAAATTCTGTGTACTTTATCACTACACTCCATATCTTCGCTTTTAAAACCCACTATAAGTGTCAAATGCGTATCTTATCCCCTTTAAAAACCCACTCACTGTCTCATTTTTCTATTACCGTCTCTCTCGCTAAAAGTCTTCTACTGCCTTCTCTCTCTCTCTAAAATTCTTCTTCTTCTTCCTCAAAAACCCTAAAATCTAAGTATATCGGCTGGAAACTCCATTGATACCCGTAAAACACTCTAAACAGAGTGTGGTATCACCGGAGAACACAACGCCACGTACTTGGTCAAACGAAAATCTTCATACCCTCTTTTAACTCTAAAATCTTTCGGTACTCTCTACTTCTCTCAAATCCCTCTTCTTTCTTTTGCTTTTAACAAGTTCTTAACTTGTCTGTTACTTGTTTCAGGAGATGGCTTTAAACACAGCTATTGGATGTCTTCTTGATGTTGTTTCTCTTAACGAAGAACCTCTAGGGCTCGAGTTAATTCATCTTGTCACAGCAAATGGGTTAATGCCTCTTCTATCATTCAGCATCCGAACCTACAGCTGTCAACTGACTGAGGAATTTTTTATGGGAATGGAGGAAAACCCAGCTGATCCCTTTTCTCTCATAGGTAATATCAGAGGTATTCCAGTTGTGTTCGACTCGGAGACCATTGCCGCTGCTTTCCCCGGTCTCTATGACGACGGTTCTACAACCTACACCATTCCTGATGAAACCCAGCAATCAGGCTGGATTACCATGAGAGGTGAAGTTCCAGTGGAGCTTGCATATGACAGGCACAAGCATCGCTTTGCTCCTCTTCACTATGCCCTAGCCACAGTGATCGATAAGTGCCTGATAATCAAATCAGGGGGTCATGACAAGATTACGGAGGCTCAAATGTTCCTTATGGAAGGAATTGTGGAAAATTGCGAAATGAATTGGGGAGCCATTCTGGTAGAATGTGTGAAGGTAAATATTGCCAAGTATAAGGACAACATGGAAGCTGGGAATCCAAGGCTGACTCATCACTTGATTATAAACCAATTCCTTCGATCCATACCCGCTCTTCAGCACATATTCATCAATATTGGTGATCTTGAACCAGTCAAGATCAAGAAGTATGTTGCTGCTGATATAAGGAGAGCTAGTATTTCTAGCAGGTTTGGTCAGGAAACTCAACCAGCTCAGTCTAGCAGGAGACCTAGAAGGACAAGGACTCAAGCCATTCTTCTTTGTATCATCTAGTCGGCCGGTGATGATGGTCGACAAAATTTGAAAGTCGCCTGACCAAGTGTTCGACCAACAAGAGTTCAGCCACGAGGGGTCGGTCGGGTGGTCGCCAAGGATTGGTCGGTCGGCCAGGTGGTCGGCCGGTGATATGCCGAGATTGCTTGAGCAAGGCAACCAAGAAGGAGGAGGCGGCCGGCGTCTTTGCTGCAAAGAGGCAAAGAAGGAATCCTGAGCTGAATCCAGGTACCTTTGTCCCTTTCTCTCCTTCTCTTGCGGTGATCTGCTCCCATCACTCCCCTTCGATCCCAATTCACCAAACCTTTGCTCCAATCAAATTTTTCCCTCCCATTAGGAATCCTACCTTTCATCCTAGGCATTCCTATTATCAAGCAAATCTGTTCCCATTCCTCCAAGCGGGTCTTTCCCATCGATCATTTACCATACTTTGTTCGGTTTCTCCTCTCTTTCCATGAGGAAAAGAAAGCCGACAAGCCCCTGTCAACCAGGTAAAATATATAGACCACAATTTGAAAAGGAGACCCTATGTTTTGTATCCTGCCACTCCAAATCTTAGCCAAGAAGACTTAGTAGCAAACTATGGAAAGTACTTTGACCCTCTCCCTCTGCTCTGGAACAGATTCTATCTTTCAAACGATAGATTTGTCCAAGATGAGCTTGTTTATTTGGCCTGGACCATTTACAGTAAAGTCCATAATCTTCCAGCTCTCCCTCCAAATGATCCTTTCCTAGTTGGCGGACTGCTTTTTGAGGATGATGAACTTAACCAAGACTGGGAACAACCCTCGGTTGAGCGATAAGTTAGCTAGGATCGGAGAGGCGCCAATAAATATGTTCGGGATGCGTAAATCTTGCCAATTTAGCCTACATTGAGTTACAGCACGGATGGCCTCCATGCCGGGAGGAGCTTCCATGGACACGGCTTTTCCCGATGCTATGTCAAGTCGGCCGCCCCTTAATTCTTGAATCAATACCCTTGTTCCTCACATCACTCCTTCAGCTGTTCCATTTGTAGTGTCAGCCACCACCATACCTGTTTCTGTTGCTGTTTCCACTTCAACTCTGCAACCTATCTCTCTTCCATCCTTCACTCCAACCACTGATGCCTCATCTTCCATTCCAACCACAACTGTTGCTCTCCCCATTTTTCCAATATCAGTCCCAGCTCTTCAACCTTCAGTCTCTCTTCCAGTTCCTCTTCCCTCAGTTCCAGCATTGTCAGTCCCTCAACCAGTTCAAACCGTGTCAGTCACCCTGCCTTCCATCTCTCCTATGTCAGTCACTCCCTCTTCTGCTCCAGAAATTTTAGCCATTCCTTCATCAGTTCCCCTCATGTCGCGGTCATTACATCCATTCCTCCCTTGACCGCAACTATTCACCGCGCTTCTCTTCTCTCTTCCCCCAACGTGGTTTCATTTGCCATTCTTATCTCTTCGGTTTCACTTTGACATACTGCTGACAACTGTACAACTTCTCTTCCTCTTCCCCCAGCCGACATACCCTCTCACCCAAACCAGCCTCTCCTTTGCTCAGCCTCTCCCTTCTCCACCGCTCATTACACGATCTCTCTCTTCACACATCCCACACCCTATCTGTCAGCCCAGTATCTGTCTTCAAACCTACTGATCCCGAACCTTTCCAAGAAGATGATCTTGGTTCCTTTTCCCCTGAAAAATCTCTGGACCCGACCTTCATGGACTCATCTTCTGACTCCTCTAAATCCACTTCTGAGGACGAGTCTCTTCTCTCTCCCTCTCAGTTAGCCAGTCGGAAAGCTCGACTTCAACGCAAAATAATTTCAAAAGCTTTGCTACACCCTGGCACAAAGATTGTCTTTCACGAAGACATGCCTACCCCTTCCGCGAGCACGAGCACGAGCACGAAGCCCAATCGGCTACCCCATGGACATTTTCTTTCCCCCACGACCACGAGGATCGATATTCACACCCATCAGCTATTCTCCGATGCACCTCAGCCAACTCCACCACCTGCTCCAACTTCTACCTCCTCTGGTTCCATGTCTCTGTCAGCTAAGCTCGACCTTTTATATGCTCATCACTTGCATATGAAGTCAGCCCTCACCCGTCATACACATCAGCTTGCTACCCTTCAACAACAAGTTGCTTCTTTGCTCCCAAACCTCACCCAGATCATTACCACCGAGGGTGCAGCGCCATTCTTTGGCGGTGCTCCTCGTGAAGCTCATATGGATGACCGGAGGACTCTCTTGCTCTACCAACAAGAATGGTCAAATCGTGCTTTCAATCTTTGAAGGCTGCTATGCTTCAAACCATTCAGGAGGAGGAGGAAGCGAGAAAGCAGAGGCGATGCTTACGGTGAAAACGATTCTCGAGGCAGCGAAACTAATGCGATCGACCCGGTGACTCACGAAGGCGTCATGGCGCCGAAGAACATGGTGACACTGGAAAAGAAGCAAAAGCTGATGCACAAGCTGAAACACAAGCAACTCAAGCAGAAGCTGAAGGAGAACAAATTCAAGAAGGCGAAGTTGCGGCCAGAAGGCGATTGCGGCCAACTGCGCAAGCAATGAAGGCGAAGTTGGTCCATCAGTTGAAGCAGTTAGTTTGTCTCACGAGTTTGATTGTTTCTCAATCACTCTCCCAAACACCGGTCTTTTGTTGTACACTGATCCATTAGAGATCAATTAGATTTTTAATAAAATTAGTGCACTTCAAAAATCCAAGTCTGACCAACTTGGTAGTGGGCGTATTTATCGTGAACCACTTCAGCCCAATTGTCGGTCATTTCTTATATCCACCTAGCCCGACTTAACACTTAAGAAGTTATTAAACTGATTAAGTGTCAGCCAGTTAACAACACTTGTTTGCTTACTTGTTTAGATAACTTGTGTTCGAATTTCTTCTCTATATTCAGTGATCAAACATCAAAACAAATTTCCTTTGAAAACTGTCGTGTTAGTCAACTGACCAACTCACTTCAGCTTAAGGAACTTCAAAAGTGTCAAGTTTTCATTGCCAATATTTTATGATTTTCAAATCATCCCCCAAAGTTTTAAAGGCTATTCACCCCCCCCCCTCTAGCCTTAACTGTTGCCATCTGGACTTACACCAACCCCCATTTCTTTAAATTTCTAAGTGAAGGCCCAAACAAAGTTGCGGCCTGGGATAGAAAAATTCTACTCGTGGAGTCCAGGATCGGCTGGCCCTTTGTTCCCCACCTCAAACTGCTAAAAGCCCCATCATACACCCGAGACCAATTCCAAGCAGAAGAGAACAAAATGCTCTCAGACATCAAGAAAGTTCTAGGTATGAAAGAAAGGAAGGGCGAACAAGATTTTGTGTTCGACTAGGAAGCCTTAACCCAAAGTGACGTTTATCTTCGCCAGGCCGAAATTCGTTGTCGTATTGTCCCTTCAATTGAACCCCTTGTAGAGACCGGCGAAGAAGAACCCCATCCTTACTGGGGAAGTTGCCACGGGTTCAAATTTCCTGATGATTGTCTTAACTGCCAACAGCTTGGATTGAGCTGTACCGCAGCCTATGATGGTAGTTTTAATACTTGCATAAGCTTGACGATGATTTTTTTTTTAACATTCTGCTTTGATGCTGTGTAGCTATGAAGAGATTGAATGACACCAAGAAATTTCTAGAGGCCCAGACGAAAGCCAAAGCTGCCCGCGAGGCCGAGCTGGCGAAAAAGTGCCATGTCCATCCCCCAAAAGTTCCCTTCGTGCCCACTACACGGGGCGGGCAAAGACGATCTGAAGAGACAAAGCAAGCACCCCTGATGTTGAACCAACAAGTAGCCACGTCAAACCCCCCCTCCCCGGCCCGAACAAAAAACAAAACACCAGCAGATAAGAAAAGACTGACCGAGGAAATCCCCACCGAAAGACATACTCGATCGCGAGTAGAAGCCCCCTCTTCACACTGAACCTTGGTGCGAGTCATTCCAAAGAAGGCTTCAAATGCTACGTCTGCGCCGAAGCGGACATGCTAGTGGAAGAGATCGGAGATGTGCCCTATCTGCAAAGCCAATCTCCTCGGCGAGGCAACTACTGAGGCTGTCGTGAGCGGGGATTTTGAAAGAAGTATGTCACCTTGGCGTCGCGGAGAGCGCGGACGAGCAACATTCAAATTCCAGCGCGAGATTGGGCTAAACATCAGCGAGGTAAACTGAAGTATTTTCATATGTTTGCTCTATTCTTAAATAACTACCCGCAGGATTTCGTGATACTGATTTGTCTTACTCCCAGATGGCCACCAAAAGCTCCCTCCTTTTCGATTGGCTGATCGAGAAAATTGCCAGTTGCAACTCCATTACCAAGGAGAAAAATCAACTGGAAGAGCAAGTCAACTCTTTGCGCTCTAAGCTCAAAACAAGCGAAGAGGCAGTCATGACTAAGGTCACCGACCTGTCAAAAGTGGAGGAAGAGAAAAGAACTCTCGAGGCCCATCTTGCCTCTGTCAAGACCTCCAAGGAAAAACTCCTTAAAGAGCTCAGTGATGCCCGTTCAGACACCGTTAACAAGGAAGAAGAACTGAAGTCGGAGATGGCACGTCGAATTGCCAAGGAGAGACTGGCCGCAGTAGAAGACTTCAAGGCCTCTTCGACTTTTGACAATCTCATGTATCCGTACTACAACCAAGGTATGAACCATATCTCGAGACAAGCCGCCACAAGCCAATTCCCTGACCTCACGCCTGTTGTACTTACTGCTTGGGGAACGGCCTCACCTTTTGATCGCCAAATTTGGGAGGGGCACTCCCTCGTGCCTTACAGCATGGAAGCGTTGGGATTGCTTGCTGAGGAAGATGCCAAAATGGGGTTACCTGCTTGGAATCCCCATGCACTTTTAGAAAACAATGTGGTTGACCTCATGACTGAAATCTACAAAGGCCAACTGTCATAAATGCCCGAGGAGACAACAACGACTGAAGGGGAAGTCATTATACTCGAGGGGGCTGATGAAGCTATTGCGAGCATGATGGCTGTAGATGCCACCCGACCTTCCCGAACTCAACAAGCCCACCATAGGCCTGCGTGCCATTAAAAACAATATTTTGCCTGGTTCTGCAATATTTAAACTCTCCTTCTTTTTCTCTTTTCTTTCTCTTGAATGTCACCATATTTCTTATAAAATAGCATGCTTTATTACCAACTATCCACATGAAGTGAATTTTAGGAAACCGCTAAAAACTCAACTCATTAGCCGCTCAGACCTTAAACATAAATTAAGGTCCAAGGCCACACATTATTTTGTCCCATCAAGCAAGGACATACCGAGCTCAATGAAGTAACAGTCGAAATGGAAATTGAACACCACACTCGAACACCAACCTTCCCATCCAAGCAAAGAAATAAACCCGCTCGACGAGAAAACATAATCGAGAGAATAAACTTCGAACACCAACCCTTTTTCACGAACAAAAAATTCTTTTTGGTAAAAAAAAGAATAATCGAGATAAATAACCATTGCACACCACTCGAACACCAACTTTTTAATCGGATTGGGAAGAACCCATGTTCATTAAAAAGCCAAATCGAGGTAACATTAAACACAACAGCTGAGAGAAGAGAAAAGAAGCCCAAAATAAACTCGTTTACTTCCCCCAACTTACAATCAAGCAGAAGGGAAAACAAAACAGCTTGCACACTTCCCCTCAACGGTAATATTTCTTCAAATTATCGGCATGCTATGAATGTTTCAGCTCGTTACTTTCTTCTGTCCGCAACATATAGGTCCCCTCCCTTACTACCCGGGTAACTTGAAAAGGACCTTCCCAATTAGGAGAAAGCTTTCCCCACTCTACCCGATGGCATGCTGCTTCAATTTTACGGAGAACCCAATCGCCCATAACAAATGACCTACCCCGAACTTGCTTGTCGTGGTGGGCTTTTGCTCGTTGTTTGTAGTTAGCCATTCGCATTTTAGATTCTACCAGTTTTTCCTCCAACAGGTCAAGATCAGCCGCCCAAGTTACATTATTGTGTTCCGGTTCATAATGAGACACTCTATTATTAGGCAAGTACATTTCCACCGGTGTCATAGCTTCTGATCCATAAGCGAGTGAAAAAGGTGTTTTGCCCGTAGGCCCCCTGATTGATGTTCTGACCACCCACAAGGCTGATGGTAATTCATCTACCCATCTTCCCGCCTTATCCTCCAAATTTATTTTAAGGACATGCAAAATCTGCTTGTTCGCTGCCTCTGCTTGTCTGTTTCCTTGAGGGTATGCCACAGATGACTGCCAATGTTTTATCCACATCTGCTCGCACGCCTTTGTAAACTTTTCTGAAAACTGAGTGCCGTTATCAGAAACTATAGCCCGAGGTACGCCAAAACGACACCAGATATGCTCATGTATAAAGTTGATCACATTGACCTCACTGATAGTGGCCAAAGGCTTAGCTTCTACCCATTTGGTGAAGTAATCAACAGCGGCAACTGCATACTTAAACTTTGATCGAGCTAATGGGAAAGGACCAATCAGGTCTATTCCCCACATATCAAACGGCCACGATGCCACCACCGAAGTCTGCTCGGTAGAAGGTAGCCAAGGTATATCGGTATTGCCGACATTTATCCACCGTGAACATACATCTACGCATCTCGCCTCAAAGTAATCGATAGAAGCTGCGACCAAAACCTTTTACGCGATGATGACGGCCCCGGGTGCTCATGTAGACACCCCAATTTCGTACCAGACACATGACATGACATAAAATATCAAGAAGCTGTTAAAACATTAACAAATGTCAAGGATTCTGGGGTTAAAATTGCAAAAGGACAAAGCGAGGATGCACAAAAGGACAAATTACGAGGGACGAAAGTGTCAAAAATGAGCATAGTTTGATGTTTAGGCTTGGCCTACCAAAGGTTTGGGCTTGGCGCCCAAACCTCCATAGTGTGGCGCCCAAACCATTCTCCCAGTGCACTGTTCACTCAAAATTTGCCGTAAAATGCAATTCGTTCGCGCGGTGTACCAACTGTCGTCTTGGCGAAGAAGAAAATTAAATGCGGCGATGTCACGACTCCGACCTATAAATAGAGGCATCCGGCTCTTCATTTAGCACACCTTTCTTTGCGTAAAATTTCTCTGCGTCCTCGTTACGGCGAAGAAATAAATCTGAGAGATCAATTTCCAAAGCCTCGAAACCACGCCAAACCTCAGCCAAACACAAATCGACCATAGAAGTGTGCCTTAGCCCCCGACTAGGTATCCACCCCTTTTCCCGGTCCAAAATCGTGGATAGAGCGGTTGCTGCCTGATTTAAAAGCGAAATAGCCGATAATGGGTTACTACGCTGATTGACCTTTCGATCAAACAAACGAGAAATAAGCAGTTACCACGCCCGATCGAGGCCGAAGTAACTTTTCGGAGCGATTATGCTTTGCCCAAATTCACACAACACACAACTTCACCGAACCGGACCGAGACAGGACAGAAAAAAAGGCTCTCTCTCCCAGATGGGCAGGCTTGAGAGCACACCTACCTTGGTTTGTAAGTTTTATTGTTAATGTCTTTTATTTTCATGTAATAGTATTATTTCCAGTCCGGTCCAATGTAGTCATTTAAGCAGTTATGCTGCCCGGATTTAATTAGGAAATAGTACTAAATGTAGCCGTTATTATGACAAAAATGTTTTTAGATAAATTTGTATTTATTTACTCCATTTATTCAATAAAGTCTTTATTTATAATGATATTATTTCGAGTCGGTTAAATATCAATATATAGCGATTATCTTTGCCGGATTTTGTTAGGAAATAATACTAAATGTAAAAACATTACTATGGCCAAATATTTCCAAGTATATTTGTAATTGTTTGCAAAAGAGTGTTTAAAGTCCGTAAATAATATAGATGTAATGGATGTATTTATAGGCAGTTAATGCTTTATTTATATGTTTAATAAATATAACAAAAAGCATACTTTAGCCATAAACCGTTTTGAGATCGAAAGGGCGAGTTGGGTGCCTAGCACCTTCCCAACTCGTAACTTAGCCTCCGAACCCGTTTCCTTCATCTCCGGTTTTCTTTTTCGGTTTTGCTTTATTTTTGCCTTAAAATAAAGATGGCGACTCTAAAAACATTTTGGATCGGTGGGGCCTCATGACATCTTTCTTTGCACTTTCACGTTCTCCCAAACAAGGGAGAATGAGAATGGAAAGGTGATGTATTCCTATGTGCGTATCCCTAAACAAGGGATAACTTGACATAGAAAACTCAAAGCACTCATAGTGATCGAAATAGGCCATAAGACTATTTTCATAAAATCCATAGTGGGGCTGTTGACATCTTTCTTTGCACTTTCACGTTTTCCCTAAACAAGGGAGAATGGGAATGGAAGGTGATGTCTTCTTATGTCTGGTATCCCCTAAACAAGGGATAACTTGGCGTAGAAAACTTCAAAGCTCCCATATTGGATCAAAATCCACTAAAGACAACCGAGGCGCATTCCAACGCTATTCGACGGCACTCCTCCCGCACTTTTGATTTCGATCTCCCTAGACAAGGGAGAATTTGGAGCAGGGCGGTGGATGTCACCGCATCCGCACGGACGCGCACCCATCCAGAGCGCGGGCGGGAGCACATTCCTGAACCCGCATGGCGACTCTGCTGGGGATATCATTTTTATTTTAATGAATAAAAATGGAGGGCTAGACTCATTAAACAAAACTTTTTTTTTCTTTTGTTTCTGGCTAAAGTATGCTTGTTATATTAATTTAAAACAATCTAATATTGCGTTCCTTTAACATCAGTGTCTATATTTGTGGATATGATCCTCCATCTTGCCCGGTTTCATTTCAAACACATTACGGATATACTTGGAAATATTCGTATTTTTCAAAAAAAATTTCAAAAAAATATATGCATATATATATATATATATATATATATATATATATATATATATGTAATATTTCTTTTTATTTCAGGACGGCACAACAAAGCGGGCGGGGCTTTGTTTTCAAAATCTTTTTATTTTTCGGCCTTATATTATTATTTCTGCTTTATTTCCGTGCGCAAAATATATATATATATATATATATATATATATATATATATATATATATATATATATATATATATATATGCATGCATTCATTCTGTCATTTTATTTTGGGGATTAGGACCCATTTTCTAAAAATAAATAGATTCCCCACTTTTCTTTCTATTTCTTGATGGTATGCTTGTTTGCTCGGCGCTTAAGCTAAAAAGCCGAGAAAATCCACATAACGGCAAGGACAGGTCATATCTGCTTTATTTTCTATTTCTATATCTGAAAAAAATTCTTACTTTTTAGATACCGCACACAGCGCAGCACATGCATATAAATATATTCAACTGCTACCACACACCATGGCCAAGCCTACCCCACCGCATAAGCCAACGTTAGGCGCATATAGATTTTTGGGGACACTTCAAAGGCCAGGTTTTGCATTTTAAATTATGGGTCGGTCAGTCAAAAATGTCGCAAATAAAAAAAAATGTGCAAAAATCAAAAAAATGTGCGCAAGATCAAAAAAAATCTGCACAAGTCAAAAAAAAAAATGCAAGTCAAACAAAATATATATATACATACTGGGTTGACTTATTATTTTCAAATGCTTGACCTAGACCATTTCGAATGATGGATCCGGAAGAGTATAGGCCCTTATTTGGATCGATCCGATCTCGGGAGTCGAAGGCGGTGGAATACGTTGGTCCTATACTGCGGAGAAAGAATCCATTGTTCAGGGAAAGTCACGAGGCTTGTCAAAATTAAGCGAGTGCTTATCAGGTCATTTGTAGGAAAATAATAATTAATAAAATATACTAATAAAGGCACGCTGTACTCCAAGCCAGAGAAAAGCCTCCCGACCAACCTTCGATACAGACCCATTTTCCCGAAGCTTGGCCAATTTGGAAGAGAGCGATGCCGTAGGTTGTCACGGAATCAAGTGCGAGATCAGATCGGAGGGTATCGAGAAAGCAGATCATATCAAGGCGAGAACGGTTCGGCCAGGCACGATCGAGCGGTATGGCGGCGAAAAGTGAGCGATCACGCTATGGAGTGCAGTCTGAGGGGGCTCGGGGGTATGCTCGACTCCGCGATCTGGCCGGTGGCTAGACCCGAAATTTGGGTGCAGCTAGCAGAATAATGAGCCAAATGGCTAACTGGTACAAAGCTTGAAATCCGGTGGTGAGGTAATTTCTTCCCTAGGTTCCAGGAGGCATCAACCTCACATACACTTCCAACCAGACCCTCGGCCAAACACTAACCCACCAAACACGCCATCATTCCAAATCCTAACCCTCCACCACTCCTACTACCCAAATGTCAACCCTTACTCATCCTATCCTTCATATCCTATCCCAAACACCAACATTCCCAGGTCCAAATGACCTCCCTTTTCCCATGAACAACCCACTCCAAAAGCTTGCCCACATATGGATCCCAGGCTATAACCCATCGAGGCCAAGTTACTACTACTTATCTCGATGATCCGGCCATCCGGTAGAAACCATCAAATCCACCCACGGCCTACACTACCCGGCTCTAAATCCAAAATCTCTATCGACCCGAATCTCTATCCGGCTTCCAAAAACCTATACCCGGCTCAAAACCCGTACCATCCAGCAATCCATCGGCTCACAATCCATCACCTCAAAAACCCATCAACTCAAAACCCCTATCGCCCGAATCTATATCCGGCTCAAAACACCTTTCTTGCCCGAATCTCTATCAACCCGAATCCATATCGGTCCGAATCCTATCCGGCTCAAAAGCAGGTACTCGCCAACAATCCACCGGCCGAGAATCCACCAACCCAAAATCTCTATCGGCCCGAGAATGCCTATCTTTGCTCAAAATCCATATCCATTCGGGATCCATACCTGTTCAAAATCCATACCCGGCACCCGACTGAAATTAATCGGCTTTCCCCAAATCCTACCGCGCGCATACCTAAAACCAACTCCCAGAGCCACCAAAATGGAAGGCGACATAGAAAACATGAAAACCATGATGCTCAGCGCTTTCAGCAAAGGGAATTTTCACAGCGGGCCACGGCACAACGCCAGTGATGTGCCTTCCAAATTCAAAATGCGGACGCATAGAAAAGTTCGATGGGGCCGGATGCCCTATATCCCATCTAAAGTCCTACTCCACTGGTATGCAATCAAGAGGAGCTAGCTTTGAAGCTATGGCTTCCAATTTTCACCTCACCCTGGTAGGGGCTGCCAAGCAATGGCTAATGTTGTCGGACGATGCTTGATCAGATACACAGGACCGGATAGCGAAGAATTCCTCGAAAGGTATAAAGACAACACTAGCCGAGAAAAACAAAGAGACCTCGAGTCGTGCACTCGAAAGAAGAAACACAATGTCTTTGAATTTGCGGTCGGGTGGAAGCGAAAGTTGGCCCAGACTTTTGACAGACCTGATCCGGCTGAGTCATGCCGGATGTTCATCAAAAACCTCCAACCCATATACCTGGAGCACATGCGCTATCTCCCTTACATCAGCTTTAAAGAAGTGGTGGAGATAGGGGTTCGTATTGATGAAGATATACGGACAGGAGCAACTAAAAGTCAATACACCCTCGATTCTTTCCGATATTCTAAAGGAAAACGGACGCACCATCATCGGTAGTCAACATGGTAGGAGATGCATCTTCCACCTTTCCTACTCAAAACTATAGTGCTACTCCATGGTCCTATGGGCCAGACAGGTTTGTCAACTCAGTCGGAGGAAATAATGGCCAAAAGAAATTTCGGGAGGCGAGCAGGGTCAGCCGTTTGGCCAGTGCAAGCTCCTCACATGCGTGATATTCGAGGGACTAATGGCTCGAGGAGTGCTAAAGCCTCTGGAAAACTACAGGCCTCCAAACCCCCTGCCTGACACATGGAACCATGCCCAGTACTGTGAGTATCATCGCCACAGTGGTCACCTCACCGAAAGGATGCTATACACTCAAACATGCTATCCGGATCGATAGATGATAAGGTAATTGAAAAACCCCCTCAGGACCAAATACAATCAATAACCCCTACCTCAAATCAACATGATTGAGGTTGATGAAAAAAAAATCTTGTACCCAAGTTGAAAAATTTAGCCACCGCTGCCATATATCTCATTCCCTTCTCTCCATCTCAATCCATAAAAGAGCCTAGGCTGCTGATATGCTCTCTTGGGGCACTATCACGGGTAGAAAATACTTGCAACATTGAAAAACCCCACTTGGGTCGGTGGGGATGTTAGCCACCTTACTAGATCGGCCGAGCCTACCAGCAAGCACGGAAAAAGGTGACCACTCGAGGCAAAGACAAAAAGCAGAATCTTGGGGCTAAGGAAGTGGAAGATACTACGGTTAGCTCGGATGAAGAAAAACTTCGAGGCCAACATTTCTATAGGGCTTACTGCATTGCTTCAAAAACCAGGAGATACCACCAAGTCTACAAAATCGAGCCGTCGTTCCCATCGAAACCTCCTCGAATGAGCTTACTCGAGATGATCGGTAACATTCATTTCGGAAATGTCATAATGTTGCGATCTAGATACGCCCAAGGGAAGGGGCCGACCACATTGATGCTTTCATATCCATCCTTGGGAGTAATGGAAGCGGGTTCCTCGAGTTCGTCGACAACGGGTCTCTGAATGTATGTCACTTGACACCTTAGCCAAGCGGGAACAAAAATATCAGAACTCACTCCTTCTTCCTGAGGGCGGTAAAGGCATACGACAACACCCGATCGATGTGTCTTAGGGTAGTCACTCGAGCTACGACTATGTGGGCCACTAACCATCTTGGGTCAATTCCAAGTCTTGGACATACCCACTACTTTCGGTCACATTCTTGGGGCGCCCTTGAATCTATGGGGTAAAGGGGGTAGCCTCTTCATTACCAACGTGTCAAATTCATCCACAATGACCACATAGTGATTATTCG
>CM028383.1:71791487-71843008 GCA_013146195.2 Codonopsis lanceolata
TGCTTAATGGGCGATGATCATTCAAGCTGACATATGGATATTAGGCAGTGATACTCGGACACATGGTTGGATCAGGTGAACTCCTTACTAATATTATTGCGGCAAAAGGACCTTACGTGTCTTTTTGGGGATAATTCAAAAGGAAAAACTATTGGCTATGGATCCATTATGGAGGATCTATAATAATTGAAAATGTCTCTTTGGTACAAGATCGAAACACAATCTTCTAAGTATTCACAGTGCAGTGATAAAGGTATGGTATGCTTCTCCTCCACGCCTTGTTTCATCAAAATAGTCTCACAAATGAAATTTGCTTCTTGGTACTAGAAAAAGAAATGTTTTGCTATAGATTTACTTTCCTTGCAGCGTACTCAAATTTGTCTAGTAGCAAATAATATTTCCAAAAATTCATGGCTTTGGCACAAAAGACTTTCACATTTAAACTTTAAGTATCTTTCAAAACTTTCAAAAAGAGATTTGGTAAAGGTTTGCCTTCCATAAATTGTCCCAGCCCACGTGATGCACGTATTTTGGGAAAAATAACAAAAGTCCCTTTTAAACCAAAACCATATCTTTCTTCCAAAAAGAACTCTTGAGCTTCTGTGGATTTATTTGGCCTGTAACTCTGCAGCTTAGGAGAAACAAGTATACATTAGTTGTTGTGGATGACTATTCTAGATATACTTGGGTTGAGATGATGCTGATCAAAGATGAAACTTACGACATTCTCACTTCCTGATTCGAGAATTCCCAAACTCAAAAGAATGTGAGATTATAAGTGTTAGATCGACAATGGAGCGAATTCAAAAATCTTGGGATGGACACATCTTGTGATGATCATGGAATTGATCATAACTTTTCGGCGATAAGAACACCGCTGACAAAATGGTATAATGAAAGAAAGAAACGAGGACTTTGATAAAGCGGGTAAAACAATGTTAAATTGAAGCAAAATTGCCAAAAATATTTTTTAGGCGAATTTGTCAACACGGCGTGTTTACTCAAAATAGATCTCTTATAAACAAATTTCATGGTAAGACTCCTTATGAAATATGGAGAGGTAGAACACCTAATATTGCTTTCTTTAAAATCTTTGGGTGCAAATGCTTCATTCATTACAATGGTGGAGACTACGACGAGGTAAATTTGATGAAAAAAGCGATGAAGGTATTTTTGTTGGTTATGCCAGCATAGTAAAGCCTATAGAGTTTATAATAGAAAAACTCAAGTAATTGTTGAATCTATGCATGTTAATTTTGATGAATCAAGTTTAATTGAGTATTATGAAACTCCTGATGTTACTAACAATTTTGAAATATTTGAGACAGGAAACAGTACAGGTTCAATTCAAAATAATCCTCCATCTTCAACTCCTACTAGAATCTCTAAACCTTCAAAATGAACCTAAGCAGACAGACACCCTTGACGGTGACAATCCTCATCCTATTACAATAGATCGGTCGGTGACACACTTAGTCTGAAGCCATTCGATCAGCCGACACACACCGCTTCTACACCTTTACAAGCGAGCCTCTTGCGGTCTTCTAGGGAAATTAGGGAAGCTAGACATCATCCGATTTCAAATATCATTGGAGACCCTTTTGGCTGGTCTAAGAACCGAGTAGCTCAGAAATGAAACTCTTGATTCTCATGCTTTTGTCTCTTCCATTGAACCCAAAAGATTGATGAAGCCTTGGAAGATCCCGAAGTGGATTGAGGCCATGCAAGAAGAGCTGAATTAGTTTGAAAGATGTAAAGTTTGGGAACTTGTGCCTAGACCCACAGATCAACAAGTCATTGGAACAAAATGGGTGTTCAGAAACAAGTTGGATGAACAAGGAAATGTTACAAGAAATAAAGCAAGGTTGGTAGCCCAAGGATATAGACAGGGAGGAGGGCATTGACTATGACCAAACTTTTGCTCTGTAGCAAGACTTGAAGCCATCAGTTATTTCTTGCCTATGCAACCTTCAAGGACTTCAAGGTATACCAAATGGATGTGAAAAGTGCATTCTTAAATGGAGACCTTCAAGAACAAGTATTTGTTGAACAACCTCTGGATTCATTGACCTCGAAAAGAAGGACCACGTATACAAATTAAGAAAAGCCCTTTATGGTCTTAAGCAAGCACCAAGAGCATGGTAGTGCGAAACTCTATCCAAATTCCTTATGGAAAAAGGATTTCAAAGAGGTAAAATTGACACTACTCTTTTCTCTTTGAAGCACAAAGGTAATATTTTACTAGTCCAAATTTATGTTGATGATATTATTTTGGATCTACTAATGAAATTTTGTGCAAAGATTTGAGCATCTCATGAAAGGAAAGTTTGAGATGAGTATGATGGGAGAACTAACATACTTCTTAGGTTTGCAAATCAAGCAAAGGCGAGGAAGGAATTTTCATTCATCAATCTAAATACACCGAGAGAGCCGATCAAGAAATACAATCTTCAAGAAAGCAAATTCAATGAAACACTCCAATGGGAGTTGAATGTCATCTAGTCACCGATGAAAAGGGTAAGCCGTTAATACACCGAGTACAGAGGTATAGTTGGATCTCTTCTTTATTTAACAGCTAGCAGACCTGATATCATGTTTGCTGTATGTATATGTGCTCGTTTTCAAGCTAATCCTAAGGAATCTCATATGATTGCAGCCAAAAGAATCATTAGATATTTGATTGATACTGAAAAGTTTGGCATTTGGTATCCCAGAGACTCTTCATTTAATTTAACAGGATATTCAGATGCTGACCTTGCACTCGCTTGAGAGTTAATAGAAAGAGCACCGATGGAACATGTCGGTTCCTTGAAGCTTGACTGGTTTCATGGGCATGTAAGAAACTTAAGCTTCGATTTCAACTTCAACAAGTCGCTAAATATATTCCGCTTCTTCAGAAGGCGTTGTTTGTTCTCGAGATTCTTTGGATGAAACTTGAAGCGATTCTTGGACTATGAAATGCCCATGGGAACTTGTCCTATTTATTGTGATAATACTTCTGCTATTTCTCTCTAAAAACCCTGTCATGCATTCTAAAACTAAGCACATAGACATCAGATATCATTTTTTGAAAGATCATGTTGAAAAAGGAAATGTTCAGTTAGAATATGTTCCTACTGAATTCCAATTAGCTGACATTTTTACAAAAGCCTTGGCCGAAGTCGATGATTTGAATTTTTAAGAGGAGAATTAGGAATGCTTATAATGTCATAGAACGATACATTTGGCTTGACTAACTTATGCAGGGTATACTTCAGTTTTTGTGCTTAAAGCTGACAATTTATATCAGCAAGCAAATGGTCAGCCAGTAGCTCAAGGAAATAGTTGTCAGCCAGTAGCTGACACATGAAGCTCCTGTACAACAAAGCTTCTCAGCTGACAACCGTTAGCTGACAAAACTTCTCTTCATTTCTTGATTGAATTTGTCAGCCAGTAGCTGACAAACACTCACAGCTGATACATGTTAACTGACAAATTGTCCAGCTGACATATAATGTAGTGATTAATAGTCACTGTCCAGGTAGTCTCTAAGCCCTAAGTCAAAGCTGATCGTATCTCAGCTAAGACTTAATCTCTAAATTATTTAAAATACCTCATTTATTTCCCGCCATTTATTTTCCTTGGAACTCGCGAAGCTTTCTTGAAAAGACAAAATGACCTTTCCACTAACCCACCAACTCTGGCGGTTGAATTGACGTGGTTTCACAAAAACGGCTCATCATTGTGATAATGACTATCTGTCATAAATTGCTATTTTTATCACAAAAACCAAAATTCTGTGTACTTTATCACTACACTCCATATCTTCGCTTTTAAAACCCACTATAAGTGTCCGTACGTATCTTATCCCCTTTAAAAACCCACTCAATGTCTCATTTTTCTATTATCTTCTCTCTCACTAAAAGTCTTCTACTACCTTCTCTCTCTCTCTCTCTCTCTCTAAAATCCTTCTTCTTCTTCTTCCTCAAAAACCCTAAAATCTAAGTATATCGGCTGGAAACTCCATTGATACCCGTAAAGCACTCTGAACAGAGTGTGGTATCACCGGAGAACACAACGCCACGTACTTGGTCAAACGAAAATCTTCATACCCTATTTTAACTCTAAAAACTTTCGGTACTCTCTACTTCTCTCAAATCCCTCTTCTTTCTTTTGCTTTTAACAAGTTCTTAACTTGTCTGTTTATTGTTTCAGGAGATGGCTTTAAATACAGCTATTGGATGCCTTCTTGATGTTGTTTCTTTGAATGAAGAACCTCTAGGGTTAGAGTTGATTCATCTTGTCACAGCAAATGGGTTAATGCCTCTACTATCTTTCAGCATCCGAACCTACAGTTGCCAACTGACTGAGGAATTTTTTATGGGAATGGAGGAAAACCTAGCTGATCCCTTTTCTCTCATAGGTAATATCAGAGGTATTCCAGTTGTGTTTGACTCGGAGACCATTGCCGCTGCTTTCCCCGGTCTCTATGACGACGGTTCTACAACCTACACCATTCTCGATGAAACCCAAAGAATCAGCCGCCGATTACCATGAGAGGTGAAGTTCCGTGGAGCTTGCATATGACAGTGCACAAGCATCGCTTGTTCCTCTTCACTATGCCCTAGCCACCGTGGATCGATAAATGCCTGGATAATCAAATCAGGGGGTCATGACAAGATTACGGAGGCTCAAATGTTCCTTATGGAAGGAATTGTGGAAAATTGCGAAATGAATTGGGGAGCCATTCTGGTAGAATGTGTGAAGGTAAATATTGCCAAGTATAAGGACAACATGGAAGCTGGGAATCCAAGACTGACTCATCACTTGATTATAAACCAATTCCTTCGATCCATACCCGCTCTTCAACACATATTCATCAATGTTGGTGATCTTGAACCAGTCAAGATCAAGAAGTATGTTGCTGCTGATATAAGGAGAGCTAGTATTTCTAGCGTGTTTGGTCGCAGACTCAACCACCGCCTAGCAGAGACCTCAAGGACAAGGACTCAAGCCCCATCGTCAGATCATCTAGTCACCACCGATGATGGTCAAGAAGTCAAGTCGCACGCCCAAGCATTCACCAACAAGAGTTCACCACCTGGGTCAGTGGTCACCTAAGGATTGGTCGGTCACCGGTCACCAAACCGATATGCCGAGGTCAAGTTATCGAACGAAGGCAACCAAGAAGGAGGAGATCGACATCAAATGATCGCCGCAAAGAGGCAAAGAAGGAATCCTCGAATAATCCGTGTACCTTTGTCCCTTTCTCCTTCTACCTCGCAAATGATCCTGCTCCCATCACTCCCTTCTCGATCCCAATTCACCAAACCGCTCCAATCAAATTTTTCCTCCCATTAGAATCCTACCTTTCATCCTAGGCATTCCTATTATCAAGCAAATCATGTTCCCATTCCTCCAACCTGGTCTTTCCCATCGATCATTTACCATACTTTGTTCGGCTCCTCTCTTTCCATGAGGAAAGAAAACCGACAAGCCCCCCTGTCAACCCAAGAAAATATATAGACCACAATTTGAAAAGGAGACCCTATGTTTTGTATCCTGCCACTCCAAATCTTAGTCAAGAAGACTTAGTAGCAAACTATGGAAAGTACTTTGATCCTCTCCCTCTGCTCTGGAACAGATTCTATCTTTCAAACGATAGATTTGTCCAAGATGAGCTCATTTATTTGGCCTGGACCATTTACAGTAAAGTCCATAATCTTCCAGCCTCCCTCCAAATGATCCTTTCCTAGCTGGCGCACTCGCCGCTCGAGGATGATGAACTTAACTAAGACTGAACAACCCTATTGAGCCTCGATAAGTTAGCTAGATCCGTAGAGCGCCAATAAATATGTTCAGGATGCAATAAACACTGCCAATTTAGCCTACATTGAGTTACACAGACGGATGGCCTCCATGCCAGGAGGAGCTTCCATGGACACAGCTTTTCCCGATGCTATGTCAAGTCACCCTTAATTACTGAATCAATACCCACTGTTCCTCACATCACTCCTTCAGCTGTTCCATTTGTAGTGTCAGCCACCACCATACATGTTTCTGTTGCTGTTTCCACTTCAACTCTGCAACCTATCTCTCTTCCATCCTTCACTCCAACCACTGATGCCTCATCTTCCATTCCTCCCACAACTGTTGTTCTCCCCACTTTACCAATATCGCCCCCAACTCTTCAACCTTCGCCTCTTCCAGCCTCCTCTTCCTCAACACCAGATTGTCCCCTGCTCAAACCATGTCACCACCCCGCCTTCCATCTCTCCCGTGTCGGCCACTCCTCTTCTCGCCTCCGTAAATTTTAGCCATTCCTTCATCGCTCCCCTCATGTCGGCCATTACATCCATTCCTCCCTCGACCGCAACTATTCCCGCCTCTCTTCCCATCAGGTCGCTTGCACACCTGTGGTTTCAAACCGCCATTCTTATCTCTTCAGCTGACACTGCAGCTGCTTCTCTTCCTCTTCCCCCAACTGACATACCCTCTCACCCAAACCAAGCCTCTCCCCTGCTCATTCTACCTGATCTCTCTCTTCACACATCCCACACTCTATCTGTCAGCCCAGTATCTGTCTTCAAACCTACTGATCCCGAACCTTTCCAAGAAGATGATCTTGGTTCCCTCTCCTCTGAAAAATCTCTGGACCAGACCTTCATGGACTCATCTTCTGACTCCTCTAAATCCACTTCTGAGGACGAGTCTCTTCTCTCTCCCTCTCGCTAGCCTGAAAGCTCGACTTCAACGCAAAATAATTTCAAAAGCTTTGCTACATCCTCCTGGCACTAAAATAGTCTTTCTTGAAGACATGCCTACCCCTTCACCTGAGCCTGAGCCTGAAGCCCAAATCCCAGCCTACCCCATGGATGTTTTCTTTCCCCCTGACCCTGAGGATGCTGATATTCACACCCATCAGCTATTCTCCGATGCACCTCAGCCAACTCCACCACCTGCTCCAGCTTCTACCTCCTCTGGTTCCATGTCTCTGTCAGCTAAGCTCGACCTTTTATATGCTCATCACTTGCATATGAAGTCAGCCCTCACACGTCATACACATCAGCTTGCTACCCTTCAACAACAAGTTGCTTCTCTGCTCCCAAACCTCCCAAACCTCACCCATTACCACCGAGGTGCAAGCCGCCATTGCTGCTGGTGCTCCTCGTGAAGCTCATATGGATGACTGGAGGACTCTCTTGCTCTACCAACAAGAATGGTCAAATCGTGCTTTCAATCGCTCGCTTCAAACCATTCAGGAGGAGAAGAAGCAGAAAGCAAGAGCTGATGCTGGTCAAAACCGATTCTCGTGGAACGCAAGTCGATGCCCGATCGATCGCTGACTCAAGCCGACATCGCGAACAACATGGTGAAACTGATAAAGAACCAGAAGCTGATGCACAAGCTGAAACACAAGCAACTCAAGCAGAAGCTGAAGGAGAACAAATTCATGAAGCTGACGTTGCAGCAGAAGCTGAAGCTGCAACAACTGAAAATGAAGCTGAAGTTGGTCCATCAGTTGAAGCAGTCCAAAACAACTGAAGGATCCACATCAGCCTATTGAACATTTCATCACTCTCTCTCTCTCTTTACTATGATCAAACTCCGTTAAACTCTCGTTTTACTTGTACCTTACATTGGGCATTACTTTTTATGATTTCAGTCTTTACATCGTGGTTCTAACGAAATTTTTTGCAGGAACTTTAAAATTCTTGGTTTTCTGCTTTCAAGTGAATGGTTTTAAGCAAATAGGAGGAGATTGTTGGATCTTGAAACTTAAAAGATTTGCTTAAAAACATTTCACTTGATTGTCAGCCAGGACAAGTAGATTATAATTGGTCAGCTGAATATTATTTTTGTCAGCCAACCTTCTCAGCTGATCTATACGCCGCTATAGAATGAGTTTACCTTTCCTTATTTGTTTAATCATACTCTTGTACTAACTCTTTCCCACCTTGTGTTTATGATAGATGTCCTGCCATATAATATCTCACAATATCCTTTGTGATCTTGCCTCTGTCATAACACATTTTCAAAATTCAAATGTGTTCCTAACGGATTGCTTGCAAAGACTATCTATAAATACCCATTGGAAGCATTGGTGAAGACAACGAATCTGAAGAATTTTTGAAGTCAAGAAGCTTTCCACTCACAAACTTTCAGTCTTTGTCTTCACGAAAAACTTTAGCTAGATACTTTCCATTGAAAATTTCTTTCTAGTTATTGTTTAGGCAAAACACTGAGTACTTCATTTCAAATTATTTCGAACTCAGTCAGTTTGTCTCACGAGTTTGATTGTTCCTCAATCATTCTCCCAAACACCGGTCTTTTGTTGTACACCGATCCATTAGAGATCAATTAGATTTTTAATAAAATTAGTGCACTTCAAAAATCCAAGTCTGACCAACTTGGTAGTGGACGTAGCAGTTTATCTAGTGAACCACTTCAACTGAATTGTCAGCCATTTCTTATATCCCTGCTAACTGACTTAACACTTAAGAAGTTATTAAACTGATTAAGTGTCAGCCAGCTAACAACACCTGTTTGCTTACTTGTTCAATTAACTTGTGTTCGAATTCCTCTTTCTATATTCAGTGATCAAACATCAAAACAAATTTCTTTTGAAAACTGTTGTGTCAGTCAACTGACCAACTCTCTTCAGCTTAAGGAACTTCAAAAGTGTCAGCCAACTGACTAACTCTTCAGTTAACTGACAAGATCAAGTTTTCCGCTGCCAATATTTTATGATTTTCAAATCAACCCCCAAAAAGGTTTTAAAGGCTATTCACCCCCCCTCTAGCCTTAACTGTTGCCATCTGGACTTACAATTACCCACAAATAGCAAGTAGATTGTTTTCCTTAAGGCCAATGAACCAAAAATCAAAAGAAATAGTAAGTAGTTACTTAGCTAGCTGGGATAAAGACTAAAAGAAACGAAAATCGGATCAGTGAAGTTGTTCTACTTGTCGAGGGCTTTAAGAATATGAAGTTACAAGGCAATCTGACAGTTGGATCTTCGTGGATCGAAGGAAGAAGAGCTTGGGCTCCAAATCTCCAATGGACTCTCTTTCTTTAACTTACTTATGTTGCAGCAAAATGAAGCGGAATGGCTGCAATGGTTGGGGGTTTGTGGTTATAAAGGGTATCCATAAAGAAGAGGGGTGTTGACCCTCACAGGTTCTAGATTTGGTTGAATCATCTTCTGATTCTATTGCACACTGGCTGAAAGGTCTGCGTACCGGTTAGCATGACAACTGTTCTAGAATCAAGGGTGTAATAGAATAGTTTAGGTAAAACACACCTTTGGGCCACTGTACTTTACAAAAGGTTGCAATTAGGCCACTGAGACGTCAAAATTTTCGGGATGGCCACTGTACTAGACTTATCTTGCACGTTAATCCCTTTTTTGGATGGACGTTAAGTTTGGACGTTAAGTTTGGTTGAATGCCTATTTTGCCCCTGTCTTCATCATCATCACTGTCATCTTCATCCTCTTCATCTTCATCCTCATCTTATCTTCATCTTCATCTTCATCCCTCTTCATCTTCATCCTCTCAGCCATAGCAACATGCCAGCACCATCGTGTTCTTCAAATTCCTTCTTAAAAAAACCCCAGATTCAAAAAGTAGCTGGATTCAGATTGGGATCGACCTTTCTCTCTATTCTTTGTAGCTAATCAGAAATGATTTTCATAGCAACCCAGATCTCGATTTTCATAGCTAACTGTAACAGATCTGGATTTTCATAACAACCCAGATCTAGATTTTCGGAGAGAGAATACCTAGCAACATCAGAAGAAACCTCAATCTCTACTTCACAAGAATCAAAAGCCCTGCTTTGCTCCCTTCCCCTCACCATGATGATTCCACCCTCCATTACCCATTCTCAAAAATTTCAATTCCCTCTATAACTCATCAATTT
The DNA here is from genome assembly GCA_013146195.2 of Codonopsis lanceolata. Lineage (NCBI taxonomy): Eukaryota > Viridiplantae > Streptophyta > Magnoliopsida > Asterales > Campanulaceae > Codonopsis > Codonopsis lanceolata. Next base: position 71,801,391 of record CM028383.1, read on the forward strand.
CAGTAAATTTCGCGGCCCTTGGCCAAATTACAGATCGCACAGGAACCCGAATCAGAATCGGAATCGGAATTGGACGAATTTGCTGCAGATGGTCCGATTTTGGACATCTTGGAGAGGGAATTATCGAGAAAGGATTGGATCTCCGGAGGCCAGGGTTGCAGGCCGGAGGCAGGGCAGGGGGACTTGAAAGGGGTTTTAAGCCATTCGTTGATTATCTCGATTGCTACGACGGGAGGGGTGGACATACCTGATACGGCGACGACGTTATAGTTGCTTATTGATCTGGCGTTGATGGTGTCCGCAGGAGTGAGGCAGGTTGCGGCAAAGATGCCGGGGAATTTGTTGGCGAACATGGAGACACCTGCGCCGGTTCCGCAAGCGACAAGGCCGCGAGTTTCTGTGTCGGATGTGGTGTTGGTGGCAGAGCTGACGAGGCGGCCGATTTTTTCTCCGACGGAGTAGTAGTCGTCGGTGCCAAGGTCCTCGACGTCGATGTTGAGTAAACGAGGTGGTCGACGAGGGCGTCCTTAAGGGCGCAGCCAAAAGAGTCTGCGCCGGCTATGATTTTGAGGCGACGGTTGAAGTCTTGTGCCATGGTGCGGTGGCGCCGGAGTCCGTCGAGGTACAAAGAAGAAAGGAGTTGACTTCTCCGACCAGGGGAACCGAGTGAGTGAGATCAACACTAGTTGTTGTCTGGACTTAAAGTTTGGGTAATCATGTCATCTTAAGATGAAGACATGGGCAAAATAGGCATTCAACCAAACTTAACGTCCATCCAAAAAAGGGATTAACGTGCAAGATAAGTCTAGTACAGTGGCCATCCCGAAAATTTTGACGTCTCAGTGGCCTAGTTGCAACCTTTTGTAAAGTACAGTGGCCCAAAGGTGTGTTTTGCCAATAGTTTATTGTTAGTTCCTCAAAGGCACGAACCAGCAGGCTTCAACAACAGCCTTTAAAGCACGTTTCACCAACAAACTTTGAAGTCTGCTCAGCTCTAGAATGATGCTCAGCCAAACACGTGGATTTAGATTATGTTATTTGATATAGATATTTTATATCTAATCAAATAATATTTGAATCTCATTTCTTCATGTTTCCCTCTTAGAAAGGTGAACTATATCCTTACATGATCACAGATAGATAAACAGACCATGCGTCCATCCTGTCGTCTAAAAAGTGAAGTATGAAAACATTACCTCTTTTGGCTAAAAAGACTTTCAACCTGTAACGCCTGCAAACTGCAAAATTACTCTGTTTGGTATGAGGCTCTACAATAATGCATCTCTGGACTCTGATGACAGTCTCGCCGCACTCATTCCACAAGGCACCGAATTGCTTTTAATGCATTATAACGTTAGACACATCCTCTCCATTTTGAAATCTGACGGTCCTGAAGATCTCATAAAGTATATATGTACAAGACTTGAAGATTTACACAATATACATCCCTTACTCATTCATTACTCAAGCTTCATTTTCAATACTCAAACATTCAAGAGATCCAAAGGACAAGAGCTAACACTTCACCAAACTTCCTGAAGCTGCAAATCTGTCAGTCTTTACTTACTTTCAGCTTCTTCTAGTTTGATATTAATTGTTATTTACTCTAGCACTTGGGAGAGAAATTATTCATTGATTGTTTCTCTCATCATTAAACACTTGGTTAAAAACTATTTTTGTACACGATCCATTAGAGATCAAACTTTCTCACCTAGTGGATAAACAAGTGCACCTTTTAGAATCCAAAGCTAACCACTTTGGTAGTGGACGTAGTACTATTCATAGTATGAACCACTTCTACATCCTTGCGTACTACTTTGTTTGAACTGTCTCTCATTACCTTGCATTATCTATATCTGCCATTGTTCTCAACAGTTTAAATCTTTTGCTGAGTCTTATTAAGAGTAACATTCTTCCTTCTGTTTCATTTTCTCTATTTTTGTTGCCTTAACTCTTCTTAAGAGTTAGTTGTTTTCAAAAGAAGAAAATCACTTTTAAAAGCATTTTTAAAAAAGGAATTTCATAAACACAACTAGGCTATTCAACCCCCCTTCTAACCTAGATCGAGCCTATTTGGGACCAACAATTGGTATCAGAGCTTGATTCTTTGAAAACTTTTTTTTTTAGTCTTACCTCTTGAGAATAGATCCTATGACTCACTATATACTGCCTACCTCGAATACAAGTCGTCCCAATATTGGACGAAACCACTTCGAAGTATGGAAAGACAAAGTTATGAGATACATGAATTCTATTGACAATCGCTTATGGAAATGTGTTCAAACAAGTCTCCACATTCCAATGAAGCCAAATCTACTTGCAGAAGTAGTAGGCAGTCCACCTGAAGTGTCCAAGTCCATAAATGAATGGACAGGTGAAGACAGAAAGCTCGTTGAACTTGACAACAAGGCTATACACATAATATCCAGCTCTGTCGACACAAGCACATACCAGCAGATAATCAGGTGCAAAACAGCTAAAGAAATGTGGGAAGCACTTGTAGAATATCTGGAAAGAGACCTGCCCACAAGAGACAACATGAAATACAACTATATTCCATAGTTTGACTCCTTCAGAAAATATCAAAAGGAGACATTTCATCAAGCCTATGACAGATTATGTGAGGTAGTAAATAACTGTTATTCATTAGGTAAAGAATAAAGTGTTAAAGTGTCAATATGAGATTTTTAGCGTCTCTAGGAAGCCTGTGGCATGTCAAAACCACAGTCATTAAAGAGTCCAAAGACTTCAACTCCATGCATCTTCGAAGTCTGTATGCGAGTTTAACTGTCTATGAGCAAGAACTTCTTCAAGCTCAAGAACATGACAAACATTTTAAACTTCCTTCTTTTTCTGCAATCTCTCAAGAATCTCCTGTCCAAGAACATAAACCACCTATGTCATCTTCTTCAAACGACTATGAAATTTTTTCTAACGAACAATTTGCTATGTTCGTTAAGAAATTTCAAAAGTTCTAAAAGTTCAATAAGAAGAAAAATGCAAGCCAGCAGTCTTTTAGAAAGACTGCTGAAAGCTCGCAAGACGATGAGTTGGGTTGCTTCAATTGCAGAAAACCTGGTCATTATGCTTCTAAATATCCCAAACCAAAATATGAAGCTTAGAAAAGACGACCATCTAAAACTTTTTCAAAACATAGAGGTTTGTTGGCTGAGGACTTAGAAGAAAACCAAGTGTCTACTTGGTTTGAGACTGATTCTGAAGAGGAGGATGATGACTCAACCGAACATGCACACATTTGCCTTGTTGCTCTAGAGTCACCTCCTACCTATGACTCAGAAAATGAAGTCAAATACTCTCCTTTCCAAGCTAACATAGAACAACTTACTGAAGATCCCTCTAAAGAAGAAATCTTCAAGGATGCTCATGATATGCTAGAGGAATTCAATAAATTTAGAAAGGTTTATGTAAAGTTAGCTAAAAGCCATGAGAAGCTGGGAAATGAGAAATTCATGCTGGAAGCCGAGTTAAAAACTATAAATGGAGTCCAGCAGGAAAGTACCAAGTTAAAAGAAGAGAACAAGTTTCTTAATGAAAATGTTGCTTGCCTCATTGGTCATGTCAAAGAGCTATATGTTGAGAAATATGAGTTACAAAAAACTATCGACTCATGGAATAACTCAAATGTTGTTTTTGACCAAATTCTTGGAGACTAGAAGCCCACTGTAGACAAAACTGGGCTAGGTTTTTTAGAGAACATTTCTGGTACAACCTCTGAACAAAAGATAGAAAACTTGTTTGTGGAAACTGATGATGATCCTACATGTCATCAGCAGTTCAATAACAAGGGTAGACAAGGAGTTGGTTAAGCTGCTATTCATTATAAATATCTTAAAACTCAGACTATTAAGATTAGCGGTGCGTCTAAAGCAGAGGTTGCTGTTCCTAGGAACACAAAGAGTTTGCCCAAGCCTATCAGATTCATCAAAAGCACTACAAATGGTGCTGCTGCTCCCAAGACTGTTGACACTAAGCTTAAAGGCAAAATGTATGCGGTGTCTAGATCTGCTAAGGCAAGAACTACAGAATACCGACCTAAGAAAACTCATACAGAACCTTCATAAACCTGTTGTCAACAAGTCTATTGAGTCTAAGGCTATTGCTAAAAGAAAAAATGCTCAAAAGTCTACCAAAAGCCAGCTCTCTCAGCATGACATGAGTAATTTTCATCACTGTACTTTTTGCAAATGATTAGATTATTTGGTCCATGAATGTCTGCTGAAATCCATCATGAAGCCTACTGGGTCCTCTATCACAAAAGTCAGGCAAGTATGGGTTCCCAAAAATTGCTAACCCTTTGGACCTAAAAGAAAAATAAAGGGGACCATGATCTTCTCATCTCTTAATTACAGATATGCTTCATGGATGCTACAAGCTTAGAAAATAAAGACATATGAGCGGAGACTCGTGTCTTCTCACAAATATTACTGAAGCTGAAGGACCTCCAATCACTTTTGGTGACAATGCAAAAGGAAGAACCATTGGATACATATCCATTGCTCGTGGAAATCTCTCTATAGGAAGGTTTCCCTAGTAGAAGGCTTGAAGCACAACCTATTGAGCCTTTCTCAATTCTGCGACAAAGGTCTCGTATGCCAATTTTCTTCAAACGGATGTGACATAAAGGATCGAAAATCATGCTCTACTTGTGGCAAACTCTCACTACTAGAAAAATGACCTTTAGTGACGGAATTTTTCCGTCGCTAATCCGTCGTCGCTGATGTTCGACGCTAAAGGCTTTTAAAAATTAATTAAAATTGAATTTCAGCGACGGAAAATTCCGTCACTAAAAGCGTTTAAAAATTAATTGAAATTGAATTTCAGCGATGGAAAATTCCGTCGCTAAAGGCTTTTAAAATTAATTAAAATTGAATTTCAGCGACGAAAAATTCTGTCGCTAAAGGCGTTTATAAATTAATAAAAATTGAATTTCAGCGACGAAAAATTCCGTCGCTTAAGGCTTTGAAAAATTAATTAAAATTGAATTTCAGCGACGGAAAATTCCGTCACTAAAGGTTTTGAAAAATTAATTAAATTTGAATTTCAGCGACGGAAATTTCCGTCGCAAAAGGCTTTTATAAATTAATTAAAATTGAATTTCAACGACGGAAAATTCTGTCGCTAAAGGCGTTTATAAATTAATTAAATTTGAATTTCAGCGACCAAAAATTCCGTCGCTAATAATGCAAAAAAATTAAAAAAAAACCCCCAAAAATACTATTATTATAAATTTTTGTACCTGATAATATAACAATTAATACAAAACTAAACATACAAACTAAACAATAATATAAAACCAATTTAAATACATCAAACTCTAAATGTTATTAACATCAAAGTACCAAATATATACATACAAAATCAAACAATATCAATGTTTCAATTAACTTCAAACACTACCAATAATCAAAATGGGGGAGGGCGATCTTGGAAGGTATTTCTGGGAAATGGGGACCCGGTACTACTGGAAGGCGTGTTGGAATACCCATGCGGTGCCATGCTTTGCACTGTCGCCATAAGATCTACATATCGTCGCTCGTTTTGTTCCCGATATTCCATAGCTAACCGTTGCTTCTCAGCCAATCGTGCTTCTAAAATCTCTACCCTAGAAAGCTGATGAGGGTTGGGCCTAATATCAAACAAGTGACGTGCCGAAGATGCGCATTGCAACCCATGATCCCCCATTCCGAACACTCTATCTCCCTTCTTTGTTCGTCCGTCAAGGGTCACATCTCTCCAAACCTCAGGAATAAAAGGAATGGGCTGGGTAGGGGGCTAGGTAGGGTCAGCATCTTCATCCAATACCCTCGACCTATATCCAAACTGCCAATAAAACAAACAAGTATTATCTTATACACAATATAATATACATAAATAAATTTACATATTCAAAAGAATGTATTTCAATTATAGTAATGCTAGCCTTACAACTAGTGTTACCACTAGTGTTACAACTTGTCTTGAGAAATGCATAGTTGACTTTTCAACTTTACCTTTTAGTATGCAAGTTGTAACACTAGTAGTAACACTAGTGGTAAGGATATCATTACTCTTTCAATTAAAGATTACTTACAAATGCCGATGCTGATCTATCATCAACCCACTGCGGAGGGTCATCGACAGAGGTACCGGGTCTAGTATGTGTACTAATAAACACATCAAGAAAACTTACATCGCTATATTCCCTTTCCTACAATCAATTATAATTACTTTAGTTAAATCAAATAACAGAGTTTCATGGCATTTCCTTGAACACACCATATTTGGTTTCGAAGTCAATTAAACTGATTTCATAGCATCAACTTGGCTACCCAGCTAACAAACGTCCATAAATCGATATTTAAACATGAATACACTAAATTTACACTAGTATACGTACCATACGCATATGATGCTTAGCCACATTTATTGTCCCCATCGTATGCTTCGTGCCACTCCCCGACGTGCTCAACCTATTTGCCACATCCTGATTGGAGATTGCAGCAGCCTTCTCCGACCCCCAGTGAGTGTAAAACTCAGCAAACACCTCCTCGGTTATCCACGTCGGTCTCACGGGAGTTGCACGATTCTTCCAACATGCTTTTTTTGTGTTAGCTATTAAAAATATAATCATCTCATTAGCATATAATGATAAACATTATAAAATTAAGCTAAGGATAGATAAATGTGTTACCTATTAAAAATTTAGTCATCTCATAAACATATAATTATACCATTATAATATTAAGTCAATGATAGATAAATGTGTTACCTATATGATCCGTATATAATTTCCTAAATTGTTTTTTGAAAACTTTCTTCATCACAGCCTCCTCAAAGTCGTCTGTCCACGTATATTTCAACTACAATTTAAAAATAGAATTATAACATTTTCATTACAAACAAACATTTAATGAAAATTAAAAATATTAAGACATTACCTTGAAAGCCTCCCAAATATTTTCCTTCTCCTCGTTGGACAACGTTTTATACGTGGGTCAAAACTCACGGAGTACTCGACGCCGCCAATACTCCCCAATCCAAGTGCCCGGCGCAGGGTATGCACCTACAAACCTGCCAAGTATATTTATACAATAAGGAATTAACTTAAATGTTAATGAATTTGATATAAAAAAAACATATTATATCAAAGTAAATAATAGTACTTACTAATTGTAAATGGAAGATAAATAGACATATATCCTCTCATCGGCATGATAACGATTAGTATCCGTGGTACCTGTTCCGGAGGAGGAGGCTGGATGCCCGTCTCCACCGGACGTTGTACCGCCGTCAGTCATATCAACAGACCGGGACCGTTGCGTCCCAGTGAACGTGTCAAATAAACGGCGGACCTTCTTACCCGCTCTTGAAGGTCTAGACGAACTCATCTATAAATACAATAAAAATATAAAACTTAAGCAATAAAAAACAATACATTGACAAATCTTCTTCCAGTAATCACTAGTGTTTTAACTTCTACCAAACGTATTATAAGTTATAAGGCTAAAGTTATGGGCTAAGGTTTCAGATTAGGTTTAGGTTAGTTTTAAAGTTTAGGGTTACGGTTAAATTAAGGGTTAGGGTTTGTTAGGTTTAATTTAGGTTTGGGGTTTATGTTTAAGGTTAGTGTTATGGTTTAAGTTTAGTGTTTAGGTTTAAGGGTTAGGTTTAGGGTTTAGGGTTTAGGGTTTAAGGTTTAGGGTTTAGGTTTAAGGGTTATGTTTTGGGTTTAGGTTTTGGGTTGGGGTTGGGGTTGGGGTGGGGGTGGGGTTATGTTTTAGTGTTATGGTTTAGGTTTAGGTTTAGGGTTAGTGTTATGGTTTAGGTTTAAGGTTAGTGTTATGGTTTAGGTTTTGGGTTGGGGTTGGGGTGGGGTTATGTACATTTTAGTGTTATGTTTTAGGTTTAGGGTTAGTGTTATGGTTTAGGTTTAAGGTTAGTGTTATGGTTTAGGTTTAAGGGTTAGGATTTTGGGTTGGGGTGGGGGTGGGGGTGGGGGTGGGGGGGGGTTGGGGTTGGGGTTATGTTTTAGTGTTATGGTTTAGGTTTAGGGTTAGTGTTATGGTTTAGGTTTAGTGTTTAGGTTTAAGGGTTAGGTTTTGGGTTGGGGTTGGGGTTAGGGTTGGGGTTATGTTTTAGTGTTATGGTTTAGGTTTAGGGTTTAGGTTTAAGGGTTAGGTTTTGGGTTTAGGTTTAGGTTTAAGGGTTAGGTTTAGGGTTTAGGTTTAGGTTTTGAGTTGGGGTTAGGGTTGGGGTGGGGGTGGAGTGGGGGTGGGGTGGGGTGGTATTTGTATTCCTGTGTGCATACTATTCCTATTATAATTATATAATAGGAATAGGATTACTAATTTCATGGAATGATTTCTAAGAATCCTAATCTTGGTGGATGGGGTGGTATTTGTATTCCTAACATTTGGTTATCTTTATAACTAATGCATCCATAGTCATGTAGTAGTTGCACTACTTTGATTATTTTCTGAAAAATAAAGAGTAAGTTAGTATAAATGATATTTTTTAGTTTTAGTATGAAAACTTTATTTGGAGGGGGGATAGAAAAATATTTTGTGGATTTTTTTGAAAGTTTTTCATATAATTTGCCAAAAGAGTATGCAATTCCTCTAGGTATTTGGTGGATCATTTGGAGGGAAAGGAATAGGAGAGTGTTTAAAGAAATGAAAATGAAATAAAACAGACAAGAGAGAATAAGCATCTATGAATAATCCGCCCAAAAGTATATTCAATACCAAATCACACAACTGAAGTGAGACAATAATCAAAGAGACATTAATTCGAATATTAAATTAAGAGAAATTTGTCAAATTTTTTTAATCTTCAGTCAAATAAATCAATCACTTAATTTGTTGTTTTCCCTTAATTTCCACAAGATGGGGACCAATCATCTGTCACATTCATCCATTATTTGTTGATTCTTCACATATGTTTTTTAGAACCTACCTAACGTTCTAGAGATTATTACATATACGCTCCTTTTTCCCAAAATGAACTGAATTTAACAATAATCATAATAAAAATTGAGAATCTCCTCTAAACTAATCAAATCAAATAAACAAGAAAATCAGTATATAAAATATTCTAAAATAATCAAAAAATCAAATAAAAACACTTAACCAACTTTACAAATAAATATTAAGGTCCAGACATAATTTGCACACACCAACTTTACAAATAACTCAATCAAGAAAAAAAAACAGATAAACAACATAGTTCAATTATTGTGTATTCACATTTGAAAACTTGACCACAAAAAATAATGTAGCTAGTGCTTCAAAATGCTAGTGCTTCAAAAATTATTTGCTAATCATGAAAGAATAATCACCAGATAACTTGCTACCAACTTCTAGGAATGCAACTTACTAAACATTAAATTGTCCAAGATACCTAAAATCAAACTTAAATGGTAGAGTGAACTCTAACATGTAGCTGAGAGATTGGCGAAGCCTGTGAAAGGAAAAGAAAAAAAAACATAAGTTGGACGAAGTTTAGTACAAATCAAGCATACAACTATATATTTCAACCAGCTGAATAAACACAAAGACCATCAACAAATTAAGGACAAATTTCCTATACACTTTTAAGGAAAGTGGACTCCCTACAAATGAATAGGAAGCATTAAGTCCAGCATCAAAAGCTACATTTCAATATTCCACATTGGGAATCAATCCACTCTGCCACACGGTTTGACAGTTTCAACTAATAACAATGAATACAAAACAAAGAAGTGGTGGAGTAGTGGCATGAAAGTAAAACCCTTTTGCATTCAATTGCCAAAAACACCAAATGTAAACATAGAATAACATAAGGAAGAATGCATTAAAGATTGCATAATTATCTCTAATATAGTTGCTCTAGTTCCTAGTAACTCAGTACAGCTACAATCACCACGGGAAATTAGCCCAGCTAAACTTTGGGCTTGTAACAAAGGAGCACATTTCCTAAGACCCCCAAGTCAAACGTTTCGTGAAAAGCTTCATCTTCGAGCATATAGAGTACATCAGTGCGAATATTTTACGTATCTAAAGAACTTGCTACCTTTGGCAGACAGACTCTCCATAAGTAAAAAAGGTGAATCCTGCCCTGTTATTGACCATCCTATCAATATCAAGAAAGGAACAACAAAATCCTTACATCAATTAAGGATGTACTTGTGTTTATGTGTTTGATTCTCAAAATCAAATTGCAAGTTCAAACTTTTCACTTCCTCTTTCTGAAATCAAACATTTTCTGTGTACAAACATTAGAACCATTTTCTGTGTACAAACATTATAAATCAAACATTACCAAGATACAGACTTAATCAACACACCATAATCAAAACATACAACACACCACGATGCTTTACGGCTCAATATACGAGTGTCTCTGTGTGTGTGTCAAAAATCAAATTTGTACAAGGAACTTACAGTTAGAGAGAGAGAGACGGAGCTGGAACTAGACGGATCGGGGAGACGATCAGCGGAGACGAAGAAGAAGGGGAGTTGGGGTCGCTAGTCACTGGCGTTGAGGATGGCGGCCAGATTTGGGGTTATTTCATTTGGGGGTTTGGTGGAGGCTTTGGGCAAACGGGGTGGAGGAGAGAGATGGAGATGAAGCTTGGCCGGCTATGGCGGATTTGGCGAAGACGACGGCTGAAGAAGATTCGCCGGGAAGAGATGGAGGAGAGGGGTACGATGGGTTTGGGGAAGATTCGCCGGCAGTTGGAGATTGATTGTCGGTGATGCTGGTGCGGCGGCTTGTCAGAGAGAGACGAGCGATGAGCGATGACAAGTCGGAGGGAGTGACTGCGCGATGAGAGAGGGAGGGAGTGACTGCGCGATATGAGAGAGGGAGGGAGTGACTGCGCGATGAGAGAGGGAGTGAGTGTCGTGATCGAGTTTAGAAAGAGTGTTGAGATTAGGGTTTAGAGTTGTATTTATACCTAGGTTTTTTTTGTGTTTAGAGTTGTATTTATACCTAGGTTTTTTTGTGTGTGTTTTTAGTTGCCAGCAGAGCAGCAGCAACAACAACAATAATACTAATAATAACACTAATAATACTAATTATAATACTAATACTAATACTAATACTAATACTAATACTAATACTAATACTACTAATAGTAACAGTAACAGTAACAATAACAATAACAATAACAATAACAATAACAATTCCGTCACTGAATATTTCACAATTTAATTTCATATTATTTTCAACGACGGAAAATTCCGTCGCTAAAGGTGACCTTTAGCGACGGAAAATTCCGTCACTGAAAAATTCAGTCGCTGATGTTCAATTCCGTCGCTGATTCCGTCGCTAAAAGGTCACCTTTCAGCGACGGAAATTCCGTCGCTGATGCTCAATTCCGTCACTGAATTCCGTCGCAAAAGGCACGGTTTCTAGTAGTGGGATTTAAACAATTCCAAAGTACTTGCCCAAAAGTGACATTTTAGTGCTAAACGTAACACACTCCATGCTTAAAAGTGACAATGTTTAAAAGTGCTACTCAATGCTTAAAAGTGATGCACTCAATGTCACAAATTGAAGGATTAAAACAATTCCAAAGTACTTGCCAAAAGTGACACATTTTAGTGCTAAACGTAATACACTCCAAGCCTAAAAATGACACTCTCATCGATAAAAATTGAAGGCTTAAAAGTGATTTTTTTTGCCACAAGTGACACTTGAGACCTGAAAGTGACATACTCAATGTTTAAAAGTGACAAAATCAATGCTTAAAAGTGACAAAATCAATGCTTAAAAGTGACAAACTCAATGCTTAAAAGTGACACACTCAATGTTACAAATCGAGGGATTTAAAGAATTCCAAAGAATTTGTCTAAAAGTGACACACTTTAGTGCTAAACGTAACACACTCCACGCCTAAAAGTGACACACTGATTGATAAAAATTGAAGGATTAAAAGTGATTTTTTTGCCACAAGTGACACACTTAAGACTTAAAAGTGGCACTTATAATGTTTAAAAGTGACACGCTCAATGCTTAAAAGTGACACTCAATGTTTAATAGTCCAAATTACTACAAAGCTTCTAAATCAGTACTTCATATGAACATCTAAATCAATATGAAACTTAACCAAACTTATGAACTAATGATCTATATTAACCATTTAACTAAGCATATGAACATCTAAGTCATATGTAATCACTTGAATTGTTTTCAAAGGGGTAACAAACCCAATGGCAAAACTCTTTCCGTTAGACTAATCACTATAGAAAAACTAGAACTTGCCATAGAGTTATCAAATAAAAAAGAAGACTGCAGAACAAACAACTCATCATGCAGAACCAAAAACGAAGCTACTTTTTTCGCCCAATATGTCTGCATCCAATATGAAACTTATCCAAACTATGTTTCAGTATTACCTATTAAATAGCCCCTACACTACACTACCAATAGTTTTGCTAATTACTTGTTCATAGTATTGGCATTTAGCATGCATCCCCATGTTCAATTTACATTTGGTTTCCACTTAATGTATGACGTACCAGTACAGAGGATAATGGAAAGATCAAACATGCTAAGTTTGCTAACCATCTCAATTGTTCTGTAGAGATCGCCGTTTATTGTTGTTATAAGCATAGCTTGTTAAGCCAACTAAATCATTTGCTCGAGCAATTATTTGATTCATGATTTATAACTCTGAAAACAATCATGTCTGCATATTCGGATCACAAGGACCATTATAACTCAATAATCGATAGCCAACGCCACAATGGTTTATGGTTTCCGATGAGAATTTGTTCACAAGGATGATGGACCACTACAACTTAACAACCAAATGCCAGAATGGTTACGGGCTTCCAATGAGGAATTGAGTGGTGATTCAATCATCAAACACAAAGGATAACTACCTACCGATGTATTCAATAAGAAGAGGCATTAAGTAGTGAGACTAGCAACATGATATAAGGAAGTCAAGCCACGCTTACCATCAAACAAGGATGAAAAATAGATTCTCACAATGATGATCTAAAAGGTACATGAAACACATTCAAAAAATCTTGTAAAACTCGACCCTATAAAACATGATACTAGAACACACATTCAAACTCGAACCCTAGAAACCCTAGAATGAACTCAAACAATGCATAGCAAAATTAAACACACAATACAAGACAACACGATATAGACTCTAAAAAACAACAATGATCGAAGAAAGCTTTGAACAATCTATTTTTAAATACCTTGAAACAAATCAGGCAAAAAATAACTCAAAGTAACAAAGAACGATTTAACGACGAAAAGAAGAAAAATCTTCACACTAACGGACATACTTCGCACGAACAAAATGGCGATGAGAGAGCAAAAACCACTGCAGAGTGATTAGGAGAGGTTGGGAGAGCAAACATGAGGAAAAAGGCAGAGGAAAACAAAAGAGTAAAGTAAGGCCAGAGTAATGAGCAGAAAAAAAAGACGCTGTAAAATATGGAAAATGGAAAAAGACATAAAACGGGTGGGTTATAAAGTTGGGCATGTTGATAAGATTCATCTTATGGATTGAGATTCGTAAAACCATCTTACACAAGTCTTTTCCTAAAATTATTACCAATTTTACCTATTAAACCCTTTAGTAAACTCTTATTTATGCTAATCATTTCGTAAATGCTACGGAACCTCTAATAAACTTTTACATGAAACACATTCAAAAAAAACCTTATAAAACAGCCCAACTCGAACCCTAGAATGACTTAAAACAATGCATTGCAAAATTAACCACACAATACAAGATAACATAATTAGAGTATGTTTCTCAATTTCAATTGAAACAATGAACTCACAACTCGACCTTAAAACACCATACTAGAAACAAATTCAAAATACCTTGAAAACAACTCAACTCAAACCCTAGAATGACCTCAAACAATGCCAAAATTAAACACACAATACAAGACACCACGATATAGACACTAGAAAACAACAACGATTGAAGAAAAGATTCAAAATGATCGAACAACTAAGGCGAAAAACAAATCGCAAACAACAAACAAGAGAAGAAAAAACTTCATACGAACAAAGAGGCAATGAGATAGCAGAAAAAGCTTCAGAGAAAGATTGAGAGAGCAAAGACGTGGAGAAAGGCAAACAAAAATGATAGAGTAAAGGCTAAAGGAATGTGCGGGAACAATAAAATAGACACTGCAAGATATCAAAAAAGACATAAAACAGGTGGGTTATGAAGTTGGGCGGGTTGATAAGATCCTTCTTACGAATTGGGATCCGTAGGACGGTCTTACACAAGTTTTTGCCTTAAATCTAGAAAATTACCCCGTCCCAAAAAATAACATACTTTAATTTTGGAAACCATAGCTAAGCATGGAATTTTTTCACCAAATTTTCGACATTGCCTACCCATACCCTCAATTGCATCAAACAAGAGTCAATTTCAACAAATAAGCATGGCAAGATCAAAAGCCCCAAATTGGGCAACAAGAACCCTAACTTCTTGAAATAAATCCAAAATTCAAAATTAATCGAAGAACTCAAGAATACATACCTTTCTTTCGATTCCCTCATTGGATTTGTGACTACTCCATCCCTTGTAAAACTCGGTTGGATCCAAGGAAAGCCTAGAGGTTCGCACCGTCCTCTTAAGCTTCTTCCTCTCATTGTCGGTCCTCCTATGGCGGCTCCTTCGTCCTAATCCTACTTCCATAATGATTAAAATTGTTACTTGGAATTGACACCCGTAACCGACTTACTGCAATTCTCAGTTTATGAAGTTGAGCAACGAAATTACGATAAAACAGTTCAAAAACAGCAACAGCAGAACATACCATGATGACTACTTTGATATAATCCATAAAGAAACAATAACAAGTATGGACTGGTTAGAGAACTAGACTAACCAAGAAGAGAATCCCCATTCTGACATACCTGAAACAATCCCCTCAAAAAAAGACAATAAACCAAGTATCTGAAACAATGCCTAGATATTCTTTAGATACAAGGTTCCCATATGCTATTTTGCACTTCACAAGGACAAAAAGCTTCCACTTGCTAGAAGAAAATACACTTGTTTGGCTCACTTAAGGTGCTCGGCAGGTTTCACATTTATGAACCAAAGACCAAATAATCTTTAAGACCACTCAAAAGTCTTAAACCAAGGTTTAGGCTCCCTATTAATGTTGATAGTAAAAGAAGACTGGAAAGTTAGCGAAAGACCATGAATTTGATTAGACGCGGGAAGAATCAAATGCTAGACCCAATTCCTTCGTACATACAATAATGGAAAAAAAGTGTTCATTGGCAAGGGCGCAAATGACAACCTGATTTAGCAAACATAGGTAAACACGTTAATATCTGGAATTTATTAAAGAAAAGCAAGTAGGATTACTCGGACTGTTATGTGTAGCTTGGTCGCATGCATAGTTCTTTGAAAATTCTGTTAGGACTAGGACATATTGTATCATACTTAGATTAGTCCATTTTACATGCAAGAATATGACAGACTTCACGCAGCTCATCCCCACAGGTATACGTAGTGAATATTGGACTAAATTGAAGCAATATAGACAAAAATTGTAAGGCCCCAAACCCTCATGTCCCTTACCTCGTGCTACATTAAGCAAGATGGGAGTCTTTGTAACAACCGGGTTTTCTTTTAAGCATTCTGGCATGATTAACTTAATGTATGAGTTGTATTATGTGTGTTTATGGCTTGAGCTTAATCATGATCCTATTAATCATTTATGTGGACCAGATTTGGTGACTTTTAGAGTCCATGTGGTAGGTCAAAGTTTGGTAGAACGTTGGTTTAAACTAAAAGGTTAAACCTAGTGTTTGTGTTTAAAATCAGCCTGGACACTTCGTGGGAATATTAGCACAACTTTCTCCTGTGATGTCGAAATGATTCGCCGTTTGTTTTGTTGGAAACTAGACCCATAGGGCTTTCCAACCCCACCTCATTTGTAATTTTTGGACTTATGAGTCAGTACCAGATTTAAAATGAAAATTGCCTTAGTCTGCTGCGTTTCTGGTGGTTGAGTTCTGGACACCTTGTGGTGTTTTGTGCATATCTTGATATTGGGTTATCGAAATCGCGAGCCTTAAATTGGGTTTGAAACTGGACTCAGAGGACTTTAAATCCATATATTATTTGTAAATTTTGGTTGAGTAGATCGGTATCGGAATTAAATCGAAGTTGGCCTATGTTTTCTGTGCTTATATTGAGTTGAAACCTGGATACCTTGTAGCATTTGGAGACCAATATTTTAGGGCTGGGGTTGTGTGCTTGTTATGGTTCTAACGCACCGACTTGTGTTTCCAAGTATGATTCGGGGTCGGGGGCATTACAAAATTCATAGGTGAGAAGAAATGAACCTTTTGTGTGTCAGTGGTCCATAAACTAGTCAAGTCGGGAATTGAATTGTACACCTTGGTTGCATAGTCTTTCCAACACTGTAATGGATACGCAGAAAAATAGGGTTAGGACTTGCATAAAAGTAAGAAAGAAAATAGAAATAAATGTGTACTCACAAGAGGATCAACTACATCAACTGATTGACCTCTGAATGAATTAGAGAGAATGTCACAGAAGGTTGCCATGACCTGTTACTCCACAAAAGAAAAAAGAGGTAAGAGTATTGTTCATAAAAGCAACATAAATTATTCAACAGAAAAACAAAGAAAGAAAATGCCTCGACTAAAGCCTTACCGATGTATCCAGGATTTTGCCTGAGTTCAAGTAGGCACCGAGTTCTAACATAAGCGTGCTAACAAATACAAAGATCCAATAAGACAAGGCAAATTTTAATGTGTAATAACTTTCTAATGCACAAATCATAACAGCTAATGAAGATGCATTTGGACTCACGTATTGCAAGGTTCCTTCAGCTTTTCTAACAAAGATCTAGGCAAACCCTTCTTGTACATAGTTTCCTACAAATGGATTTTGGAAGGGTATAAAAGGTGCACTATAAGGTATTTAGGCATGCATCAAAACATGATTTCTTTACCTCTACAATGTCACTCGACAGGTCAATTTGATCGTAATAGACCTCTATGGCTAGCAATTGGCTTTCTGAAAATTGCTTCAACAGATCTTCATAAGCATCCTCCTGCATGAGTTCAAATTAGCTTTCAATAAAACAAATTATACAATCAATTCCTTAGAATTAATAAATCATAAGAGTTTGGCCAAAATACAAATTTCCCCCCAAACTGTGGGTTGTAGGGTAATGGTCGATAATGCTGCTATTTCGGAGAGATCTTCAAGATTGGGAGATGGACTCTTGTGTTCAGTTTTTTGCTAAGTTATACTCTCACTCGGTGGGGCAGCAGGAGGATAAGGTGGTGTGGGCGGGCTCGAAGAGGAAGATTTTTTCTGTTAGATCCTATTATCATATTCTTTCAAACAGAGAGAAGATTGTGTTCCCTTCGCAGAGTATTTGGAGAGTGAAAGCTCCGAGTAGAGTTTTTTTTTTTTGCATGGGAAGCTGCTAGTGAAGCCATCCTTACAGGGGATAATTTGCAGAGACGTCGAGTGATATATGTGAATTGGTGTTTCATGTGCAAAGGATGTGAAGAAAGTGTGAATCACTTGTTGCTGCACTGCCCTATTGTGTCTATGCTTTGGAATTTAATGCTTGGTCTGTTCTCTGTTGCTTGGGTGATGCCGAGATCTGTTAAAGATCTCCTTTTGAGTTGGTCTTTGTACAAGCATAGAAGAAGGATCAGCTTCTGGCACGCAGTTCCTCTAGGTATTTGGTGGATCATTTGGAGGGAAAGGAATAGGAGGGTGTTTGAGGATGAGGAGAGGACGGTGGATAAGTTAAAGGATGAGTTACTTCGTACGTTGTCTTTTTGGGGGGTTGAGGACACTAATTCTTCCAACATTCACAACATTTCTTATATCGATTTTGTGAATAGTCTTTCTATAGATTAGTCCGTTTTGTGTATGCTTATAGTTTGTAAAAAGGTCGCGTCTCCTGTTTAGACGCTTTGGTAAATAATACTTTACTTATCAAAAAAAAAAACTGTGGGTTGTAGGGTCATGGTCGATAATGCTGGTTGTGCAAACACAACGCATGTAATGGGGAGCTTCTGCGAAACCTCTCCCATAAAAACACCGGTCCTCTCGTTCCCACTGCATAATTGTCTAATTAATTTGATTCAAACCTTGATTTCAACAACTATCTGCGGAAGCAGAGGATAACTATGAAGACAACACTGACAACTTCACTTAACTGGCTAGCGATCCCTAATACAGTAGGGAGAAATGTCTCATCAAATATTTGTGAACACTTTCTAATTTGAAGGTTATCTCCTATCAAAATCGCACCATGACACACTTCCCATGCAAAAAAGGCACCTCTAGTGGGCACACAACTCTTCCACACTCCAGCCCAAGGAAAGCTATACTTTGAATCTTTTTTGTTTTGCTCTTTCTCTCCAACTTACAACCACCATCTCTCTCTCTCCAATAACTCCGTCTTTCTTGAAAAGCAAAAAAGGTGGATGTTTTATCTGTTCTCACTCTTGAACGAGAACAAACCATCCCCGCTTTTGGTTGTGAGCACCCTCGTATTGTACTTCTTTCTATGACGATGTTGAGTTCATCTTATTGTATGTTAAGCACTTGGATTCTTTAGTACAAAAACAAAACTGACTATATATACTTTGAATCTTTTTTGTTTTGCTCTTTCTCTCCAACTTATGTCTATAATCAGAGTCCACATCTCCTTGCTCTTAAAAGGAGCCCCAATTGGTAAACCAAGATACGTCAATGGAAGGGTAAATAGCTTACACCCAAATCCCTCCGCCAAAGCGTTGATACCTGTTACCTCACCAACCGGCACAATCTCACTTTTAGCAATATTCATTTTGAGACCCGACACCATTTGAAAAAAAGACAGAACAAGTCGAAGATACCCCAACTGCTCCATCTTAGCATCACAAAAAAATCAGCGTGTCATCTGCGAACAGCAGATGGGAAACGATCATCCCCCACCCCTCCAACCCTCCCCACCTCAAAGCCCCTAATAAATCCTCCTTGAACCTATTTATACTTGTGGATGGAAGGCCTTAAATCTCTCCAAGGTTCTAGACTATTCCCTCTCTACACTCTCTCTCTCTCCCTCTCCAATAACTCCGTCTTTCTTGAAAAGCAAAAAAGGTGGATCCAGTTGTATATAATATGATGCATGAAGATCCTGTGAATGTTAGCTACTCTGCAGTTGGAGGGTTGTAGATCAGATCAGAGAACTTAGGGAATCTATAGAATTGCCTTTAATGAATCTCAAGCTCTTCTTGAGAGTGGGCATCAAACCTCCTAAGGGTGACAACTGACAACATTGACAACTTCACTTAACTGGCTAGCGATCACTTAACTGACAACTCCATTAATAATGTTAATTAAACCCAATCAGCCTATTAATGAAACCCTAGTCTAGTGAAAAGACAGTGGAGCCCTTAATGAATCTCGCTTCCCCTGTTTTGAGCGTCTTCTGCAGATTAAAGGAGTGCCGAAGCACTGTGCACGGCGCTAACTCCAGCGCTGATTCCAGTAGCTCAGATTTCTTTTCTCCCGAGCAAGCGCTCCAGCGCCAAGCTCTGCTCCAATTACTTGGAGATCCTCTGTTCCGTAATCAGTTCAGCGCTCCAGCTCTCCATCTGGCACCATCTTTAGTGCCAACTACAGAACCTCCTTCTGTCCAGATCAAAAACAAGGCGCACCAGCGCCATCCATGCACCCTATGCAGCACCCAATTCAGAAGCTATGAAGCTGCGTTCAATTCATGTAAAACCATCATCTCAAGGCTGGAGTGGTTTGCTAGGGATTATACAACCCTCCAACATCAACCCCAAATCCTCCGCACAAAAACAGGAGTCGAAAGTTTTTTTTGATGAAGTAGGATATATTTTAGAAAGTGTCAAAACAGGTGACGCAGACATTAAATCACAGCCCCAAAACAGGTGACGCAGACATTAAACCACAGCCCCTTCTAGGCATTGTATAGCTCAGGATTAAAGGGCTGTGTCCCATCTACCTCAAACATAACAGGGTGGGATCCACACCTACTCTATGGGTCCAAACAAAGCTTTATCTAAACCCCAAACTCTTCCATGTCCTGATGAAGACCACCAGGAGGACACTGATTAGTGATTACTAAACTTCTAATTACCTCCCCCAATGATAGCCAAGGTCAGAGAATCATGAGCTAGACATCTCAAGCACCACAAGGTTGAACCCATGACCAGTCTATATAACTAGGCTATGGTCCAAATCAGTAACTATGTGCCAAACACTTACTAGCCAACCAAGTAAACACAATATACACTAAGGTTCACGCAAGACCACAGTTTGGTGCCAAACATCAGTGGCTATATATATATATATATATATATATATATATATATATATATATATATATATATATAATTCTCATATGTTTGATCAAGCACTAATCTCATAATCACTTAAGCATGCTCAATAATATAATAAAATTGCATTCGATGTTATATCCGATCAAGCATAGGTGTGACTATGTTTTAGGTTTTAGGGTTTAGGGTTTAAGGTACTATGTCTGGAGCACGCTATGTATGTATCCGATCAAGCATAGGTGTGACTATTATCCCAGATTATGTCACTATGCAAACTAACAACAAATTATGCATGTATGCAGCAAAATTGTGGATGAATATATTGATCCCTTCCCATGCCCCCTTAGAGGCAACAATTATCTATCAAAATATATATATAGATAAATTGATCAACTAAATCAAGAACCAACTACTATATATTAAAGAACGAGAGCCTAACTACAAAGCCAGTGTATATCTGCAACCAACTTGGCATTACAGCCATATACAAACACAAAAGAATAGGGAATTACATAGTTTTATACAATCCTTCCCAAAAGAAGAAGTTTACATAACTTCTATCGTGATCTTATAAAAAAATCTTTTGAAATTTGTGTATTTTCAACAAGAAAATTCAGTCTCTAAAAAAAGATTTAAACCTAAGATTGTCAACACTTACACTATAATTTGCGCATCCATAGAAGAGCTTGCCAGGGTTACTATCAGTTCGTGAGGTCTTCAATGGAGCTGGAGCATTGCACTTACAAAATGGACCACCTTCGTGAGATCTAGCATCAGATTGAGCAGCGGAAGATGAAGTCATTGGCCCTTGATTTCGATGTTTGAATCCTTCAAACTTGATCGGAATGGTGGGTTTTTCAAAAGAGGGGAGAGAGGTGCGTACTGCAGTATAAATGAAAGGCTCATCCCCATTACATATGCAGGTAAGGGTACTTTAGGCATTTAAAAAAATAGAAGGCAATTTTCACGGTGACGGGGGTTTTAAAGCCAACAACTCCATTGCACTAAAGTGTCACTTTTAGACTTGGAGTGTGTTACGTTTAGCACTAAAGTGTCACTTTTGGGCAAGTACTTTGGAATTGTTTAAATCCCTCAATTCGTAACATTGAGTGGGTTACTTTTAAGCATTGAATGTGCCACTTTTAAGCATTGACTGTGACATTTGTAAGTAAAAAGACGATACTACTAAAATAAAAGATTCTAAAATAAGGAGAAAATGCTATGAATGTGTGTTTGGTTAACTCACATCGGGAGCATGTTTCTCAAGGCTGATAGCATCAATCTTCACGCCGGAAGCAAGTATTCTTGCCTAAACACTGCGACCCACTCTCCTTGCCTAAACTCTTCGACCTCTCTTCCTTTATTATGTCCCTGATATTTTGAGTGGTCTAGTGCCGAATGAGTGGCAACGAAAGCCCAATCCGCTACGTGTAGCCCACATACTAGCCTACTGAGCACGCAACAAAATCAATGTTTAAAAGTGACACTCAATGTTTAAAAGTGACACTCAATGCTTAAAAGTGATACACAATAAGTAATAGTCCAAATTACTACAAAGCTTCTAAATCAGTACTTCATATGAACATCTAAATCAATATGACACTTAACCAAACTTATGAACTAATGATCTATATTAACCATTTAACTAAGCATATGAACAATTAAATCATATGTAATCACTTGAATTGTTTTCAAAGGGGTAAGAAACCCAATGGCAAAACTCTTTTCGTTAGACTAATCAGTATAGGATAACTAGAACTTGGCATAGAACTATCAAGTAAAAAAGAAGATTGCAGAACAAAAAACTCATCATGCATAACCAAAAACGAAGCTACTTTTTTTGCCCAATATGCTCGCATCCAATATGAAACTTATCCAAACTATGTTTTAGTATTACCTATTAAGTAGCCCCTACACTACACTACCAATAGTTTTGCTAATTACTTGTTCATAGTATTGGCATTTAGCATGCATCCCCATGTTCAATTTACATTTGGTTTCCACTTAATGTACGACGTACCAGTACAGAGGATAATGGAAAGATCAAACATGCTAAGTTTGCTAACCATCTCAATTGTTCTGTAGAGATCGCCGTTTATTGTTGTTATAAGCATAGCTTGTTAAGCCAAGTAAATCATTTGCTCGAGCAATTATTTGATTCATGATTTATAACTCTGAAAACAATCATGTCTGCATATTCGGATCACAAGGACCATTATAACTCAATAATCGATAGCCAACGCCACAATGGTTTATGGTTTCTGATGAGAATTTGTTCACAAGGATGATGGACCACTACAACTTAACAACCAAATGCCAGAATGGTTACGGGCTTCCAATGAGGAATTGAGTGGTGATTCAATCATCAAACACAAAGGATAACTACCTACCAATGTATTCAATAAGAAGAGGCATTAAGTAGTGAGACTAGCAACATGATATAAGGAAGTCAAGCCACGCTTACCATCAAACAAGGATGAAAAATAGATTCTCATAATGATGATCTAAAAGGTACATGAAACACATTCAAAAAATCTTGTAAAACTCGACCCTATAAAACATGATACTAGAACACACATTCAAACTCAAACCCTAGAAACCCTAGAATGAACTCAAACAATGCATAGCAAAATTAAACACACAATACAAGACAACACGATATAGACTCTAAAAAACAACAATGATCGAAGAAAGCTTTGAACAATCTATTTTTAAATACCTTGAAACAAATCAGGCAAAAAACAACTCAGGCGAACAAAGAACGACGAAAGAAGAAAAATCTTCACACTAACGGACATACTTCGCACGAACAAAATGGCGATGAGAGAGCAGAAACCGCTGCAGAGTGATTAGGAGAGGTTGGGAGAGCAAACATGAGGAAAAAGGCAGAGGAAAACAAAAGAGTAAAGTAAGGCGAGACTAATGAGCAAAAAAAAGACGCTGTAAAATATGGAAAAAGAAATAAAACGGGTGGGTTATAAAGTTGGGCGGGTTGATAAGATTCATCTTATGGATTGAGATCCGTAAAACCATCTTACACAAGTCTTTGCCTAAAATTATTACCAATTTTACCTATTAAACCCTTTAGTAAACTCTTATTTATGCTAATCATTTGGTAAATGCTACGGAACCTCTAATAAACTTTTACATGAAACACATTCAAAAAAACCTTATAAAACAGCCAACTCGAACCCTAGAATGACTTAAAACAATGCATTGCAAAATTAACCACACAATACAAGATAACATAATTAGAGTATGTTTCTCAATTTCAATTGAAACAATGAACTCACAACTCGACCTTAAAACACCATACTAGAAACAAATTCAAAATACCTTGAAAACAACTCAACACAAACCCTAGAATGACCTCAAACAATGCCAAAATTAAACACACAATACAAGACACCACGATATAGACCCTAGAAAACAACAACGATTGAAGAAAAGATTCAAAATGCTAGAACAACTAAGGCGAAAAACGAATCGCAAACAACAAACAAGAGAAGAAAAAACTTCATACGAACAAAGACGCAATGAGAGAGCAGAAAAAGCTTCAGAGAAAGATTGAGAGAGCAAAGACGTGGAGAAAGGCAAACAAAAATGGAGTAAAGGCTAAAGGAATGAGCGGGAACAATAAAATAGACACTGCAAGATATCAAAAAAGACATAAAACAGGTGGGTTATGAAGTTTGGCGGGTTGATAAGATCTGTCTTACGAATTGGGATCCGTAGGACGGTCTTACACAAGTTTTTGCCTTAAAACTAACTACTAATGATATGCCTACCTTGTCAAGAGATTTTGGAGCCTCACTTGACAACCTAAGATTCATGAAATAAAAAAATACAATGAGGTATCAAAGAAGATAGACTGTTTCACAAACTTTAATATATATAGTGAAGTGACTTGTTTTTTTATTGGTTACAATGGTTAACTAAATAAAGGAGTTTTTTCTCTCTAAACATTTTTTTCCACATTGTTCAACGCCATTCACTTTTCAAAACAAGTAAATTAAAAGTCAAACTTGTTGCCTTGGGGTTCGTTTTGTAAGACTAGCTATCCCATGTAAGTTTAGGATCACAAGAACAAATTGCAAATTTCATGTATACGCGTCATTGCAACGAATCTTGTAATTGTAATGAATTTCATGTGTTACACACTTGCAACCATAGCTTTTCCCTACATATTATCTATTATACAAGTACAAGCTATGATTGCTCTAACATAATGGAACAAAAAAAACATAATTGCAGTAGGTCAACCAAAGAATCAAGCAAACAAATTAACATAATCCAAGATTTGTGAGTAACTAGAACAAACCCATAAAAAAAGGTAAAAGGGTCTCCCTACAATCAAAAAACATGAGTCATGTAATTGTAATGAATTTCATGTGTTACACACTTGCAACCATAGCTTTTCCCTACAGATTATCTATTATACAAGTACAAGCTATGATTGCTCTAACATAATGGAACAAAAAAAACATAATTGCAGTAGGTCAACCAAAGAATCAAGCAAACAAATTAACATAATCCAACATTTGTGAGTAACTAGAACAAACCCATAAAAAAAGGTAAAAGGGTCTCCCTACAATCAAAAAACATGAGTCCTGCCCAACACTATTGTTCCATCAAACCATTTTATAAACAAGTCTACAACCCATTATGTACACATTTGTCTAATGGGCCAAGATTATGAGGACCTTTGAAAATTGAGTCTCCCACAAACATACAGAACCAGGGCACTACAGTGGGTTCTACAAACATGCAAAATAATCTAAACATTTTTGCATTGGAGAATGCAAAAATTGATTTGGTTCTACAAAAATACAAACTAGAGAGCCGGAGGTTATCTAGATACCAAAATACTCTGAAATTGATATTTAGTCAATATCCACCAATCTAACTTCTCCAGCAGACTAGCTATTTTTGGTTAAATTTCAAAGTCATTTAAATTTTGTTGGCTTGACTATTCCCAAATCCTTCTCTCATCCTTGCACCGACAGGGAAGAATGACAAGAGATTAAAGGGTAAAATCTCAAAATAACTACATATAATCATAATACTTACAAAAATATTATATATATATATATATATAATCATAATGCATAACTAAACATCCGATTATTAGTTTCTAATAGAAAGTGGAAACATAAAAAATGGGAAAGTAGGCATATGATATTTTTAACTTATTAAAAAAAAGTGTAAACGACAAGAGATTGAAAGTATATGATTCAAAGACGAACCTTTAAACAGAGAAACCACGGTCGAACAACGGTGGGTGTCATCAACAACAGAAAACAGTTGATTGAATTTCATAAACATCAGTTGAAGTTTAAGATAAACCGCACCATCAAATAAATTCCAAGCATCATCGATACCAGGCGCCATAAAATCCAGACCTGAATTCAATTGATAGCAAATCAATCATGACTTATTTAACAACAGAGGTAACTTTCCCCCCCCCCCCCACACACCCTGTAATTTATCAGGCTTTTGTAGTCTAAAATCAATTTCAGGAAGAAAATTTTACATGACAGTTTATTCTTCAATGACTTCTTGGGACCATAATTTTAAAACCGCAGGGTAATGACGGCTAAACTCTATAAGTTTCTCCTAACAGAGAGGTACCATTTGAATTCGAGGACTGTTTACTCTTCAAGGAAATAAAAATGAACAAAAACATGAACAAACTCAAGATAAAAATCCAAACTTTTTTCAACAATGTTGTTGAAAAAGCCAAACAGAATGACCCACCAGCACAATCTACGTGTGAAGTAAAGAGAGAGGGGACTCACATAAGAACAACCGGAGGAGAAGCTACACCACCGAACCGGAGGAGGAGAAGCAAAGTGTGTGTTTTGTATGTGTCTGCGCGAAATTTATCCGGGATCGGAGGGAGTACAATTTATGTGTTACCAGATGCCGATTGTAGGGACTTGGAGAACAGGGTTGTCAAGGAGCGAAAAGAGACACCGAAAGGGCTAGGGTTTTGGAAGTTGGAAAGGAGGAGAGAGAGAGTGTGAAACGAACCGAAAGCGATAGGAGGGAGAAGAAGAAAAGAGTCGGATCAGGAGGCCTACGAAAAGCCGAAGTCGGAAGAGATTATACCGATGATATTTTTGTCATTTAATTACACCGGTGAAACTAAAATAAAAATATATAGGAAAGAAAGAAACGCAATTGAAAGACCAAAAAAACCCTTCCTACGAACCTATTTGTTAATCTACGACAATAAGTTCGTTAATTACCTATACATTTTTTTTATTTCATTTGAAAATATATTTTCTCAGTCATAATCTTCTTAGATAAGTCTCACTGTCACCTCATTAACTTTACACTTTAATATTATTTATATATTTCTCAAACAATTAAATTTAGTTAATTTTATTTAATATATTTCATATTTAAATATTTCGTATAAATAAATTAATTAATAAATAAAAACATTAATTAATTTATAAATCCACTACCGTGCGTGTGGTGCACGTGCTAGCTTTAAGCAAGCGGTGCACCACACCGATGCTTCCTTAATCCATTCTTCCTCTCACCGTTTTCTTTTCCTATTTTGGAAGAAAACACTTCATCTCTCCTAGCTCACCATTTTGAAAGATTTTTTAGTCACCATTGCAAAATGTTCTCTTCCTATTAGAAAGTGTGTTTAGGAAGAGAGCAATGGTGATGCTTTTCGAGCATCTTCATTACCAATGTGGATGTAAAAAAATTAGATGTCACCTAGGATTTACATTATTTTTAAAAGAATAAATCTCTCTAATGCAAATGTGAATAATGAGTGTGGATATGATGTGACAATCAAATCTCTTCACATTGTCGATAACAATGTCAATTATTGACATTCTACTTGAGGGTATGGTTATATCCTAGTCATTATTTTTTTAAAAAAACTCTTTCTATTGATTGTTTTTTTTTTTCTATTTAATTTTTTATAAAATATTATTTTAGTGGTGAGATACATGTCATGCATTGGAGATATCTATTTTGATTGAATGTGAATAAAACGAGAAAAAATGATACATATGACTAAAAGTGTTAATTACTCACGACCACGTTGGATTAAATCTAGTGATGCATTTGTGATGCTCTAATTATATAATGGGAGGAAATGGCCAAGTGGGATAGGGAGTAGGGCCGTTTATGTGACAGTGTTGGTGTAATGGTGTGCATAGGTTGGGGCGTTAGTGTGTGTATTCTCTTTTGCAATTTGTTTTTCTAAAATTTCCATTTATTTAATTTTTAAATAGAAATAGTTACTCTCACCATTTTCTAAATAATTGTCTTAATTTCAAATTTCTTCTTTTAATAAACACTTATTGTTTTAACCTTATTTATTCTTTCTACTCTAATCATGGTCACAAATACATGAACATTAAAGAAAAATATACATTACACTAATTTTATAAGGGTAAATTAAAGGTAACCCCCCCCCCAACTATGGGTCGAGTTTGGGTTGCTCCCTAAACTATCAATTGAAACGTGTGCCCTCTTATCTTTATATATTATTTTTACCATAATTTTTTTAAAAAAATATTATTTTTATCATAATATTCAAAATAAAGGTAAGAAATTGTTTATATTGATAATTTTTAGGCAAAAAGAGAGTTGTAGAGTAATAAGGGTAAAATAGATAATTGAGACACCAAAATGACATTATGGTTAAAAAAGATAAAACATATCTTTGGGCTACTGTACTTTACAAAAGGTTGCAATTAGACCACTGAGACTTCAAATTTTTCAGAGTGGTCACTGTTCTAGAGTTATCTTTCAATTAAACCCAATATTTGGATGGATGTTAAGTTTGGACTTTAACATGGGTTAAATACCAATTTTTGCCATCGTCTTCATCTTCTCCGAAAAAATTCCAAATTCAAAAATCTCATATTCAAGAAATTTTACAAATTTAAAAAACAAGGTAGTTATAAAAAAAATCCCATATCCCATATTCAAAAAAAATATATGGGTATCATCTACAAATCACTTGGGTTGAGGGGGAGTTAGACAATTGAGTTTCTTTTGGCATTTTGATTTCTGAATCTGGTGTAACCCAGATCTAGAAAATTGTAGAACACCACATCTAGGCATGGGCCAAGGAGATATAAGTATTATGTGTTCCCATCATCTCTCATTCTCTCTCACACACACGCACTTACACTATACTCGGGCAACCAATTTCTAGGTTGGCTCTTTCAATCGTTTAATGTCATCTCTGCAGCGTTAACCTCGGTATTCAGACTCATCCGTTTTAGCGATGTGAAGATCATCAATCGTCGTCTGACGAGAAGCTCTGGTCGTTTCTAGTGAAGCCCTGGCCTCGAAACTAATGCAGTTTATGTTCGCCAGTGGAACAATGAATCCATCATCACAGTTAGTTCCTCCTCTCCGATGAAGTCTCCTTCACATTACTACCACTACCTTTCCTCCTCCACCACCTGGATTTCCAATATTAAGCGAACTCATAACTTCATCGACATAGCTGCTGCTCAGAGGTTAGCTCAGGTTATGGTTTCTCAGGGCACCGACATTGACTACGACGACGAAGACGATGATTTGGAGTTTGCGCCCTCGTCTTTCATCAGGCCGGTCAAGGCCAGCAATGGTAACGGTAGCAACAACAAGCATGCAATTCCGCCTCCTCCTACTATGATCAATAGATCTCCTTCTTCGTCTTATTATTTTGAGAACTCAATCTTGTTTCGTGACTGCATTTTGTGTGATAGTATGATTTATGCAAACGATTTCCATAATTCTTGAAGTTTTGTTTAACAATTTGACTTGCAATGGAAAGTCGTTCAATACGATGGAAAATCACTCAAAATATGCATAAACAATCAAATATGGAAACTTTTGAAGTAGGTTTGGGGTACGCCTAAGAACAGGGTCGGCCCTGAATTTTCAGGGGCCCTTGGGCAAAAATGAAAAGTGAGGCCCCCTTTAGAAAAATAAAAATAAAATCTTATTTTTTTTTCACTTTTCAACATTAAAAGTAATGAAAAAAATACAAAATCAACAAACGCACAAGAGTAAATAAGTATCAAATAATTATTGAAAAATGCTAGATCTTCTTGCATTTTGAAAAGCAAAATCATCAATAAGGTCGTCAAAATTAACTTTTTTCGCCATCTCATTTTCAATGCATAAAATTGCTAAGCCATTTAATCTTTGTTGAGACATAGTTGAACGTAAGTATGATTTTATTAATTTTAGTTTTGAAAAGCTTCTTTCTGCTGATGCGACAGTAACCGGTATAGTTAATAAAATTTTATAAGCAATAGAAATATTAGGAAAACAATCTAAAGTTTTAACAAACTCAAGAATTTCGATGGCTGACTTTAAATCTTTTGGTAGACACGTTTGCAACACTTGCAATTCAGAAAA
The DNA here is from genome assembly GCA_013146195.2 of Codonopsis lanceolata. Taxonomy (NCBI): domain Eukaryota; kingdom Viridiplantae; phylum Streptophyta; class Magnoliopsida; order Asterales; family Campanulaceae; genus Codonopsis; species Codonopsis lanceolata. The sequence continues at coordinate 71,831,124 of CM028383.1, forward strand.
TAAATTATTGGCATCAATGTCAAATTTCTCATTATGTTTTAGGGCAACTTGAAGATTAACACAACATTCATGCAATCTATTATCATCTAATGAATTCAACTTCTTGGGATTAAACAAAAAACCAAAAATGTTTTCAAAAATATTCAATTGTTCAAATCTACTCTTTAAAGATGTAATAGCAATATCCACAACAACAAAAAAAATAATTAATCTTAAAAGACTCCTCAGGAGATTGTGATATGTTTTCATGACAATTTTCATCAAATTGTTTTTTTCTACGAATTTTACGTTTTTGAGCAAAGATAGGATCAATTTCCATTTTAGATGCAAGTTCTTTGGCTAATACTAGGACTTCTTGATAACCATCCTCCCTATATCTTTCAAAATACGAAATCAAACCTTTCAAAATAGTTATTGCACTATCAATTTGCATATCTTCAGATTGTAATTTCTTACTAATCAAATTAATTTTCTTCAAAATATTATGCCATATAGTCATGCCCAATAAAAATTCAAAACTTTCAAGTTGAGTTGCTAATGTCTCGGCCTCACTTTTAGTTTTGGCATCTTCACTTACACTCGACAATTCAAATAGGGTTTCTCTTATCTCTTCAGGCTGAGTGATTATGGTTGTAATACTATTAACATGACTTTCCCACCTTGTTGTTGATAATGGTTTTAAAGTTAATTGATGAACATGATCTAGTAAAATTTTCCATCTTTTTGTAGAACTAGCAAATAAGATATACATGCGTTGCACAATTCCAAAAAAAGAGATAGCTTTAACACAAGAATTTGCCATATCACATATTGTTAAATTAAGAGAATGACAAGCACATGACATATAAAATGCTCTTGGATTGATTTCGAGAAATCTCTTTTGTACACCTTGATGTTTTCCTTTCATATTGGAACCATTATCATAACCTTGTCCCCTTACATTATCAATATCAAGTTTGAGTAATTCTAAAACAGATTGTAATTCATTGAAAAGCCCTAATCCAGATGTATCATCAACTATTAAAAATTCTATGAAATATTCCTCTATCTTTATTGGACAACTTAACATATCAACACATCGAATTATTAAAGTCATTTGTTCATTGTGGCTTACATCCGAAGTACAATCAAGTATCACCGAAAAATACTTAGCCTCTTTTATTTTTTCAATTATAGTGTTTCTTACTTTAGAGCTTAATATTGAAATCAACTCATTTTGAATCTTATGACTAAGGTAATGATAATGAATTTCCTTTTTTGAATACGCCTAAAATGCTCTTGCATTACTAAATCAAATTCGCAATTAATTCAAGTAACCCTAAAAATTTCCATTATTATTTTGGTAAATCTTTTCATTTTCTCCACGAAAAGCCAAATTTCGAAAGTACAAAGACATTTTACAACGTAAAGAATTCTTACCAAAACTAGTTTCCAATGTTCTTTATCTTTCTTAATTTGGGTTTGTAACTCTTTATCAATTGTTTCATTTTTTTCAATCTAATTTGCAAATCTAACCAAATTCTCATATTGTTGATATGCTCAATACCGTTCTCATGTTTTTTCAATCTCTCACTTAAACGTTTCCAATCATCAAGGCCTTCATTTGCTAGCAAACTAATATTTTGCACCGATTTAAATAATTTACAACAAAAACAAGACACTTTGTTCAGCATCTTTTGAGTAAACAAGCCATTTTCTATCTTGATTCTCTCCATTTTGTAATTTTCTTTGTATAATAAGAATATGAAATGTCTAGAAAGCCTCATCTATAGGAAATTTCAAATTACTCTCTTATAGGACCTTTTTCCACTAAAATATCTCTTGTTTTATTATCAATGTTATCCCAAGTTCTTGGATCATATATATTCAAAGCTTGACTAGTTTGTTCAATTTTATTTTCATTCTCAATTAAATTATCATCTTCTTCATTCAAATCATCACTATCATCTTCTTTCATTTCTTCTTCATTCAAATCATTTGTATCATCATCTTTCATTTCTTCTTCATTCAAATCATTAGTATCATCATCTTTCATTTCTTCTTCCCCACTCATTATATGTTCGTTTTCTTCTTCTTTATTACTCGGTTGTGATTCATCAATTGGATTTTTAACGGAAAAACTATTTTTAAAAACTTATCAAGTGCTCCTCTTTGAGTTTTCTTCATCTCATCATCTCTTTTTCTTTTATTTCTTTTTTGACTTCCGGATAAATATTTTCTTGGTAACATGTTTGCACTATAAATTCAATTCTAAAATAAAACACTCAAAGATAAATCTAACACAAATAACGATAATAAATAAAAATGATAGTCAAAGAGCAATAAAACCTGATTTTTGCTTCCAATGTTTATGTTGAATTGTTGATATAATATAAAACATCCAAGGATCCACCCAAAAATATTGTAAATAGGACTTTTTGTATTTCTAATTTTCAAGCAAACCTGCAAGGAAATGTGGGAAAAACAAACAAAATTTCATAAATCATAAACAAATCAAAATAAAATCATCACAAATTCACAATGATGATTTGTGATCATGATGATTCATGACTAATTTATATTGTCTAATGTATATTAACAATGAGTCAATGACTCATCCTGATTACAGTGATTAAAAAATTCCAAAGAGTCAAAGCCTAATCAAGAGTCAAGACACTTCTCAATTAAAAAAACAATTAACCAAATTTATTTTTCACTTTTTCTCTCCACTATTTGTTTTTCACTTTTTCTCAAAGTCATTGATTTCAAGACTGACATTTTTCACGGCGCCATAGGCGGGCGGCGACCACGTATCGGCCACTCACATTACATAGTCATAGTCATATACTCAATTACTCACATCTCAATATTTCATGATTATTGATTTCACAAAGTCAAAAGTCTCACAGTCGGTCTCTCTCCATATATGATACTCCCTCCGGCCCCAAATTATCGCCCTTTCCTTTTTAAATCTCGTCCCAAAATAATTGTCAGACTTTGAAACTTACCTTTTAAACATTACTTTTACCGCTTTACCCTTACTTTTTACTCTACTTTAATTATGGACCATATATGGATATTAATGGAAACTACACATTAAATCATTATAAATAATCAAGTCAATTACTTTTCTTAAGCGTCGCAAGATTAAAACGGGACAATTATTTAGGGACGGAGGGAGTATATAAAAACTAAAAACCAAGTTACCAAACTAGCAATTACCATTTACCAATTAGGCTGAATTAGCAAAGCTACGGTCGATCGGTCTACGCACACGATTCTGAGTAGCCAGTCACCGACGGCCCGTCTCTAGAGCTCGGGCCGGTGCTTGTGAGCTCAAGCCCAGTGCTGGAGAGAGTCAAAGAGAGCATACCTTTTAGAGTTTGAGCCGCTGGTGCCGCCGACGAAGCGCTGCAAGCGCCAGCGGCGAGGTTGCCCCGCCGAAAGTGCCGCTTAAGTGCCGTCGTCCGTCGCCTCGTCGTGCGGCAGTAGCGATTTCGACCAACGATTCGATTCTCGTAGGTCGGCGATTCCAAAGATTTAGCCGCTCAACGTAATTACGTGAAACTGTGAAAGACAAAATTAGAGGTAAAGCGAAGAATTCAAAAAATCCCCAAATTTGATTTCTATAATTGTATTCCAATGTAAATTGATAATGATGTAAGATGTTTTTTTCAAATTTCAATTTGGGAATTGGGAAACTATGTAGTCTATGTTTACAGTTTATAATAGATGAGAGGAGAAGGAGCTGTTCGTTGTCGGTTGTCCATTGGTTCATCATTCATGCCTCGTCTCGGTCGCCTTCCTCTCGTTCGTCGTTGAGCCGTCAATGTATTATTGCCTTCCTTGCCGTTTTGGTGTAAAAAGAACGGTAGATTTTTTTTTACATATACCCCCCCTTATAGAAGTACATATGAACTCGGGGCCCCCCAAAATTTGGGGCCCATGGCGGTTACCTGGACATACCCGGGGCCGGCCACCCTAAGAACACGGATCTGGAAATTTAGATATGCTCCACAACTTCCTCTTTCGCCAAGGCTGTCCCTCCTTCCGAGTTTGTATCACCAACAGTGATTAAATCAAGAATCAGATAGGTGAAATTTAGATATGAGTTTTGATTTGATTTTAGATTTGGTGTTCTCTCACAATTTTCAGATCTGGAAATCTAAATGCCAAAAGATTTGGAGAAGATGATGATGAAGAGGATGAGGGCAAAATTGATACTTAACATAAGTTAACGTACAAACTTAACGTTCATAAAAAAATTGGGTTAAAATGCAAGATAACTCTGGTACAGTAGCCACTTCGAAAATTTTGACGTCTTAGTGGTCTAATTGCAATTTTCGAAAAAATATAGTGTCCCAAATATACGTTTTGCTAAAAAAAAAAAAAAAAACTTAAAGATGGTCACATGAGTATCAGGTGAGTATTTTTCATCGATTTAAATAGCAACGCCTAAACAAAAGGTGCAATTGAAGGAAATGTAATAATTGAAAGGGACACATTGCTTCATTTGAGCCAAAGGTGCGATTGAAGGAAATGTAATAATTGAATGGAACACATTGCTTCATTTGAGTCAATCCCATAAATAAGATGAATTTGTAGTTTTTACTACTACTCTTACAAGTGTTGTGCGGCCCAATATTTTGGTGTTTAGAAGATTAAGTAACATATTTATTTCGTGCATTATAATTAATAATGATGCTAGTATATTATTTTTTTAAAAAAACGAAGTAAATAATCATTGTATTTTACTTACTACACATTACTGAAAGAAACATTTATCTTAGGTAGGAGTTGAGTACCGATGTGATTGGGTGATCACTACACCTTTAGTAAAAAAAAAACTAGTTAATTCTCATGCAATGCACGATTCGTATAATATTTTTATTTACAAATGCTCTATATAATAAGATAATCTTCTAAATTTGTTATAAAGAATTAAAATTATAAATTAGAATACTTTGAACAAAACTAAAATAAAGTAAATATTGAAATTGATCGATGAATGAATAATTGAAAGATATGCATAAAAATTTTTGTAGAAAAGTACTTAAGAAATAAAGTATAATTAATTATTAATCGATATAGATTAATTAGTAATTTTCTAGTGAAATTGTTCATTTAAAAAAAATTATCATATGTCAGCAGTGGCTTCTATTTGTCGTAATTAATAAAAATTAAATTTTCATCCTCTGGCGGTGTAGATTTTTTTTTTTTACACAAATGGCTTTTTGAACATGACAAATGGGTAACTTAAATTTAATTAAATCAAGACAAATGTTATGTTTGACACGTGTTATGGTCTAATAACCGATTGTGTAAAAAAAATCTACATAGTCGATACACTTTATCAATTAATAGTCAATAGATATAGATTAATAGAAAAAAAAATTAACATAAACTTGTCCCATAAATAACTTGTATAAATAAAATAGTAGGGAACTGAAAATTGATAAGAATCGAAGAGTTTCAGTCAATTAAACATGTATAAATTAAATATGATAAAGTCTAGTTTTAAATTAAATTATATTTGACAAAAACAAAAATAAAATATTTTCTCATTTTACAGAAAGTTGACACGTGACAGACATTTCGCTGAAAGATTCCACGTGGCAGCATCAGTTCTATTTTAGTACTTCCTCCGTTTTCAAATTATTGTCGACCTTTTTTTTCATCTGCTCTTAAATAATTGTCATATTTCAAAAAAAATTCTTTTAGAAAAATATTTTTACCACTTACCCTTATGTTTTCTACCTATTTTAATTATGACTACATATTCAAGGTAATAAGGAAACTATACATTTCACTAGAGGTGGCAATTTTTGCCCGCGCCCATTTGCCCGCCCAAACCGCCCAGTAAGTAATGGGTATGGACACACCCAAAATTTTAAGTGGGCACAAATGGGCATGCCTACTTGTGCACATTGATTATGATGGGCTAAATGGGCGCTCACTTGGGCACCCATACTAAAATTCATTAACTTTCTCTTCTAATTTTGTTTTATCAATTACATACATAATTATAAAATACTTAAGATTAATAATGACATTTAATATAATTAATATATTTATATTGTACACCCACTCGTCCAACCATCCCCCACCACACACACACACACACATATATATATATAGTACACCCGCCCTTCCAACCGTCACCCTCACCCCAAAATTTTCCTTTTATTAGTGTCATATGTGTTAAAGAGAAGAGAACATAGAACTCTAATACTAACTACTCCATATGTTCCACCTAAACGTCCACGTTTGAAAAGTTAATTAATAAGAAGTTATATTAATATAATTGGAGTTAGTCTTAATTACAAAAATATACTTTAGCACAAGCAATATGTCGGTCTTTTCCAATTATTGTGATTGTAATTACATATATATATGATTAGTTGTAACTTTTGATAATTTTTTGTAAAAAATTTTATTTTTTTGTAATTTTTATATTTATTTGATAAGTGCATGTTAATGAGTAAATGGATGCCCATTTAGTGCCCGCCCATATATGCCCATACTATTAAATGGACATTTACTTGCCCGCCCATTTGAGCCCGCCATCCATTTAGGCCACGCCCGCCCATTTGCCACCTCTACATTTCATCAATATTTATAATACAGTCAATTCGTTTTTCATAAACGGTGTGTCGGGTCAACACATACAATATTTTGAAAATAGAGGGAGTAATAGTTAATAGAATAAATTGAAATTGATCATTCAAATGGGTAATTGAAAATTTTGCGTAGGATTTTTTTTAAGAAAAAAAAAACTTTAAAATGAAGTAATTAATAATTAATAGATATAAATTAATTAGTAATTTTCTGGTGAAATTGATCATTTTAACTAAAGTCGCCATGTGGCACAAAAAAACTTCTCTTAGTAGTAACTAATATTAAATTTTCATCAACATGTGTAGATTTTTTTTTACGCAAACGACATTTAAACACTACACATGGACAACCAAAATCTAAATAAATCAATATAAATATTGTGATTGACACGTGTCATGATCTAAGGGAAAAATTTTACTCAGTTAATAATTAATAGATATATATTAATAGAAGAAACAATTAACATATAATTGTCCCATAAATAACTTGTATAAATAAAATAGTATAAAGAGATGAAAATGGATAAGAATTGAAGATTTAAAATCAAGTTAAACTTGTATTAATTAAATATGATAAAGTCTGGTTTTTAATTAAACTATATTTGACAAAAAAAACATATTCTTGCCTTATTTTACCAAAAATAGACAAGTAAAAGCCATTTTACGTAAAAACCCTATGCTATGGCAAGATCGGTTTATATTTTAGTAATAGTTAATAGATGATTAATAGATATAGATTAATAGATGAAATAATCAATATAAAATTGTCCAGTGTAAAACTTGTAAACATCAAATAGTAATAGTAAGGAAATGAAATGGAGTGAGAATTGAAAATTTTCAATCAAGTTAAACTTGTATAAATTCAATAGGATAAAATAAAGTTTTAAATTAAGATATATTTGACAAAAACAAAAACATTTTTTTATCTCATATTACAAAAAGTTGATATGTGACGACCATTGTAATGACCCAACCCGAATCTCTAAACAAAATCTCAAGGTCGTGCTGTCAAGACAAGCTAAAAACACTGACCAGCACCTGCTAAGCATAAATATGCGAGTCAACAGTTGAGCCCACAGGCTCTAAACAAGAATGTAAAGTCATAACAACGATACAGAGTAACAAAAACCAAAGCCTACGGAAGTAAATCATAAGTGGGACTCAAGCCTTCAATTCCAAATCATGGAATGCAAGGCTGATAGACAACTAACTCTCGACAATTCTATGACGAGCGTGACGCAACATTGCCCACGGGCAACAAACTATTTGCAAACCTAAGGCCTGCGAAACAACAAGATCCCAACCTGATAAACAACCACTCAACGGCTATAACATGCCGGAGGGACAATCAATAATAATTAAAAATAAGAGATCGAATACTAAACAACTAAACTAAAATCTCACAACTAAGCTTGTCGGAGATAACAACAACAATACTAGAATATGCGAGCTAAAACCCTGCTCGAAAAGACAACGGAAATAGCTTCTAAATAAATACAATAGCTCGACCATATAAGTCCGCTCCCAAAATAATACAACCATAAATACTAACAAAATCTACCCAAGTGTCTCACAGGATAAGTAACTACAATAATAATAACTCCAAACTATTGTCCGGAAGACCACCTGCTATCAAACACGAACCCGCAGCTGCAACACGTACTAACGAGCTTACTGTATAAACTAAGGAAAACAAACACACGGAGTGAGTCATAATAACCCAGTAAATTACCAAATGCAACTATATGGCATAGTATGACATGACATGGCATAATGCACAAGCATATATAAGAATCATGGTATCCTATTAGAATACCAATTATAAATGTGTACAAGTCGTCAAAGTACATAATCTCATATCAACAACATAGCACATTGTCTTTCACATAAATGCTCATAAATAAACATGTATAACTAGAATTCGGGCCCAGCCCTCAAATAATAAAAGCACGGGTCCAACCCTCAATTGATCATATCATGGGTCCAACCCTCAAATGATCACAACTCATCAGTCTTCTTTAATGAGTACTCGTTACTTTCATCCAACTGAGGATGAAGAAATGGGAGCTCGATATCAGGCTATGTGGCGCTAACACGAGACCATATCCCACTATTGGCCAAATAGTGAGGAGAAAGGGAACCAATGTGGCGACTCACAACGATTGTTCCCAAGGCTACAAATCGTCCCATTGCCGACACCACAACCAAGACGTCAGCTGGACTCAAATCAAGATGCTCAAGTAGATGTTTACTTGTTTAAACAAATAAAGACCAAGTCCTACACGAGCGGACTCATCAAATCAAGTAGGTCACAATGTTCTACAAACCCAATAAACAATGCACATATTTGCACACACCTAACATGTTCAACTAACTTATAAGTTTAGTCCAAGAACCACATATTGAGGTACTCATAATCCCCAAGTTATGACTCAACCAAGAATTTCATATAATCTCAATAAACCATAATATGAGGTCTACTATAGTCTTCTACTCAAGATCAAACCAAAGACTACTATGTTAGTTTAAGACGACCACAAAACAAGACTTAATATTTAGTCTTTACCTAAAAGCATACCTGACTCAACCATAGTCCTAATCATCGTATATAATCGACATCCTCAAGACCACTCTCATAAATGACAAGACTACCCCGTAGTCACAATCTTGCAAGTGCTTTCATGTGCACACGACCAAATTCCCTAAAGAGAACTCATTCAATAATCAATACTTATTGATACTCGAGATCATAGGTTGGTCTCTAATGCTTCGTGCTCTATCGAGCACACTCTAAATCAATTCCCAGGAATCGTACCCTACTATTCAAATCTTAAGCTTCTAGTAGCTCTTTAATACGACTTTCTAATTTAGTAAAGTGTCAACTAATATTCACCATCAAGGTCTCTAACACATCGATATCACAATTGAACACAAATTGAGGTACTCGGGTCCTCACAAACATAATCAAACGAAACCTAAACATCCTGGTATTCCAACCCAAGTCCATTAACACATCATTGAACTTATAGTGACTCTGTTGAATCTTAATACTACATTTCATTCTTTACACATATCATCAATCCTGAAATTAATACTCCATTCGAATTTATAGCAATTTCCCAAATCATTCGGGCTTGATTCGCAAGCCCAAAAATCCATAAAATCCAACATAATTATGAACCTATTTCATATAACACATAAATCTCATTTAAACATCCTACTTATGATGTGTAGCAAGTTCACACTTCCAAAAATCCACAATATAGGCATACATAGCATTTCAAGGGTTCATTGCCCACAAATAACAAGTAGATTGTTTTCCCTAAGGCCAATGAACCAAAAATCAAAAGAAATAGTAAGTAGTTACTTAGCTAGCTTGGATGAAAACTAAAAGAAACGAACAACGGATCTGTGAAGTTGTTCAACTCATCGAGGGCTTCAAGAATATGAAGTTACAAGGCAATCTGATGGTTGGATCTTCGTGGATCGAAGGAAAAAAAGCTAGGGCTCCAAATCTCTCATGAACTCTCTCTCTCTCTAACTCACTTATGTTGCAGCAAAATGAAGGGGAATGGCTGCAATGGTTGGGGGTTTGTGGTTATAAAGGGTATCCATAAAGAAGAAGGGTGTTGACCCTCACAGGTTCTAGATTTGGTTGAGTTATCTTCTGATTCTATTGCACAAAGGCTAAAAGGTCTGCGTATCGGTTAGCGTGGCAACTGTTCTAGAATCAAGGGTGTAATAGAATAGTTTAGTATTAGTTCCTCAAAGGCACGGACCAGCAGGCTTCAACAGCAGCCTTTAAAGCACGTTTCACCAACAAACTTTGAAGTCTGCTCAACTCTAGAATGATGCTCAGCCAAACACGTGGATTTAGATTATATTATTTGATATAGATATTTTATATCTAATCAAATAATATTTGAATCTCATTTCATGATATTTCCCTCTTAAAAAGGTCAACTATATCGTTACATGATCACAGATAGATAAACAGACCATGTGTCCATCATGTCGTCTAAAAAGTGAAGTCTGAAAACATGACCTCTTTTGGCTAAGAAGACTTTCAACATGTAACGCCTGCAAACTGCAAAATTATTTTGCTTGGTATGAGGCTCTGCAATACTGCATCTCTTATGACAGTCTCGCCGCACTCATTCCACAAGGCACCGAATTGTATTTAATGCATTATAACGTTAGACACATCCTCTCCATTTTGAAATCCAACGGTCCTGAAGATCTCCTGAAGTATATATGTACAAGACTTGAAGATTTACACAATATACATCTCTTGCTCATCCAATACTCAAGCTTCATCTTCAATACTCAAACATTCAAGAGATCCAAAGGACAAGAACTAACACTTCACCAAACTTCCTGAAGCTGCAAATCTGTCAGTCTTTACTTGCTTTCAACTTCTTCTAGTTTGATATTCATTGTTATTTACTCTAGCACTTGGGAGAACAATTATTCATTGGTTGTTTCTCTCATCATTAAACACTTGGATGAAAACTATTTTTGTACACGATCCATTAGATATCTAACTTTTCACCTACTGGATAAACAAGTGCACCTTTTAAAATCAAAGCTAACCACTTTGGTAGTGGACGTAGTACTATTCATAGTACGAACCACTTCTACATCCTTGCGTACTTCTTTGTTTGAATTGTCTCTCCTTACCTTGCATTATCTATATCTGCCATTGTTCTCAACAGTTTAAATCTTTTGTTGAGTCTTATTAAGAGCAACAGTCTTCCTTCTGTTTCATTTTCTCTATTTTCGCTGCCCTAACTCTTCTTAAGAGTTAGTTATTTTCAAAAGAAGAAAAACACTTTTAAAAGCCTTTTTAAAAAAGGAATTTCATAAACACAACTAGGCTATTCAACCTCCCCCCCTTCTAGCCTAGATCGAGCCTATTTGGGGACCAACAATTGGTATCAGAGCTTGATTCTTTGAAAACTTGTTTTTCTGAGTCTTACCTCTTGAGAATAGATCATATGGCTCACTATATACTGCCTACCTGGAATACAAGCCGTCCCAATATTGGACGAAGGCCACTTCGAAGTATGGAAAAACAAAGTTATGAGATACATGAATTCTATTGGCAATCGCTTATGGAAATGTGTTCAAACAGGTCCCCACATTCCAATGAAGCCAAATCTACTTGTAGAAGTAGCAGGTAGACCACTTGAATTGCCCAAGTCCATAAATGAATGGACAGGTGAAGACAGAAAGCTCGTTGAACTCGACAACGAGGCTATACACACAATATCCAGCTCTGTCGACACC
>CM028383.1:71843108-71880608 GCA_013146195.2 Codonopsis lanceolata
TTAAATGTACGGTGTGTGTATTTTTCAAACATTATTGTCTTTATAAATGTTAATGTATTGATATCTTAGATATTTTGGTCGCATTTATCGTTGTTCTCTGGTGTATACTAGACGTGGGTTGTAACGACCTCGTTCTATGTCGTGCACTTGGAGAGCCATGCGGAAGCTGCCGAAATTACCTGGGTATCTTGCAACAACATAGACAATAATGTGATTAAATTAAAGTACATACCATCGGAGTTTTGAATGGATACAAGCCTGACTGAAATCAAGTATTAATTAACATTCCAGTGTATGTGTATATACATTGTAATGTGGTGTGAGTGATGTCTAGTAATGATGATCGTAGCTGGATGTACAATCCGAGGTTGTCAAATCAAATGGGTATCACAGATGAGTTCATAAGCAGGTTGAAGGAGCTTATTGAATTTGCTACATGTAATCCCATCTACATGAATGGTGATAAGATTAGGTGTCCATGGTCAAGTGTCGTAATAACAAGTTCTAAAAGGTGATTGAAACTCTTAAACATCTGCAAACTAAGTTTGAAGCTGTACAAACCAGGATAGCTCTGAGGAAATCATAATGGCCCAAATCTTTTCAAATAATCCCCCTACGAATATTCATGTACCTCCTCAACCCGATCTCATTGATTATGAAACCATTTGAATATGGAAGATATGGTTGTGGATTTAGATAATCCTGAATTTGATTGGTCAGAACCAAGAGCAGAACGCTTAAACGAGAAAAATTTCATCATGAAGGCAACATGATGACAATTAATGACTTCCCCGCATACGGGATGTTATCTGGTGGAGCATCCACTCGAAGTTGGTTTGCCAGCATGCATGAGTGACACAAAGTCGCTCACGCTAAAGCACTCGAAAACCATGTTCGCTCGACAAGTTATAGACAATTTCTTCCTGAGGACCACCCTTTCAGACCTAGTAAGAATGGGGTTTAAAAGAATAAGAATGATCATGACACCCCTCGATTCGCTTCAGTGGGGCGGCTTGCCCATGAGGTATCTAGATTGCCTCGCACTGTGCCCTGCCCGAACGCATCCTCACAGTATGTGTTCGGGAATATCCGATTTGGTCCAGACTTCTTTGAAGCGCACATGTACGCCAAGATAGTTTCTCCAACTTGTTTCACGCCAATGTGTCTCGCTCTCGCTGGGAGAGCACTGCCGAAGCGAACTTTTTCAAAATGCCCCTTAAAGTCATCCCAACAGTGATAGAGCCTGGTGCTAACCCTGTACCACTGCCAGCTCGCTGGTGGTCCCACACCAAGCACCATATGTCGCCCGCCTGTTACGATGATCATTTTCAACTCGAACCCCGACACGTGGTCCAGGCCGCTGTGTTACCAACAGAGTCCTCAAAGTGTGGAATCTTTACTTTCAAGGAACTTCCACTTCTCTTATCATTCGCTTAATAAATGGCCCCCCCATTTTCAGGGCCGAAGCTAACCCTGAGCTCGGCCAAGCTTCCAATTTTTCCATCCATGCCCTAATCTCTGCCACCTCCGGGCCGCTCGGCCAACCCCACGGCTTGTGTGGGATGCAGCCCTTTTTTTCTCGCCTGGGGTACTGGGCTCTTCCCGATCATATTTCATATTTCCGTGGGACCCCAAACGAGCCTCCTTGCACTTGGCGAGACGATGCCGAGACCGAGGGGCTTTGCTCGAGGATCGAAGGTAGGCCAAGACTCCCTTCCTCGCATGGGCTTGACAATTATCCGCCTCTACGGGAATCTAAAGCGAGAATGAACACTGCCCCGGATCCTCGCCGACCACCTTTTTTTCCCAGTCTCGATTTGACATTGGTGGTAAACTTTGCCTTTTTTAGTTTCCACCCTCTCGCCAAACCGAGTTGGATCGCGCCGGTGCTTTGTACGTTGATTACGGGCTCTGTTCCCGGCCCGGGTTTTTGTCTTAGCTCGCGATCTTAGTCTCTGCTTCCCCGTAGATTTGCACAAGGTCTTTGGTGCTCCCAATACGCATACCTCATGTTCTACCTTTTTCAGTCCGGGTTGGTCTATTTGTTTTACCACGCTGCCTCCTTGTCGCCCTGAAGACTCGAATTCCTGAGGCCTGGCCAAGGTTGTCTTTATTTTGTTCGAGAGCCGCTTGTGCAGAGCGATCCTTCTCCCCGGCCGACACCTCTGTAGCGAGGCGTGAGTTCCCCCGCCCCTCATCGGTTGCGCTTTGCATGCTCTTTTCTGTGTGGGTGGACGCAATGGTTACGCTCTTTCGAGGCTTGTTTTTGGATTTTACCATCCTTTCGCCTCGGACGCTGCGGGCCGAGAAAGTGTTTCCAAGAACGAACCAAACCGATCACGCAAAATGTGTGGTGATCTTGTCTTGACGCTCACGCTGTGAGTGAGGATGAGGTGGCGGCTTCTTGTTCGGTTAACCCGCACAATATAAACAATAAACACCGTTAAGGTGTCAAGTTGGCTCGACTATAACCTCTTCTGGCGTATGAATCGATTTTCGAGAGTTTTGGTAATAAATGAGCCGTGATAATTGTTTGATAGGGAGCGTGATAAGAGAGTTATAATATCGCCGAAATTACTTACCTTGCCTCGCACGGGGTTCTCATATTTATACCGAAGTTAAGGGCGACGTGGCGCCAAGAATCGGGGAGCACAAAGCGGCATTATTAAATGCGCTTGAGGGCATTCGTCCGGGAATGAGTGAACTGCGTGTGTCGGAGGGTTGGTATTGGCGCGCGGCTAGGCCTGTGGAAATGGTTTGTCGGGCGATGATTGGTCTGATGTCGAGATCGAGCGGTCTTTATGACTAACGCTTTTATTTAGTTATCGAGGATGAGGATAATGAAGAATGATTTGGTGGCGGGGCCGAGGGTGCCCGCGGTCTTTTTAGGATAGTCGTGCCGGCTCGCCACCGTGCCGGGTTATAATGCCGAGGCCGAAGTGTTTATCTGATAGGCACGTGCTCTTGCCCTCGTTGCTGGTGGCTTTTTAAGGTGGGACCCTCCTTTGTGACGAGGGTAGGGCCGAGGGTAAATCCCTTGGTTCAATCCTTTCAGTTATGTTTTTCATACCAAAACTTATGGGGAGTCAAAATTAACGTGGAATAGCGGTGTGACTCTTAAAGGAAATCTTGAGTATTACGGTGTTCTGAAAGAAGTACTCGAGTTGGAGTATTTGGGTGGAAACAATGTTGTCTGTTTAATTGTGAGTGGCGAGATGTGCATGAGGTGTTAAGAAGCATGCGATATTTGACTCGCCGATGTAAAGGACTCGTCCCGCACACGCCGCAACGACGCCTTCATCTTAGCATCTCAAGCACAACAGGTATACATGACACCCTACCCTCGTCGGCGATCTGATCAGTTAAGCGGATGGTGGGCTGTCTGGAAGACTAAGGCTAGAAGCATGATTGATGAATATACAACTACAAATTCGACATTAGAAACACCCTATCAAGAGGATGAAATGCCAATACTACCTAACGTTTCATCAGCTAATCATCCATTGGATGAGGCCACTCATATTCCTCAAAATGTTGATGAACCTGCAGAGGAGGATTTCTTACCAGTGAATTTGCCACCTCCTCTGCCTCGTTCAGGTCATCTCACGCACATTGATATAGATGAATCAAAAGAAGAGGAAGAGAAAGAGGAAGAGGAAGAAGAACCAGAGTTTGATTCTTCAGAGTCCGAAGAAGATGATGAAGAAGAACTTGAGTTTTGTAGTAATTCAGAGTCCGGTGATGATGAGGAAGAAGATTCATAATAGTTTTAAATCTCAAAATATGTGCTTAACAATGATCATACTCTTATAATTTATGTATTAGTTATTCGACAAGTTAACTATATTGTGATTGCTTTAGATCTTTAAAGCTTTAAATTTATGTGTCCGAGCATTGTAAGATGATTTGTCAATGTATTGTTTTCTATTGCTTAAGTTTTATATTTTTATTGTATTTAGAGATGAGTTCGTCTAGACCTTCAAGAGCGGGTAAGAAGGTCTGCCGTTTATTTGGCATGTTGACTGGGACGCAACCGTCCCGGTTTGTTGATATGACTGATGGCGATGCAGCGTCCGGTGGAGACGGGCATCCAGGCTCCTCCTCCGGAACAGGTACCACGGATACTAATCGTTATCATGTCGATGGGAGGATATATATCTATTTATCTCCCATTTACCATCAGTAAGTACTATTCTTTACTTTGATATATATTTTTTTTTATATCAAATTCATTAACATTTAAGTTAATTCCTTATTGTATAAATATACTTGGTAGGTTTGTAGGTGCATACTCTTCGCCCGACAATTGGATTGGGGAGTATTGGCGGCGTCGAGTACTCCATGGGTTTTGGCCCTCGTATACAAAGGTGCCCGATGAGAAGGAAAATATTTGGGAGGCCTTCAAGGTAATGTCTTAATATTTTTAATTTTCATTAAATGTTAGTTTGTAATGAAAATGTTATAATACTATTTTTATATTGTAGTTAAAATATACATGGACAGACGACTTTGAGGAGGCTGTGATAAAGAAAGTTTTCAAAGATCAGTGTAACAAAATATATAGGGATCATATAGGTAACACATTTATCTATCCTTGACTTAATATTATAATGTTATAATTATATGTTTATGAGATGACTAAATTTTTAATAGGTAACACATTTATCTATCCATAGCTTAATTTTATAATGTTTATCATTATATGTTAATGAGATGATTATGTTTTTAATAGGTAACACAAAAAAAACATGTTGGAAGAATCATCCAACTCCGGTGAGACCGACGTGGATGACCGAGGAGATGTTTGCTGAGTTTTGCACTCACTGGGGGTCGAAGAAGGCCACTGAAATATCCAATCAGGCTATGGAAAATAGATTGAGCACGTCGGGGAGTGGCACGAAGCATACTATGGGGACAATAAATGTGGCTGAGCATCATATGCGTATGGTACGTATACTAGTGTAAATTTAGTGTATTAATGTTTAAATATCGATTTATGAACGTTTGTTAGCTGGGTAACCAAGTTGATGCTATGAAATCAGTTTAATTGACTTTGAAACCAAATATGGTGTGTTCAAGGAAATGCCATGAAACTATGTTATTTGGTTTAACTAAAGTCATTATAATGATTGTAGGAAAGGGAATATGACGATGTAAGTTTTCTTGATGTGTTTATTAGTACACATACTAGACCCTTCTGCCGATGACCTCCGCAGTGGGTTGATGATAGATCAACATCGGCATTTGTAAGTAAACTTTAATTGAAATACCTTCTTTTGAATATGTAAATTTATTTATGTATATTATATTGTGTATAAAATAATATTTGTTTGTTTTATTGGCAGTCTGGATATAGGTCGAGGGTATTCGAGGAAGATGCTGACCCTACCCAGCCCATTCCTTTTATTCTTGAGGTTTGGAGAGATTTGACCCTTGACGGACGAACAAAGAAGGGAGATAGAGTGTTCGAAATGGGGGATCATGGGTTGCAATGCGTATCGCCTAAGACGCCGCCGCTTGATATTAGGCCCAACCCTCGCCAGCCTTTCTAGGGTAGAGATTTTAGAAGCACGATTGGCTTGAGGAGCAACGTTTAGCTATGGAATATCGGGAACAAAATGAGCGACGATATGCAGATCTTATGGCGACAGTGCAAAGCATGGCACAACACATGCCGCATGGGTATTCCAACACTCCTTCCAGTAGTGTCGGGTCCCCATTTCCCAGAAATATCTTCCAAGATCAGCCCCCCCCCCTCCCCCATTTTGATTATTGGTAGTGTTTGAAGTTAATTGAAACATTGATATTGTTTGATTTTGTATGTATAATTTGGTACTTTGATGTTAATAACATTTAGAGTTTGATGTATTTAAATAGGTTTTATATTATTGTTTAGTTTGTATGCTTAGTTTTGTATTAATTGTTATATTATCAGGTACACAAATTATAATGGTTGTGTTTTTCTGTATTTTTTTTTAAAAAAATTTCATTATTAGCGACGTAAAATTCCGTCGTTGAAATTGAAAATTTATTTTTTAAAAAATCCTTTAGCGACGGAAAATTCTGTCGCTGAAATTGAAGTGTACTTTTTTTAAAAATCCTTCAGCGACGGAATATTCTGTCGCA
Organism: Codonopsis lanceolata; assembly: GCA_013146195.2. Lineage (NCBI taxonomy): Eukaryota > Viridiplantae > Streptophyta > Magnoliopsida > Asterales > Campanulaceae > Codonopsis > Codonopsis lanceolata. The sequence continues at coordinate 71,849,235 of CM028383.1, forward strand.
AAAATTGAAATTTAATTTTTTTAAAAATCCTTTAACGACGGAAATTTTCGCCGTTGAAATTGAGATTTAATTTTTTTAAAAAATCCTTTAATGACGGAAAATTTCATCACTGAAATTGATTTTTAATTTCTTAAAAAAACCTTTAGCGACGGAAATTTCCGTCGCTGAAAGTGACCTTTAGCGACGGAAATTGTTCCGTCGGACATCTGCGACGCGTGATCAGCGACGGACCAACGACGAAAATTTTTCGTCGCCGAGTATCCACTAGCGACGGAATTAGGAGGCCTTTAGCGACAGAAATTTTCGTCACTAAAGGTGATTTTTCTAGTAGTGGCATTTACCAAATGATTAGCGTAAATAAGAGTTTACTAAAGGGTTTAATAGGTAAAAGTGGTAATAATTTTAGGCAAAGACTTGTGTAAGATGGTTTTATGGATCTCAATCCATAAGATGAATCTTATCAACCCGCCCAACTTTATAACCCACCAGTTTTATGTCTTTTTCCATATTTTACAGCGTCTTTTTTTTCTGCTCATTACTCTGGCCTTACTTTACTCTTTTGTTTTCCTCTGCCTTTTTCCTCATGTTTGCTCTCCCAACCTCTCCTAATCACTCTGCAGCGGTTTCTGCTCTCTCATCGCCATTTTGTTCGTGCGAAGTATGTCCGTTAGTGTGAAGATTTTTCTTCTTTCGTCGTTCGTCGTTCTTTGTTCGCCTTGAGTTGTTTTTGCCTGATTTGTTTCAAGGTATTTAAAAATAGATTGTTCAAAGTTTTCTTCGATCATTGTTGTTTTTTAGAGTCTATATCGTGTTGTCTTGTATTGTGTGTTTAATTTTGCTATGCATTGTTTGAGTTCATTCTAGGGTTTCTAGGGTTCGAGTTTGAATGTGTGTTCTAGTATCATGTTTTATAGGGTCGAATTTTACAAGATTTTTTGAATGTGTTTCATGTACCTTTTAGATCATCATTATGAGAATCTATTTTTCATCCTTGTTTGAGGGTAAGCGTGGCTTGACTTCCTTATATCATGTTGCTAGTCTCACTACTTAATGCCTCTTCTTATTGAATACATTGGTAGGTAGTTATCCTTTGTGTTTGATGATTGAATTACCACTCAATTCCTCATTGGAAGCCCGTAAGCATTCTGGCATTTGGTTGTTAGGTTGTAGTGGTCCATCATCCTTGTGAACAAATTCTCATCGAAACCATAAACCATTGTGGCGTTGGCTATCGATTATTGAGTTATAATGGTCCTTGTGATCCGAATATGCAGACATGATTGTTTTCATAGTTATAAATCATGAATGAAGTAATTGCTCGAGCAAATTATTTACTTGGCTTAACAAGCTATGCTTATAACAACAATAAACGGCGATCTCTGCAGAACACTTGAGATGGTTAGCAAACTTATCATGTTTGATCTTTCCAGTATCCTCTGTACTGGTACGTCATACATTAAGTGGAAACCAAATGTAGATTGAACATGGGGATGCATGCCAAATGCAAATACTATGAAGAAGTAATTAGCAAAACTATCGGTAGTGTAGTGTAGGGGCTACTAAATAGGTAATACTGAAACATAGTTTGGATAAGTTTCATATTGGAGGCGGACATATTGGGCGAAAAAAGTAGCTTTGTTTTTGGTTATGCATGATGAGTTGTTTGTTCTGCGGTCCTCTTTTTTATTTGATAACTCTATGGTAAGTTCTAGTTTTTCTATAGTGATTAGTCTAACGGAAAGAGTTTTGCCATTGGGTTTCTTACCCCTTTGAAAACAATTCAAGTGATTACATATGATTTAGATGTTCATATGCTTAGTTAAATGGTTAATATAGATCATTAGTTCATAAGTTTGGTTAAGTTTCATATTGATTTAGATGTTCATATGAAGTACTGATTTAGAAGCTTTGTAGTAATTTGGACTATTACTTATTGTGTATCACTGTATCACTTTTAAGCATTGAGTGTCACTTTTAAACATTGGGTGTCACTTTTAAGCATTGAGCGTGTCACTTTTAAACATTATAAGTGCCACTTTTAAGTCTTAAGTGTGTCACTTGTGGCAAAAAAAATCACTTTTAATCCTTTAATTTTTATCAATCAGTGTGTCACTTTTAGGTTTGGAGTGTATTACGTTTAGCACTAAAGTGTGTCACTTTTAGACAAGTGCTTTGGAGTTGTTTAAATCCCTCGATTTGTAACATTAAGTGTGTCACTTTTAAGCATTGAGTTTGTCACTTTTAAGCATTGATTTTGTCACTTTTAAGCATTGATTTTGTCACTTTTAAACATAGAGTATGTCACTTTCAGGTCTCAAGTGTGTCACTTGTGGCAAAAAAATCACTTTTAAGCCTTCAATTTTTATCGAGGAGAGTGTCACTTTTAGGCTTGGAGTATGTTATGTTTAGCACTAAAATGTGTCACTTTTGGCAAGTACTTTGGAATTGTTTTAATCCTTCAATTTGTGACATTGAGTGCGTCACTTTTAAGCATTGAGTGTCACTTTTAAACATTGAGTGTCACTTTTAAGCATTGAGTGTGTCACTTTTAAACATTGAGTGTGTCACTTTCAGGTCTTTGTGTGTCACTTGTGGCAAAAAAAAATCATTTTTAATCCTTCAATTTTTATCAATCAGAATGTCACTTTTAGGCTTGGAGTGTGTTACTTTTAGTACTAAAGTGTCACTTTTGGGCAAGTACTTTGGAATTGTTTAAATCCCTTTATTCGTAACATTGAGTGGGTCACTTTTATGCATTGAATGTGTCACTTTTAAACATTGAATGTGCCACTTTTAAGCATTGACTGTGACATTTTTAAGTAAAAAGATGATACTACTAAAATAAAGAGATTCTAAAATAAGGAGAAAATGCTATGAATGTGTGTTTGGTTAACTCACATCGGGAGCATGTTTCTCAAGGCTGATAGCATCAATCTTCACGCCGGAAGCAGTCATTCTTGCCTAAACACTCCGACCCACTCTCCTTGCCTAAACTCTTCGACCTCTCTTCCTTTATTATGTCCCTGATATTTTGAGTGGTCTAGTGTCGAATGAGTGGCAACGAAAGCCCAGTCTGCCTCATGTAGCCCACATACTAGCCTACTGAGCACGCAACACCTTGGGTCGTCAGGCTCACCACACCACAAGCTGACCCATAAGTCCATGGATAATGTTGGTGCTTAGTAGTGTATGGTCACCTTATAAATCACACACAAGTGTCACATTTACTCGATGTGGAATTGGGGTATTACAATCTCTCCCAATTAAATCATTGACGTCCTCGTCAAGGCCGAACCATACCCTGGTCGCAACGAGGGATTCAAGAGATGGCTCGTACGCAGATCAAAAGGTGACTCGTACCTTCTATAGTGTAGCACTTTGGCCCGCACAGCGCTTTGTTCCCACATTTTCGATCAGGACCTGCCTTGATACCATTTGTAACGTCCCTGCCCCTTAGGTTTTTCTTTGTTTCCACTAGTGGCTCCTTTGGCGAAGGTGTTCTTGTTTGGCTCTGGGCAATTATTCACGAGGTGCCGCTATCTTTCCACAGTTGAAAAGTTGAAGCACGCACCAGAGTTTCGATAACAAAAATGTGTCTGGTGCTTACCCCCCACAAGTCTGACATAAGAGGTTCGCGTCTCGATTCCATTCTGGCCTTGTCTCTGCTGATTCTGAATGTGCGACTAATTTCTAAATGATTGTGCTCCACTCTTAAAACGGTTATCTTCAGTAGCCCTTTGTTTATTCACTTTGCTTCCAGTCCCTTGACCATGGAACTTGCCTGCGTTGTCATCATCTCCCCTCTTGTGCTCATCTGTCTTTGTCTGGTATGCTTCCATATATCGTTCAATCTCCCTGGCTCGGTCCACCTCTTATGTATGAGCAGTAACCGTAGTGGTACCAACCGAATAGCTAATCTTACCATTACGACCCCTTTCAAACTTTCTTGCCTATTGATAGTCGTTCTCAAAGAGGTCCGAAGCATACTTTGATAGCTCGTGTGAACTTTGCAACATATTCATCCAAAGTCATCTTTCCTTGTTCCAAGATAATAAATTCAATTATTTTCCTATCTTGCACACTTGGCAGAAAAGACTTATTGTTGAAAGCTTCCAAGAACATCTCCCAAGTATAATATCATGTCCCGTTTGCCTCAGTAGTCCAGTCCTCATCACTCATCACTGACTACCACATCGGCCTCTCCTAAAAACTTAAATGTGGCAAGGTTAACCTTTTTCTTACTAGCGAGGGTCATCGTCCCGAAGATCTTCTTTATGCCTTCAATCCAATCTTAAGGCTTCTCAGTACTCGGAGCATCTAAGAAAGGTTTAGGATCTTTCTTCTGGAAGATATCCTGGTTCAAGGCTAGGGTGTTGGTTACGGTTAGGGATTCACGAAAACAGTCCTAGCAGCAAGCACATGGCTAAGTCCTTGAAGAAGAGCTATGAGATTGGGGTCAATTGCATTAGGAACATTAGGGATAGGATTATCTTGAGGTCCATTCATGTTCTCACCAATCTTCGAGTTTGAATCCTCGACAACGATATTTCCTCGTCCCCCTCTACCGCGTCCACAGCCATGGCTACTGTGACGACCACCTCCTCGTGTACCTCGTGCCATGTCGTTTTGATACAAAAATACTAAGATGTCAAATGATGACCAATGTTCATACTAGGGGTGAGCAGAAGTTTTTCGGAACCGGACCGGACAAATGGAACCGGACCAGACCAGTCAAAAATGGACCGAACCAATACTTTGGATTGGTCCTGGATCTGAATTTTTACAGAACCAGACAATTGGGTCGGTCCCCGGTTCCAGAAACAAAAAACATATAACCGGACCGAACCGGACCAATGTGTATTTATTATTATTTTATTATATATAATATACTAATAAATTATAATAAATATATATATATATATATATATATATATATATATATATATATATATATATATATATTGATAAGAAGATAATAAAAGGGATTCAACTTACAACCTAAAGAAAATATATAATAAAAGGGATACAACTTACAACCAAAATAAAATATATAATAATTTGATTCAATATTCAACCAAGTTTCCTTATTTGATTAAAGAGAAAATAGGAGGGAAAACATTGTTCTTCCATATTAATTAATTTCCTGCCTCTTTTTGTGATTCCAAACATTATTAGTTTGAATGATTGTTACCTATAAATTAATTAAATTAACTATAAGGATATCGGAGAGGAAGATGACTTGCAATAAATTTCCTAACAACTTTCTTTTTCATTTCTCTTTAGTAATTTGGAAGTAATGATTTTCACATTTAGTTTATTTTCACAAGAACAACGAACCTAACAATATGGTGTATGAAGGAAGAACATGATTTGATTATTGATCATTGTTTTTTAGAAAATCTAGTTATCCTCTTGATCAAAGATACGCATCGTATTGATCCGGTCCTGGTTCTCGTACGTCTTCAATTGGTTCTGGACCGGACCAATATATTGGTTCTCAGACATATTAGGTTGGTCCTGGTTCTATATTTTTTAAGAACCGGACTATTGGTCTGGTCCTGGTTCTCTCAGTTTTTCCAAAAAAGTGGACCGAACCGGACCAAGCTCACCCCTAGTTCATACCACACTATATGTCATATGTTATTACTGTAGCGTATTAACTATTAAGGACAAAGTACACACTTTATATCTAGTGTCAAATTTTGCTAAGACGTTATTATTCTTATGTATTCACGGCATATCACAATACCAATATCAAATCAGGCCAAAACCACATTAAACAATAAAAAAAAAGTTAAAATACTTTCTCAAAATTTTATCCATTATTCAAATTTCCTTGGTTACAACCAATTGTTCCATGTCTTTACAAAATAAAACAAATATAGCCATCTAAATCTAATAAAAGTAACTATTGTGATGACTACATAAAACTAACGTGTCATACTAATCTCCTCACTCACTTGGACCCTCATTCTCACTGGGGTCTTCAACCTCACTTGAATCTTCATCCTCACTTGGATCTTCATCCTCACTTGTCCTCAACCTCACTTGGATCCTCATCCTCATCATCAACGACACCTGCTTGTGAGTTACATTGGCGATTGATTCAACGACTAGTTCCACATTAGCCTCAACTTCCCCTTCATGCTCGGGGTCAACATTTATGGGGTTTAGGGCTGCCTGTGGCTCCTCCTCCGGAGCATCATCATCAATCTATCCCAGGCCTGTTATGTGCGAACCCGCGTATTAGGAAGCGTGACGAGTACTTGCTGGGTAAGCGCCGTAGCCTCTACGACTTCGTCAAAATCCTGATCAAATGATGGTTTTAGTCTCCTTAACGACTTGCATCTATGCCCGTAGATACGCCCTCCTTTGCTCCTCTTCTAGTCTCACTCGGTGATGCGTCGTCCGAACTGAATCCATCGTGTGGTTTACCCTCTCTATTATTCTCCTCTCTAGAAAATCAGTGGCATCTCCTTTGGCGATTGCGAGGGGAATGATAGAGAGGGTAAACCATAGGATGGCTCGAGTTTTGACTCATCATCGAGTGAAACTAGAAGAGAAGCAAATGAGGGTGCATCTGCGGGCACATATGCAAGTCGTTAGGGAGACTAAAGCCATCATTTGATCCGGCTTTTGACGAAGTCGTAGAGGCTACGATGCTCACCCAGCAAGTGTTTGCCAGGCTTTATAATGCGTGTGTTGGCACATAACATGCTTAAGATAGATTGATGATAGCTGATGATGATGCTCCGGATGAGGAGCCACGAGCAGCCATAAACCCCATAAATGTTGACCCCGAGCATGAAGGGGAAGTTGAGGCTAATGCGGAACTAGTTGTTGAAGCAATCGCCAATGTACCTCACAAGCATGTGCCGTTGATGTGAGGATCCAAGTGAGGTTGAGGACCCAAGTGAGGATGAAGATCCAGGTGAGGTTGAAGACCCAAGTGAGAATGAAGATCCAAGTGAGGTTGAAGACTTTGACTTTGAAACCAAAAAGGATAATTGTATGTACGTTTGGGGGGTGTTAGTGTAAATAATAAGAAATAAAGGGGTGTTAGTGTATTAATGCTTAAACATCGATTTATATACGTTTGTTAGCCGGGTAGCCATGTTGATGCTATGAAATCCATAGTTTTAGTTTAATGGACTTTGAAAGCAAATAAGATAACTATATGTACGTTGGGGGTGTTAGTGTAAATGGTAAGAAATAAAGGGGGTGTTAGTATAAATTTAGTATATTAATGCATAAACATCAATTTATGTGCGTTTGTTAGCTGGGTAGCCATGTTGATGCTATGAAATCTATGGTTATAATTTCATTGATTTTGAAACAAAAAAAGATAATTGTATGTACGTTGAAGGGTGTAAGTGTAAATGGTAAGAAATAAAGGGGTGTTAGTGTAAATTTAGTGTATTGATTTTAGGTAGCCATGTTGATACTATGAAATCCATGGTTTTAGTTTAATTGATTTTGAAACCGAACAACATTTATAACTATATGTACGTTGGGGGTGTTAGTGTAAATGGTAAGAAACAAAGGGGGTATTGGTGTAAATTTAGTGTATTAATGTTTAAACATCGATTTATGTACGTTTGTTAGCTTGGTAGCCATGTTAATGCTATGAAATCTATGGTTTTAGTTTAATCGACTTTGAAAGCAAAGAAGATAACTATATGTACGTTGGGGGTGTTAGTGTAAATGGTAAAAAACAAAGGGGGTGTTAGTGTAAGTTTATTGTATTAATTAATGCTTAAACATTGATTTATGTATGTTTGTTAGCTGGGTAGCCATGTTGATGCTATGAAATCAGTTTAATTGACTTCGAAACCAAATAGGGTGTGTTCAAGGAAATGCCATGAAATTATGTTATTTGGTTTAACTAAAATAATTATAATAATTGTAGGAAAGGGAATATGGCAACGTCAGTTTTCTTGATGTGTTTATTAGTACACATACTAGGATCGGTACCTCTGTTGATGACCCTTCGTAGTGGGTTGATGATAGATCAGCATCGACATTTGTAAGTAAACTTTAATTGAAAGACTTTCTTTTGAATTTGTAAATTTATTTATGTATATTATATTGTGTATATGATAATATTTGTTTGTTTTATTGACAGTCTGGATATAGGTTGAGGGTATTGGAGGAAGATGCTGACCCTACCCAGCCCCCTACCCAGACCCCTACCCAACCCATTCCATTTATTCCTCAGGTTTGAAAAGATTTGACCCTTGAAGGACGAAAAAAGAGGGGAGATAGAGTGTTCGGAATGGGGGATCATGGGCTGCAATGCGCATCGTCGGCACATCGCTCGCTTGATAATAGGCCCAACACTCAGCAGCTTTCGAGGATAGAGATTTTGGAAGCACGCTTGGCAGAGGAGCAACGTTTGACTGCGGAATATCGGGAACAAAACGAGCGACGATATGCAGAAATGATGGCGACAATGCAAAGCATGGCACAACAGATGCATGGATGTTCGAACACTCCCTCTAGTAGTACCGAGTCCCCTTTTCATACCAGAAATATCTTCCAAGATCAGCCCCTTCCCCTCCCCCATTTTGATTATTGGTACAATTTGTTGTTAATTGAAACATTGATATTGTTTGATTTTGTATGTATATATTTGATACTTTGATGTTAATAACATTTAGAGTTTGATGTTTTTAAATTGGTTTTATATTATTGTTTATTTTGTATCTTCGGTTTTGTATTAATTGTTATATTATCAGCTACAAAAATTATAATGGTAGTATTTTTATGTATTTTTTTAATTTTTTCCATTATTGGCAATGGAAATTTCCGTCGCTTAAATTAAAATTTAATTTTTTTTTCAAAAGCCTTATAGCGACAGAAATTTTCGTCGCTTAAATTAAATTTTAATTTTTTTAAAAGCATTTAGCTTTAAATTAAAATTTAATTTTTAAAATTTTTGAAATTAAAATTTGATTATTTTTAAAATCTTAAGCGAAAATTTGGCTAAAAACAACCTTTAGCGACAAATCGTTGAAATTATTTCGTCGCTAAAATTAAAGCGATTTAAAATTAAATTTTATTTTTTAAAAGCCTTAGCGACGGAAATTTCCGTCGCTAAAGGTTGAATTTCAACGACGGAAAATTCTGTCGCTGATATTAACCTTTAGCGACGGAAATTTTCGTTGCTAAAGGTAATTTTTCTAGTAGTGCACGAAACCTGGAGGCTGAGTGACAGTCTATTTCTTGAAGATCACCGTTGAGGAAAGCCCTCTTGACATCCATTTGATATAGCACGAAGTCCTTGTTGCATCCGTTGAGGAAAGAGGATTCTGATAGCCTCTAACCTTGCTACTAAGCAAAGGTTTCATCGTAGTTGATGCCTTCTTCTTGTTGATATCCTTGTGCAACAAGTCTGACTTTGTTTCTTATGATATTCTTATCTTCATCCTTCTTGTTTCTGAATACCAATTTTATGTCAATGATGGTGTGGTTAGTTGGTCTTGGGACTAGTTTCCATACTTGACATCTTTCAAATTGCTGAAGTTCCTTGCATAGCTTCTAGCCAACTTGGGTCTTGTAAAGCTTCATCAATCTTCTTCGGTTCATCTTCTGAGACAAATACAACACAGAACATGCATTCATTTCTAGAAGATCTTCTAGTCCGTACTCCTACATGAATGTCACCAATGATTTGAGAGATTGGGTGATCTTTACATGTTCTTATAACAGCACGAATGTGATTCATTATTGGTTCTTCATGATGAGGTTCAGGAGGTGGACTAGGAGGAAAGTCGGCTGTATTCTTGATGGGTGTGCTGTTCAGAACTGGGTTCATAAGTGAGTTGAAGGATAGGATTTTGAGGTTCAAAAGATATGGGCTTTGGATTAGTATTTTCATGAGCAGAGTTGAGGTCTTCTGGTGATTCATTTAAGAAGTGATGGTCAGGAATATTTGAGTGAGTTGCTGGAAAAGGATTTGGTGTTTAAGAGGTTGAGGCTTGGGAGGGACTTGTCTCAACAAAGTCATCAGCAACATTTGGAGCCACATGTGGCTCTATTAAATCAAATTCATCAAATGAAACATGTATGGATTCAATAATTTTTAAAGATCTTTTATTGAAAACCCTATAAGCTTTGGAGTGTAAGGCATAGCCCAGAAAGACACCTTCATCGGCCTTATTATCAAATTTACTTATGTAATCATTACCATTATATACTACGAAGTATTTGTAGCCGAAAATTTTGAAAAATCCAATATTTGGGGCTTTACCTCTCCAAAGTTCATATGATGTTTTACCGTGAAATTTGTTGATCAGGGACCTGTTCTGAGTGAAGCAGGCTATATTGACGACTTCCCCAGAGATGTTTGGGCAGCTTTGCTTCGGTGAACATAGTCTTAGCAGCTTCGATAAGTGTTTTGTTTTTCCTTTCTGCTACACCGTTCTGCTGTGGAGTTCTAATAGCAGAAAAGTTATGACCGATGGCATGATCATCACAGTATTTTGCTATTCCATTGTTGGTGAATTCAGTTCCATTGTCTAATCGAATATCACTGATGTCATCGATCTTTTGTGTCTGTAGTCTTCTAAACAGAGATGTAAGAATGTCATATGTGTGATCTTTAGAAGACATCATCTCTGTCCAAGTATATCTTGTATAATCATCTACTACAACTAGAGTGTATCTATAACCACCATTGCAGATAGTAGTCACAGGGCCGAAGAGATCCATGTGAAGAAGTTGCAAAAGTCTTGTTGTTACGAGTCCTTGTCTGCTCTTGAAAGATGCTTTTGAATGATTTCCTAACTGACAAGCTTTGCATACATGATCATGATCAGCAGAAACTTTTGGCATTAATCTCAACAACCCTTCTTTGGATAGCTTTGATAAGTATTTGAAGTTCAGATGGCTGAGATGCTTGTGCCACAGCCAACTTTTGTCCTGAGCAGAGTTTGCCATAAGACATAGATTAGCAGCCTTTTCATAGGCATTCAAATATATCACATAGACATTCCTTTGTCTATGTCCAATTACCAAAGTAGAGCATGATTTTGGATCCTTTATGTCACATCTGTTTGAAGAAAATTGGCATACGAGACCTTTGTTGCAGAGTTGAGAGATGCTCAATAGGTTGTGTCTTCAAACCTTCTACTAGGCAAACTCTAAGTCCTGGCAGATTAAGGCTAGAGGGGGGTGAATAGCTTTAAAAAAAACTTTGACGATTAGTTTGAAAGTCTTAAAATATTGGCAAAAACTTGATCTTGTCGGTCATTGGTCCGAAATTCCTTAAGTGAAGAAAGTTGGTCCACGAGAAATCTGTTTTAATGTTTGATCACTAAATATAGAGAAGAAACTCGAACACAAGTTAACGAACAAGTAAACAAATAATTGTTGTTAAGCACACTGGTTTAATAACTTCTTAAGTGTTAAGTCTTAGCAAGAATATAAGCAATTCGGTTGAAGTGGTTCACGGATTACGTCCACTACCAAGTTGGTCGACTTGGATTTTTGAAGTGCACTAATTTTATTAAAAATCTAATTGATCTCTAATGGATACAACAAAAGACCGGTGTTTGGGAGAATGATTGAGGAACAATCAAACTCGTGAGACATCAGTTCTAAATAAATTGAAATGAAATACTCGGTGAATTACCTAAACAATAACTAGAAAGAAATTTTCAATGAGAAGTATCTAGTTAAAGTTTTTAGAGAAGACGAAGTCTGAGAGATTGTGAGTAGAAAGTTTCTTGACTTCAAAAACTGTTAAGATTCTTGTCTTCACCGATGCTTCCAATGGGTATTTATAGATAGTCTTTGCAAGCAACCGTTAGGAACACATTTGAATTTGAAAATGTGTTAAAGGCTCTCAAAGGATCTTGTGAGATATTATATGGCGGACATCTACCAAAAACACAAAGTGGGAAAGAGTTAGTACAAGTGTATGATTAAACAAATAAGGAAAGATAAACTCATTCTTTAGCGTATAGATCAGAAAGTTGGTGACAAAATGATATTCATGACCAATTATAATCTATTTGTCCTGGCTGACAATCAAGTGAAATGTTTTTAAGCAAATCTTTTTAATTTCAAGATTCAACACAAACCTTCCCTATAGAGAGATTTCCACGAGCAATGAATCTGTATCCAATGGTTCTTCCTTTTGCATTGTCGCCAAAAGTGACTGGAGGTCCTTCTTCTTCAGTAATATTTGTGAGAAGACATGAGTCTCCGGTCATATGTCTAGAGTAGCCACTGTCCAGTTACCATATTTCTTTATTTTCTAAGCTTGTAGCAGCCATGAAGCATATCTGTAATTAAGAGATGAGAAGATCATGGTCCCCTTTATTTTTCTTTTGGGTCCAAAGGGTTAGCAATTTTTGGGAACCCATACTTGCCTGACTTTTGGGATAAAGGACCCAGTAGGCTTCATGATGGATTTTAGCAGACATTCATGGACCAAATGACCTAAACATTTGCAAAAAGTACAGCGATGGAAATTACACATGTCATGCTGAGAGAGCTGGTTTTTGGTAGACTTTTGAGCATTTTTTTCTTTTAGCAGTAACCTTAAACTTAGTAGACTTGTTGACATCAGGTTTATGAAGGTTCTGTATGAGTTTTCTTAGGTCGGTATTCTGTAGTTCTTGCCTTAGCTGATCTAGACACCTCATACATTTTACCTTTAAGCTTAGTGTCAACAGTCTTGGGAGTAGCAGCACCATCTGTAGTGTTTTTGATGAATCTGATAGGCTTGGGCAGACTCTTTGTGTTCCTAGGAACAACAACCTTTGCTTTAGACGCACCGCTAGTCTTAATAGTCTGAGTTTTAAGATATTTATAATGAATAGCAGCGTAACCAACTCCTTGTCTACCCTTGTTATTGAACTGCTGATGATATGTAGGATCATCATCAGTTTCCACAGACAAGTTTTCTATCTTTTGTTCAGAGGTTGTGCCAGAAATGTTCTCAGAAAAACCTAGCCCAGTTTTGTCTATAGTGGGCTTCTGGTCTACAAGAATTTGGTCAAAAACAACCTTTGAGTTATTCCATGAGTCGATGGTTTTTTATAACTCATCTTTCTCAACAGATAGCTCTTTGGCATGACCAATGAGGCAAACAACCTTTTCATTGAGAAACTTGTTCTCTTCGTTTAACTTGATACTTTCTGCTGGACTCCATTTATAGTTTTTAACTCGGCTTCCAACATGGATTTCTCATTTCCCAGCTTCTCATGGCTTTTAGCTAACTTTACATAAGCCTTTCTAAATTTATTGAATTTCTCTAGCATATCATGAGCATCCTTGAAGATTTCTTCTTTAGAGGGCTCTTTAGTAAGTTGTTTTATGTTAGCTTGGAAAGGAGAGTACTTGACTTCATTTTCTGAGTCATAGGTAGGAGGTGACTCTAGAGCAACAAGGCAAATGTGTGCCTGTTCGGTTGAGTCATCATCCTGCTCTTCAAAATCAATCTCAAACCAAGTAGACACTTGGTTTTCTTCTAAGTCCTCAGCCAACAAACCTCTATGTTTTGAAAAAGTTTTAGATGGTCGTCTTTTATAAGCTTCATATTTTGGTTTGGGACATTTAGAAGCATAATGACCAGGCTTTCTGCAATTGAAGCAAACCATCTCATTGTCTTGCGAGCTTTCGGCAGTCTTTCTAAAAGACTGTTGGCTTGCATTTTTCTTCTTATTGAACTTTCAAAACTTTTGAAATTTCTTAACGAACATAGCAAATTGTTCGTCAGAAAATTTTTTATTGTCATTTGAATAAGAGGATATGGGTGGTTTATGTTCTTGGACAGGAGATTCTTGAGAGATTGCAGAAAAAGAAGGAAGTTTAAAAAGTTTGTCCTGTTCTTGTGCTTGAAGAAGTTCTTGCTCATAGACAGTTAAACTTGCATACAGACTTCGAAAATGCATGGAGTTGAAGTCTTTGGACTCTTTAATGACTGTGATTTTGACATGCCACAGGCTTCCTAGAGAAACTAAAAATCTCATATTGACTTCCTTAACACTATATTCTTTACCTGATGAATAACAGTTATTTACTACCTCACAGAATCTGTCATAGGCTTGATGAAATGTCTCCTTTTGATATTTTCTGAAGGAGTCAAACTGTGGAATATAGTTGTATTTCATGTTGTCTCTTGTGGGCAGGTCTCCTTCCAGATATTCTACAAGTACTTCCCACATTTCTTTAGTTGTTTTGCACCTGATTATCTGCTCATATGTTCTTGTGTCGACAGAGCTGGATATTGTGTGTATAGCCTCGTTGTCGAGTTCAACGAGCTTTCTGTCTTCACTGTCCATTCATTTATGGACTTGGGCAATTCAAGTGGTGCTGCTACAAGTAGATTTGGCTTCATTGGAATGTGGGGACTGTTTGAACACATTTCCATAAGCGATTGTCAATAGAATTCATGTATCTCATAACTTTGTCTTTCCATACTTCAAAGTGGCCTTCGTCCAATATTGGGACGGCTTGTATTCGAGGTAGGCAGTATATAGTGAGCCATAGGATCTATTCTCAAGAGGTAAGACTCAGAAAAACAAGTTTTCAAAGAATCAAGCTCTGATACCAATTGTTGGTCCCCAAATAGGCTCGATCTAGGCTAGAAGGGGGGGAGGTTGAATAGCCTAGTTGTGTTTATGAAATTCCTTTTTTAAAAAGGCTTTTAAAAGTGTTTTTCTTCTTTTGAAAATAACTAACTCTTAAGAAGAGTTAGGGCAGCGAAAATAGAGAAAATGAAACAGAAGGAAGACTGTTGCTCTTAATAAGACTCAACAAAAGATTTAAACTGTTGAGAACAATGACAGATATAGATAATGCAAGGTAAGGAGAGACAGTTCAAACAAAGTAGTACGCAAGGATGTAGAAGTGATTCGTACTATGAATAGTACTACGTCCACTACCAAAGTGGTTAGCTTTGGATTCTAAAAGGTGCACTTGTTTATTCACTAGGTGAGAAAGTTAGATCTTTAATGGATCGTGTACAAAAATAGTTTTCAACCAAGTGTTTAATGATGAGAGAAACAATCAATGAATAATTCCTCTCCCAAGTGCTAGAGTAAATAACAATTAATATCAAACTAGAAGAAGCTGAAAGCAAGTAAAGACTGACAGATTTGCAGCTTCAGGAAGTTTGGTGAAATGTTAGTTCTTGTCCTTTGGATCTCTTGAATGTTTGAGTATTGAAAATGAAGCTTGAGTATTGAATGAGCAAGAGATGTATATTGTGTAAATCTTCAAGTCTTGTGCATATATACTTCAGGAGATGTTCAGGACCGTTGGATTTCGAAATGGAGATGATGTGTCTAACGTTATAATGCATTAAATGCAATTCGGCACCTTGTGGAATGAGTGCGGCGAGACTGTCATCAGAGATGCATTATTGCAGAGCCTCATACCAAGCAAAATAATTTTGCAGTTTGCAGGCGTTACATGTTGAAAGTCTTTTTAGCCAAAAGAGGTAATGTTTTCAGACTTCACTTTTTAGACGACAGGATGGACACATGGTCTGTTTATCTATCTGTGATCAGGTAAGGATATAGTTGACCTTTTTAAGAGGGAAATATGATGAAATGAGATTCAAATATTATTTGATTAGATATAAAATATCTATATCAAATAATATAATCTAAATCCACGTGTTTCGCTGAGCATCATTCTAGAGCTGAGCAGACTTCAAAGTTTGTTGGTGAAACGTGCTTTAAAGGCTGCTATTGAAGTCTGCTGGTCCGTGCCTTTGAGGAACTAACACTAAACTATTCTATTACACCCTTGATTCTAGAACAGTTGTCACGCTAACCGGTACGCAGACCTTTTAGCCACTGTGCAATAGAATCAGAAAATGACTCAACCAAATCTAGAACCTGTGAGGGTCAACACCCCTCTTCTTTATGGATACCCTTTATAACCACAAACCCCCAACCATTGCAGCCATTCCCCTTCATTTTGCTGCAACATAAGTGAGTTAGAGAGAGAGAGAGAGAGTCCATGGGAGATTTGGAGCCCTAGCTTTTTTTCCTTCGATCCACGAAGATCCAACCATCAGATTGCCTTGTAACTTCAGATTCTTAAATCCCTCGATGAGTTGAACAACTTTACAGATCCGATTTTCGTTTCTTTTAGTTTTCATCCAAGCTAGCTAAGTAACTACTTACTATTTCTTTTGATTTTTGGTTCATTGGCCTTAGGGAAAACAATCTACTTGTTATTTGTCGGCAATGAACACTTGAAATGCTATGTATGCCTATATTGTGGATTTTTGGAAGTATGAACTTGCTACA
Organism: Codonopsis lanceolata; assembly: GCA_013146195.2. Lineage (NCBI taxonomy): Eukaryota > Viridiplantae > Streptophyta > Magnoliopsida > Asterales > Campanulaceae > Codonopsis > Codonopsis lanceolata. Next base: position 71,865,509 of record CM028383.1, read on the forward strand.
CATCATAAGTAGGATGTTTAAATGAGATTTATGTGTTATATGAAATAGGTTCATAATTATGTTGGGTTTTATGGATTTTAGGGCTTGGGAATCAAGCCCGAATGATTTGGGAAATTGCTATAAATTCGAATGGAGTATTAATTTCAGGATTGATGATATGTGTAAAGAATGAAATGTAGTATTAAGATTCAACAGAGTCACTATAAGTTCAATGATGATGATGTGTTAATGGACTTGGGTTGGAATCCCAGGATGTTTGGGTTTCGTTTGATTATGTTTGTGAGTACCCGAGTACCTCAATTTGTGTTCAATTGTGATATCGATGTGTTAGAGACCTTAATGGTGAATATTAGTTGACACTTTACTAAATTAGAAAGCCGTATTAAAGAGCTACTAGAAGCTTAAGATTTGAATATTAGGGTACGATTCCTAGGAATTGATTTAGAGTATGCTCGTTAGAGCACGAAACATTAGAGACCAACCTATGATCTCGAGTATCAATAAGTATTGATTATTGAATGAGTTCTCTTTAGGGAATTTGGTCGTGTGTACATGAAAGCACTTGCAAGATTGTGACTACGGGGTAGTCTTGTCATTTATGAGAGTGGTCTTGAGGATGTCGATTATATACGATGATTAGGACTATGGTTGAGTCCGGTATGCTTTTAGGTAAAGACTAAATATTAAGTCTTGTTTTGTGGTCGTCTTAGATTGACATAGTAGTCTTTGGTGTGATCTTGAGTAGAAGACTATAGTAGACCTCATATTATGGTTTATTGAGCTTATATGAAATTCTTGGTTGAGTCATGACTTGGGGATTATGAGTATCTCAATATGTGGTTCTTGGACTAAACTTATAAGTTAGTTGAACATGTTAGGTGTGTGCAAATATGTGCATTGTTTATTGGGTTTGTAGAGCATTGTGACCTACTTGATTTGATGAGTCCGCTCGTGTAGGACTTGGTCTTTATTTGTTTAAACAAGTAAACATCTACTTGAGCATCTTGATTTGAGTCCAGCTGACGTCTTGGTCGTGGTGTCGGCAATGAGACGATTTGTAGCCTTGGGAACAATCGTTGTGAGTCGCCACATTGGTTCCCTTTCTCCTCACTATTTGGCCAATAGTGGGATGTGGTCTCGTGTTAGCGCCACCTAGCCTGATATAGAGCTCCCATTTCTTCATCCTCAGTTGGATGAAAGTAACGAGTACTCATTAAAGAAGACTAATGAGTTGTGATCATTTGAGGGTTGGACCCATGATATGATCAATTAAGGGTTGGACCCATGGTTTTATTATTTGAGGGTTGTGCCCGAATTCTAGTTATACATGTTTATTTGTGAGCATTTATGTGAAAGACAATGTGCTATGTTGTTGATATGAGATTATGTACTTTGACAACTTGTACACATTTATAATTGGTATTCTAATAAGATACCATGATTCTTATATATGCTTGTGCATTATGCCATGTCATGTCATGCTATGCCATATAGTTGCATTTAGTAATTTACTGGGTTATTATGACTCACTATGTGTGTTTGTTTTCCTTAGTTTATGGAGTGAGCTCTTTAGTACGTGTTGTAGCTGCGGGTTCGTGTTTGATAGCAAGTGGTCTTCCGGACAATAGCTTGGAGTTATTATTATTGTAGTTACTTATCATGTGAGACACTTGGGTAGATTCTGTTAGTATTTATGGTTGTATTATTTTGGGAGCGGACTTATATGGTCGAGCTATTGTATTTATTTAGAAGCTATTTCCGTTGTCTTTCCGAGCAAGGTTTTAGCCCGCATATTCTAGTATTGTTGTTGTTATCTCCAACAAGCTTAGTCGTGAGATTTTAGTTTAGTTGTTTAGTATTCGATCTCTTATTTTTATTGTTGATTGTCCCTCCGACATGTTATAGCCGTTTAGTGGTTGTTTATCAGGTTTGGATCTTGTTGTTTCGCCGGCCTTAGGTTTGCCAATAGTTTGTTGCCCGTGGGCAATGTTGCGTCACGCTCGTCATAGAATTATCGAGAGTTAGTTGTCTATCAGCCTTGTATTCCATGATTTGGAATTGAAGGCTTGAGTCCCACTTATGATTTACTTCCGCAAGTTTTGGTTTTTGTTACTCTGTATCGTTGTTATGACTTTACATTCTTGTTTAGAGCCTGTGGGCTCAATTGTTGACTCGCATATTTATGCTTAGCAGGTGCTGGTCAGTGTTTTTAGCTTGTCTTGATGGCACGACCTTGAGATTTTGTTTAGAGATTCGGGTTGGGTCATTACAATGGTCGTCACATATCAACTTTTTGTAATATGAGAAAAAAAATTGTTTTTGTTTTTGTCAAATATATCTTAATTTAAAACTTTATTTTATCCTATTGAATTTATACAAGTTTAACTTGATTGAAAATTTTCAATTCTCACTCCTTTTCATTTCCTTACTATTACTATTTGATGTTTACAAGTTTTACACTGGACAATTTTATATTGATTATTTCATCTATTAATCTATATCTATTAATCATTTATTAACTATTACTAAAACATAAACCGATTCTGCCACATAGCAGTTTTCTGTAAAAATGGCTTTTACTTGTCAATTTTTGGTAAAATAAGGCAAGATTATGTTTTTTTTGTCAAATATAGTTTAATTAAAAACCAGACTTTATCCTATTTAATTAATACAAGTTTAACTTGATTTTAAATCTTCAATTCTTATCCATTTTCATCTCTTTATACTATTTTATTTATACAAGTTATTTACGGGACAATTATATGTTAATTGTTTCTTATATTAATATATATCTATTAATTAGTAACTGAGTAAAATTTTTCCCTTAGATCATGGCACGTGTCAATCACAATATTTATATTGATTTATTTAGATTTTGGTTGTCCACGTGTAGTGTTTAAATGTCGTTTGTGTAAAAAAAAATCTACACCACAGGTGGATGAAAATTTAATATTAGTTACTACTAAGAGAAGTCTTTTGTGCCACATGGCGACTTTAGTTAAAATGATCAATTTCACCAGAAAATTACTAATTAATTTATATCTATTAATTATTAATTACTTCATTTTAAAGTTTTTTTTCTAAAAAAAAATCCTACGCAAATTTTTCAATTACCCATTTGAATGATCAATTTCAATTTATTCTATTAACTGTTACTCCCTCCATTTTCAAAATATTGTATGTGTTGACCCGATACACCGTTTAAGAAAAATGAATTGACTGTATTATAAATATTGGTGAAATATATGTTTTCCTTTAATAACCTTGAATATGTAGTCATAATTAAAATGGGTAGAAAACATAAGGATAAGTGGTAAAAATATTTTTCTAAAAGATTTTTTTTTGAAAGATGACAATTATTTAAGAGCAGATGAAAAAAAAATGTCGACAATAATTTGAAAATGGAGGGAGTACTAAAATAGAACTAATGCTGCCATGGAATCTTTTAGCGAAATGTCTGTCACGTGTCAACTTTCTGTAAAATGAGAAAATATTTTATTTTTGTTTTTGTCAAATATAATTTAATTTAAAATTGGACTTTATCATATTTAATTTATACATGTTTAATGACGGAAACTCTTCTATTCTTATCAATTTTCAGTTCCCTACTATTTTATTTATACAAGTTATTTACGGGACAAGTTTATGTTATTTTTTTTTCTATTAATCTATATCTATTGACTATTAATTGATAAAGTGTATCGACTGTGTAGATTTTTTTACACAATCGGTTATTAGACCATAACACGTGTCAAACATAACATTTGTCTTGATTTAATTAAATTTAAGTTACCCATTTGTCATGTTCAAAAAGTCATTTGTGTAAAAAAAAATCTACACTGCCAGAGGATGAAAGTTTAATTTTTATTAATTACGACAAATAGAAGCCACTGCTGACATATGACAATTTTTTTAAAAAAAATGAACAATTTCACTAGAAAATTACTAATTAATCTATATCGATTAATAATTAATTATACTTTATTTCTTAAGTACTTTTTCTACAAAAAAATTCTTATGCATATCTTTTAACTATTCATTCATCGATCAATTTCAATATTTACCTTATTTTAGTTTTGTTCAAAGTATTCTAATTTATAATTTTAATTATTTATAACAAATTTAGAAAATTATCTTATTATATAGAGCTTTTGTAAACAAAAATATTATACGAATCGTGCATTACATGAGAATTAACTAGTTTTTTGACTAAAGGTGTAGTGATCGTCCAATCACATCGGTACTCAACTCCTACCTAAGATAATTGTTTCTTTTAGTGTAGCAAGTAAAATACAATGATTATTTACTTCATTTAAAAAAAATATATATACTAGCATCATTATTAATTATAATGCACGAAATAAAGATGTCACTTAATCTTCTAGACACCAAACTATTGGGCTGCACAACATTAGTAAGAGTAGTAGTAAAAACTACAAATTCATCTTATTTATGGGATTGACTCAAATGAAGCAATGTGTTCCTTTCAATTATTACATTTCCTTCAATCGCACCTTTTGCTCAAATGAAGCAACGTGTCCCTTTCAACTATTACATTTCCTTCAATCATACCTTTTGTTTAGGCGTTGCTATTTAAATCGATGAAAAATACTCATTTGATACTCATGTGACCATCTTTAAGTTTTGTTTTTTTAGCAAAACGCATATTTGGGCCATTATATTTTTTCAAAAATTGCAATTAGACCACTAAGACGTCAAAATTTTCGAAGTGGCTACTGTACCAGAGTTATCTTGTATTTTAACCCAATTTTTTGATGAACGTTAAGTTCGGACGTTAACTTATGTTAAGTACCAATTTTGCCCTCATCGTCTTCATCATCATCTTCTCCAATTCTTTTGGCATTTTGATTTCCAGATCTGAAAATTGTAGGAGAACACCAAATCTAAAATCAAATCAAAACTCATATCTAAATTTCACCTATCTGATTCTTGATTTAATCACCATTGGCGATACAAACTTGGAAGGAGGGACAGCCTTGGCGAAAGAGGAAGTTGTGGAGCATATCTAAATTTCCAGATCTGGTGTTCTTAGGCGTAAACTCAGATTTGATTGTTTATGCATATTTTGAGTGATTTTCCATCGTATTGAATGACTTTCGCAAGTCAAATGTCAAACAAAACAAGGAAATGCCATGAGAAGCCATAACTCTATTGAGCTAACCTCTGAGCAGCGGCTTTGGCGATGAAGTTCTGAGTGCGCTTAATATTGGAAATCCCGGTGGAAGAGGAGGAAAGGGAGTGGTAGTAACGTGAAGGAGACTTCATCGGAGAGGAGAAACCGACTATGATGCTGGATTCACTGTTCCACTGGCGAACATAGACTGCATTAGTTTCAAGCCCAGGGCTTTACTAGAAACGAACAGAGCTTCTCGTTAGACGACGATTGATGATCTTCACGTTGTTAAAACGGATGAGTCTGAATACCGAGGTTAACGCTACAGAGACGACATTCAACGATTGAAAGAGCCAACCTAGAAATCGGTTGCCTGAGTATAGTGTAAGTGTGTTTGTGAGAGAGAAAGAGAGATGATGGGAACACATAATACCTAGATCTCCTTGGTCCATGCCTAGATGTGGTGTTCTACAATTTTCCAGATCTGGGTTACACCAGATTCGGAAATCAAAATGCCAAAAGAAACCCAATTGTCTAGCTCCCCCTCAACCCAAGTGATTTGTAGATGATACCTAGATTTTTTTTTGAATCTGGGATTTTTTTTTTGTAACTACCTTGTTTTGTAAATTTGTAAAATTTCTTGAATCTTAGATTTTTAAATTTGAGATTTTTTCGGAGAAGATGAAGACGAGAGCAAAATTGGTATTTAACCCATGTTAAAGTCTAAACTTAACATCCATCCAAATTTTGGGCTTAATTGAAAGATAACTCTAGTACAATGACCACTCTAAAAATTTTGACATCTCAGTGGTCTAATTGCAACCTTTTGTAAAGTACAGTGGTCCAAAGGTGTGTTTTACCTTTTTTTTTTAACCATAATGTCATTTTGGTGTCTCAATTGTCTATTTTTCCCTTGTTACTCTAAAACTCTCTTTGTGCCTAAAAATTGTCAATATAAACAATTTCTTACCTTTATTTTGAATATTATGGTAAAAATAATACATAAAGATATGGGGGCAACACATTTCAATTGATAGTTTAAGGAGCAACCCAAACTCGACTCATAGTTGGGGGGTTACCTTTAATCTACCCTTATAAAATTAATGTAACATATAGTTTTTTTAATGCCCTTGTGGTTGTGACCATGATTAGAGTAGAAAGAATAAATAAGGTTAAAATAATAAGTGTTTATTAAAAGAAGAAATTTGAAATTAAGACAATTATTTAGAAACTGATGAGAGTAACTATTTATATTTAAAAATTAAATAAATGGAAATTTTAGAAAAACAAATTGTAAAGTGAATACACACACTAATGCCCCAACCTATGCACACCATTACACCAACACTTTCACATAAACGGCCCCTACTCCCCTATCCCAGTTGGCCATTTCCTCCCTTTCTCATAATTAGAGCATCACCGATGCATTAGTGGATTTGATCCAACGTGGTTGTGAGTAATTTACACTATCAGTCATATTGTGTCATTTTTTCTCGCTTCATTCACATTCAATCAAAATAGATATCTCAAATACAAATTTGGATTTAATCATGTGTAACATGCATCCCACCACTAAAATAATATTTGACAAAAAAAATTAAATGGAAAAAAAAGAGCAACAAATAAAAAGATTTTTAAAAAGAATAATAATGATTAGGATGTAACCATATTCTCAAGTAGAATGTAAATGATTAACATTGTTATCCACAATGTGAACAAATTTGGTTGTCATATCATATCCACACTCATCACTCATATTTGCATTAGAGATATTTATTCTTTCAAAAATGGTGTAAATCATATGTGACATCTAAATTTTTTCACATCTACATTAATATTGAAGATGCTCAAAAAGCATCACCATTGCTCTTTTCCTAAACATACTTTCTAATAGGAAGAGAACATTTTGCAATGGTGATTGTAAGTCCAGTAGGCAACAATTAAGGCTAGAGGGGGGTGAATAGCCTTTAAAACTTTGAGGGTTGATTTGTAAAACTTGTAATGTTGGCAGCGGAAAACTGGTTTGGTCAGTCGGCCAGCTGAAGTTGGTCAACTGGCTGACACTTTGAAAATACCTTAAGCTGATGAAAGTTGGTCAGCTAGCTGACACAATAGTTTAAAAAGAATTGGCTTTTAAAGTAGATCACTGAATATGAAGAAGAAATTGAAGAACAAACTATCTGAATAACTTAGCAAACAGTCGTTAGTAACTGGCTGACACTTAACAAGTTGTAAAACTTCTTAAGTGTTGTGTCAGTTTATAAGAGTGTGAATAATGGTTGACAAATCAGTTGAAGTGGTTCACAGATAAACTGCTACGTCCACTACCAAGTTGGTCAGACTTGGATTTTTGAAGTGCACTAATTTTATTAAAAATCTATTTGATCTCTAATGGATCAATGTACAACAAAAGACCGGTGTTTGTGGAGAATGATTGAGAATCAATCAAACTCGTGAGACAAACTGACTGAATTCAAAAGATATGAAATGGGATCACTCAGTATTTGCCTAAACAGTAACTAGAAAGAATTATACAAAGAAGATTATCTAGCTAAAGTTTTAAGAAGACTAAGGCACAGAGCGAAATTTCTTGAAAGTATGAGGCTTTAGACTTCTGTATATATGTCTGTCTTCAAGAATGCTTCCAGTGGGTATTTATAGATGAACTTCAAGAGTAACCCGTTAGGAACACATTTGAATTTGAAAATGTGTTTGGCAGATACAAGATCACAAAAGATCCTGTGAAAGAGTATCTGGCAGAATATCTACCAAAAACATACAAGTAAAAAGGTGTAAGTACAAGTATTTGATCAATCAAATAAGGAAAGCAAGCTGACACTAAAAACGCTATGGTCAGTTTAAATGAACGACTGACAAATAATTTCAAGCTGACTAAAATTGTAAGTTCTTGGCTGACAATCAAGTGGAATGATTTTAAGCAAATTTAATTCTATGCAAGATTCAACAATCTCCTCCTATTTGCTTAAAACCATTCACTTGAAAGCAGAAAGCCAAAAATGCTTAAGTTCATGCAAAAGAGATGTTAGAACAGCAAGCAAATATCATATGAAGGAAAGTAGCTTAAAAACTTAAGAGAGAGGTAATTGTAGGATACAAGTAAAACAAAAGTTATAAAGTTGTTCAAAGTTTGAGGGAATGAGAGATTCAGTTGGCTGATGTGGATCCTTCAGTTGTCTTTTCTGTTTCAACTGATGGACCAACTTCAGCTTCAGCTTCTGGTGCTTTGTTAGTTGCAGCAGCTTCACTTCCATTGACTTGTTCAACTTGTTTTCCATCTTCAGCTTCTTGTTCTGCTTCTGCTTCTAGTTCTTTGTCCTTGTCAGCTTCAGTCACTGGATGATCAGGCATAAGCTTCAGACTCTGTCTAAGTATTCTGTTTTCAGCATTTTTTAAAGTATCAGCCCTTGCTTTCTGGTTCTTCTCCTCCTGAATGGTTTAAAGCAGTGTGGATTCAGCATTAAAATCCATGTTGGCCCATTCTTGCTGATAAAGCAATATGGTCCTCCAGTCATCCATATTAGCTTCTCGAGGAGCACCAGCAGCAATGGCAGCTTGCACTTCAGTTGTGATGATTTGGGTAAGGTTGGGAAGCAGAGAGGCTACTTGCTGTTGAAGGGTAGCAAGCTGGTTGGTGTGATGAGTAAATGTTGACTTCATTTTGGAGATGGTGTACATACAGAAGAGCCAGGTGGTGTAGGTTCTGGAGCAGGTGGCTGAGAAGGTCCAGGCTCACTAGAGAACAACTGAAAGGTATGGATATCAGCATCCTCAGGGTCAGGAGGGAAAAAGACATCCATAGGGTAGGTTGGGATTTGTGTTTCAGGCTCAGGTACAGATTCAGGGAGAGGCATGTATTCAGGAAAGACAATTTTGGTGCCTGTGGGGTGAAGCATAGCTTTGGAGACTATTTGTCTTTGTTTTCTGGCCTTTCTACTGGCTAGTTGGGAAGGACTGAGAAGGGACTCATCTTCAGAGGTTGACTTGAAAGAATCAGATGAGGAGTCTAGGGAGGATTGATCCACTGATTTTTCAGAAGAAGAAGAATCTGAAGTGTCTTCTGAAGAAGGCTCAGGTTGGGTAGGCTTATGTGTAGACAAAGGACTAACAAATAGGGTGAGAGAGGTATGAAGGGAGATATCAGGCAGGACAAACAGAGAGGAGGCCTGGTTTGGATGAGAAGGTATGTCATTTGGAAGAGGGGAGAAGCAGGTGTGTTGAAGAGATAATTATAGCAGTTGAAGGCTCAGCTAGAGGGACAAAAGTGCAAACACGGTGGGATAGGTGCGAATAGTATCGATCCAAGAGAGGAATGGGAATGGATGGAGTGATTGACACAATTGTTGCTGGTAGGGGTATGGCTGACATAACTTGAGCGAGAGGGAGTGGGGAGTGACATGTATGACTATTGGTAGAGACATGGGAATTGTGGACTCGGGGATTGATGGTTGAGCCGACATTGGTATAGGTGGTGTGGAGAGAAACAAGCGGGAGTATTGAGGTGGAGGCATCAACGTGGGACGAAGGAAGGTAGAGAGATGGGTTGCAAAGTACAGTTGAAGAGAGTAAGGATAGGGAGAAAATGACATAAATCGGAATGGTAGGAATGTGAGTCTTGGATTCATAGCATTAGCCATGTTCCTTGCATGGAGGCCATTTTCGATATAAGCTTGATTTGCAATATTGACATATTTACACATTCTAACTACATCTTTCCATTCATTGATCTCACAATTCTCCACAATGCCTTCCAGGAAATCATTGGGCTTAGGTCATGTACTTTGTTGTATCTTGTCCATGCAAGTTTATATCATTTGAGAGATAGAATCTATTCTAGGGATCAAAGTACTTGCCATAATTGGCCACTAATGAGATTGGGGCAATACAACGATGGTCTTCTCTTTAGGTTGTGGTCAATGTACTTGATTCGGTACTTCACTCCTCATGGAAAGTAATCTATTGGAAATACCCCGGATTGGCTTGGTAGTAGGAGTGTCTAGGATGAAAAGTGGTTTCTAAGGTGGGAAGAACTTGATTGGTGAGACCTAGGATTGAAGGGAGAGTTTGGTGCGTGATCGGTGATAGAGTTGGGGAGAAGGGAACAAAGGTACTGGATTTAGTTCAGATTTCTTGGTCAAAGGTCCTCCTCCTTCTAAGAAACATGGTGACCAACTTTCATCTTCATACCTCGGGACCACCGGAACTTCGAGTATAGGTTCGAATGTTGAAGGAGAGTAGAGGCATTAACCCAAACGCAGTGACCAAGTGAATGAGCTCAAGCCCTAACGGTTCTTCATTTAGAGAGACAATGTCCAGAAGACATCCGATGGCAGTGTTCGAGGCCATTTTCCTGTACACACAGAGTAGTTAGAGAAGAAATAGAACAAAAGAAAATGAGAAAGAAGGAAGAAGGTTGTTGTTACCAGAAAAGTTTGTAGCTAGGGTTTGAGAGAGAAAGGATTTTTAGTGAGAGAGAGATAAGTGAAAAGTGAGGTGAGTGGGTTTTAAATAGAGAAGAGATAGGTACGGACGCTTATATGAGTTAGTGGGTTTTAAAAGTGAAGATATGGAGTGTAGTGATAAAGTACACATGATTTTGGTTTTTGTGATAAAAATATCAATTTATGACAGAGAGTTATTATCACAATGATGAGCCGTTTTTGTGAAAACACGTCATTTCAACCGCCAGAGTTGGTGGGATAGTGGAAAGGTCATTTTGGCTTTTCAAAAAAGCTTCGCGAGTTCCAAGGAAAAATAAAAGGCAGGAAATAAATAAAGAATTTTTAATAAATTTTAGAGTAAGTCTTAGTTGAGATACGATCAGCTTTGACTTAAGGCTCAGAGGCTACCTGGACAGTGACTATTAGTCACTGTGTTGTCAGCTGATAAATAGAGAGTAATGAGATGTCAGCTGAACAATCGTTAGCTAAAAAAAATGTCAGTTGTGAATGTGTGTCAGCTATCGGCTGACAAGATTTTGATTTACAGCATGGTTTCAACCAGGAATGAGGGAACATTTTTGTCAGCTGAAGGCTGTCAGTTGTGAAATTTCGTTGCTTAAGAACTTCATATGTCAGCTACTGGCTGACAAACTTTTGTTATGCTTACAATGTCAGTTGATATAGATTGTCAGCTACTGGCTGACCATATTTCTTCATAGTATCAGCTGATATAATTTGTCAGCTAGATGAGCATTGACTGACAAACTGAAGAATACCCTGCAAAGATTAGACAATCCAAAAAATATCTTTCTATGACATAATAAGCATTCCTAATTCTCCTCTTAAGAATTCAAACCTGTCAGATTTTAAGGCTTTTGTAAAAATGTCAGCTAATTGAAATTCAAGTAGGAACATATTCTAGCTGAACATTGTCTTTTTCAACATGATCTTTCAAGAAGTGATATCTAATGTCTATGTGTTTGGTTTTAGAATGCATAACATGATTTTTAGAAACTGATATAGCAGAAGTATTATCACAATAAATAGGACAAGTTCCCATTGGCATTTCATAATCCAATAGTTGTTGTTTCATCCAAAGGATCTGAGAGCAACAGCCTTCCAAAGAAGAATATATTCACAGTAGTTGAAGTGGAAACCGAAGCTTGCTTTTTGCATGCCCATGATATCGCCTGCTTTCCAAGGAACCGACATGTTCCATCGGTGCTTTTTCTATTTACTCGCAAGCCGCAAGGTCGACATCCGAATATCCAATCAAATTAAAAGAAGAATCTCGGGATACCAAATGCCAAATTTTTCGATCAATCAAATATCGATAATGATTCTTTTTGCAGCAATCATATGGGATTCCTTTGGATCAACTTGAAAACGAGCACATATACACACAGCAAACATGATGTCTGGTCTGCTAGCATTTAAATAGAGAAGAGATCCAACTATACCTCTGTACTCAGTTGTATTAACTGGCTTACCCTTTTCATCAGTGACCAAGTGACATTCAACTCCCATTGGAGTATTTGCTGAATTTGCTTCTTGAAGATTGTATTTCTTGATTAGCTCTCTTGTATATTTGGATTGATGGATAAAAATTCCTTCCTCAGTTTGCTTAATTTGCAAACCTAAAAAGTAAGTTAGTTCTCCCATCATGCTCATCTCAAATTTTCCTTTCATAAGATGTTCAAATCTCTTACACAAAACTTCATTAGTAGATCCAAAAATAATGTCATCAACATAAATTTGAACTAGTAATATATTACCTTTGTGCTTTAAAGAGAAAAGAGTAGTATCGATTTTACCTCTTTGAAACCCTTTTTCCATAAGGAATTTGGATAGAGTTTCATACCATGCTCTTGGGGCTTGCTTAAGACCATAAAGAGCCTTTCTTAGCTTGTAAACATGGTCCTTCTTTTTGAGATCAAGAAAACCAGGAGGTTGCTCAACAAATACCTGTTCTTGTAGATCTCCATTTAAAAATGCACTTTTTACATCCATTTGATATACCTTGAAGTCCTTGAAGGTTGCATAGGCAAGAAATAGTCTGATGGCTTCCAATCTTGCCACAGGGGCAAATGTTTGATCATAGTCAATGCCTTCCTCCTGTCTATAGCCTTGGGCTACTAATCTTGCTTTGTTTCTTGTAACATTTCCATCTTCATCCAACTTGTTTCTGAACACCCATTTTGTTCCAATGACTTGTTGATCTGAGGGTCTAGGCACAAGTTCCCAAACTTTACATCTTTCGAACTGATTTAGCTCTTCTTGCATGGCCTCAATCCACTGAGGGTCTTCCAAAGCTTCATCAATCTTTTTGGGTTCAATGGAAGAGACAAAGGCATGTGAATCAAGAGTTTCATTTCTGGAGCTACTTCTGGTTCTTAAGCCAGCAAAGGGATCTCCAATGATGTTTGAAACTAGATGATGTCTAGCTTCCCTAATTTCTTTAGGAAGATCTGCAAGAGGTTCAGTTTGTAAAGGTGGAGAAGGATGAATGTCAGCTGACTGAATAGTTTCAGAATCAAGTGTGTCAGTTGACTGATCTATTGTGACAGGATTAGGATTGTCAGCTGGCTGAAGGTTGTCAGTCTGCTGAAGTTCATTATGAATGTCTAAGGTTACTGTAGGAGGAGTTGAAGATGAGAGATTATTTTGAGATGTACCCACACTGTTTTCTGTCTCAAATATCTCAAAATTGTTAGTAACATCAGGAGTCTTAGTAGATTCAAATAAATTTGATTCATCAAAAGTAATATGCATAGATTCAACAATTACTTGAGTTTTTCTATTATAAACTCTATAAGCTCTACTATGCTTAGCATAACCAACAAAAATACCTTCATCTGCTTTTTCATCAAATTTACCTCTGTAATCACCACCATTGTAGTGAATGAAGCATTTGCACCCAAAGATTTTAAAGAAAGCAATGTTAGGGGTTCTACCTCTCCATATTTCATAGGGAGTCTTACCATGAAACTTGTTTATGAGAGATCTATTTTGTGTAAAACATGCTGTGTTGACAGCTTCTGCCCAAAAATATTTTGGCAATTTTGCTTCTGCTAACATTGTTTTACCTGCTTCAATTAGTGTCTTGTTCTTTCTCCCAGCTATACCATTTTGTTGAGGGGTTCTAACGGCTGAAAAATTATGATCAATTCCATGATCATCACAATAGGTATCCATGCCAAGATTCTTGAATTCTGTACCATTGTCAGATCTAACACTTATAATCTCACATTCCTTTTGAGTTTGAAGATTTTTGAATAAGGAAGTGAGAATACTGTAAGTTTCATCCTTGGATTGCATCATTTCTACCCATGTATACTGGAGTAATCATCCACGACAACCAAGGTATACATGTTTCCTCCCAAACTTGCAGTTGTAATGGGACCAAATAAATCCATATGTAAAAGTTCAAGAATTCTTTTGGTTGAAAGACATGGTTTGGGTTTGAAAGAAGTTTTTGTTATTTTTCCTAAAATGCAAGCATCACATTTTTTGTCAGTAGGAAAATTTATGGATGGCAGACCTTTCACCAAATCTCTTTTTGAAAGTTTGGAAAGATATTTAAAGTTCAAATATGAAAGTCTTTTGTGCCAAAGCCATGAATTTTTTGAAGTATTATTTGCTACCAAACAAATTTGAGTACTGTTATTTAAAGAAAGTAAATCAATAGCAAAAAACATTTCTTTTTCTGGAACTAGTGAGCAAAATTTCATTTGTGATGCTATTTTTGATAAAGCAGTGTGTGGAGGAGAAAGAGCATTCATACCTTTATCACAGAATTGTGAGATACTTAAGGCTGATTGGGAATGTCAATCTTCTATACAGAATTTGTTTACAAGTCATTGTTGGAACAGAAATGGGGCCTCTTATAAAAACCCATCTCGGTTCCCACTTTGGTAAACAGTAAACACCACGAAGCCATTATTACAATGTTAGAACAAAACATGAAGACATGATGCTAATTATGGTTCCCTACGGTCTGATTCATATTTCATTAACATCATCAACACCAATTATTATATGGAATAAATATTATGATTCAATTTGGCTCCCATGATCAATAAATATAGGCACAAATCTGGAAGAGGAGTCATTTTAAGAATAATTAGTTTATGCAAAAACTTTTTTGATGCATCATCTCTCTTTATACTTTATATACCAGTCTCATATAAGATAAATACTAGAAGGTAATTAACCATGGGAAAATTGTTGTTTGTCTTAATATTTTTTATTAATTAATAGATTAGTGGAAATCTGAGATGGTGGATTAAGATGAATGTGGAAACAAAAAGAAGTGGGGAATTGAAAGGTGTAATATATAATACTATACGTGGGAGTGTGTGGAGGAGGGATCCTATTCATGTAACCCAAAAGACTTTTTTTAATATGCTTTTTGAATTCAAGTTTGGGCTGTATTGGGGGCAGTTTCTGAGTTAGTAGTGTAATGATTTTTTGAGTTTATCAGTTTGTGCTTAATGCAAGTTTGGGC
>CM028383.1:71888108-71944931 GCA_013146195.2 Codonopsis lanceolata
TTGTGATCTTGTATCTGCCAAACACATTTTCAAATTCAAAATGTGTTCCTAACGGGTTACTCTTGAAGTTCATCTATAAATACCCACTGGAAGCATTCTTGAAGATATACATACACAGAAGTCTGAAGCCTCATACTTTCAAGAAATTGAATGCGTTTTAGTCTTCTTAAAAACTATAGCTAGATAATATTTCTTGTATACATCTTTCTAGTTATTGTTTAGGCAAACACTGAGTGATTACTTTTCATATCTTTTGAATTCAGTCAGTTTGTCTCACGAGTTTGATTGATTCTCAATCATTCTCCACAAACACCGGTCTTTTGTTGTACACAGATCCATTAGAGATCAAATAGATTTTTAATAAAATTAGTGCACTTCAAAAATCCAAGCCTGACCAGCTTGGTAATGAATGTAGCAGTTTATCTGTGAACCACTTCAACTATTTTGTCAGCCATTATTCACATTCTTGCACTCTGACATAACACTTAAGAAGTTTTACAACTTGTTAAGTGTCAGCCAGTCACCAACTATTGTTTGCTGAGTTGTTCAGATATTTTGTTCTTCAATTTCTTCTTCATATTCAATGATCTACTTTAAAAGCCAAATCTTTTTAAACTGTTGTGTCAGCTAGCTGACCAACTTTTATCAGCTTAAGGCGTTTGTAAAGTGTCAGCCAGCTGACCAATTTTCAGCTGACTGACTAAACCAGTTTTCCGCTGCCAACCTTACAAGTTTTACAAATAAACCCTCAAAGTTTTTAAAGGCTATTCACCCCCCCCCCCTCTAGCCTTAATTGTTGCCTACTGGACTTACAATTGGTATCAGAGCCTGCTTTCTGAAAAACTATTTTTCCAAGCCTAACAGCTTGAAAGCTCGATCATGGCAACTCTAAAAGCTTTTCAATCAAACAATGTCACTCAAGTACCCATTTTTGATGAAGATCACTTTGATATTTGGAAGGAAAGGGTTACAAGATATATGAATAACATAGATAAACGATTGATGGAATATGTAAGAGGTGGTCCTATGCAACCTATGAAAATTAATACTCAAGTTGGTAAATCTTCTACTGCAGATGATGATACCATAAACCCTCTTGCTCCTATAGAAGAAGAATATGTCCTCAAACCTCAATTAGAATGGATTGAGGAAGATAAAATTACTGATGGACTGGATGTCAAAGTTGTACACATTCTGTCAAGTGTTGTACCTGATGAAAACTACAAACAAATCTATGACTGTGTAACTGCCAAAGAAATTTGGGATGCTCTTGTTGAATATGTGGAAGGAGATCAAAACACCAAGGACAACAAACTCTATGATTGCATACAAGAGTTTGATGCCTTTAAGAAGGACCCAAAAGAATCTTTAAAGAATGCCTACGACAGATTTCTCAAGGTAAGTAATAGATGTTCTTCTCTTGGTAAAAACTATAGCATGAAAGATTTAAATATGCGTTTTCTTAGTAGCTTGGGAAGTAGATGGCATGTTAAGGTCACTGCCATTAAGGAAGCAAGAGACTTGAACAAAACTCATATACGTAGTCTTGTTGCAAGTCTAAAAATCTATGAAAAAGAAGTTCTCAAAACTCAAGAAATTGAGAAAATTTTCAAGGGTATATCTCTTCAAGCTGAAGAAGAGACACCCAAAACTTCTACATCTCTGTCAGATAATGACTTTGATGAAGATGAATTTGCTACTTTTGCTAGACAATTTAGAAAGTATAAATCCTTTAAAAAGAACTTTCAAAGACCTTCAGCAAACTTTCAAAAGTCTTCATCAAATCCTCAAAAACCTTTCCCAAGCTTCCAAAAACCATCTACTTCAAACTTTCAAAAGCCTTAATTCAAAATCAATAAAGACAAGGTTGAGAAAGAAAAACTGTTGTGCTTTAACTGTAGGAAGCCTGGTCATTTTGCTTCAAATTGTCCATTTACAAAAAATGAGTATTATAAAAGAGCTCCCATAAATTTTGAAAAACAAAAGGGTTTAGTTGCTGAAGATCAAAATCTTGCAACATGGATTAAAACAGATTCTGAAGATGAATCTGCTGATCTTGAGCAAGAAGCAAATATGTGTCTTGTTGCAGAATCAGCAATATATGATTCAGAAAATGAGTTTCCTAGTCCAAAATATTCAAAAGAGTCTGAAAATGAGCTGCCAAGCTCACCTATTACAAACTCCAAGCCGACCAAGGTCATCAAACCTGATCAGTTTGTGGTTAAGAAAATAGGAAATAGATTTTATGGACAAGGAATCATAAGTCAGCCAGAAAGAAAAGTCAAGTCAACCTCTCCAAGGACTGTTAACACCAAAGTAAGCAATGAGTCAAAAAGACAGGAGGAGAAGGTTACTGACTCAAGTGTTGATGATTTGCTGGAACAAATGCAAGAAATGTATTCCAAGTTTGAAACACTTAAAAGAATCCATGTTTCTTTATCTGGAGATTTTAAAAGAATTTCTGAAGAAAACTGTGAGCTTCAAAAGATCAATGAGCTTTACAAAGTTTAGCAAAAAAAATTTGCTGCAACTTAAAAGCCTCAATGAAAAACATGAGATTCAAGCAAAAATCTCAGATGCCCAGATTGCTGACCTTGTAGAAAGAAATCTTCGACTGACCAATGTTGTTGATACTTACTCAAAGTCAAAAGCTGCTGTTGAAACAATCATCAGTCAACAGAAAAGTCACGAAGACCAACATGGTCTTGGATACTCAAAGGATGATGAAGGCGTGAGATCGAGCATCAAATGGTGAACCTAAGATTCTGCTGAAAAAGGACAAGGGATCAGTCTATAATGCTGTGCCATTCACTTATCCCAAAAATATGAATCAGCCCAAGAGGTCCATTAACAAAAAGGTTAAGCTGAACAATGACAGTTGTCAGTCTTCTGGTCACAAGCCTCAAAATCAGTCAGCTAACTCAACAACTGACAAATGTCAGCTAGCTGACAAAAGAGGAGGATTCAAAAGAAAGGCAACTAACAAGTTCAAGCCAATAAATTTTGTTGTTGCTAAGACCTCTAAGCTGAGTCATAAGGAATCAAAGAATTTACCTCAAATGACTGATAAACCTGGTTATCACAAGTGTAATATTTATTCTACTTTTGGTCATCAGTCACACGAATGTTTGTATAGATTTAAACCTACTAACAGAATTAAGATGTCTAATTTCAGGCAGGTTTGGTTACCTAAGAAAACTAACCCTTTTGACCCAAAAGTATAAAGGGTACCATGATTTAAATATTCATATTTCAGGTATGCTTAATGGCAGATGATCCAGTGGATGCTCCAGACACATGACTGGATCAGCTGAACTCCTTACTAACATTATTGCAGCAAAAGGGCCTTCTGTCATTTTTGGAGACAACTCAAAAGGAAAGACTATTGGCTATGGATCCATTATCAGAGGATCTATAATAATTGAAAATGTCTCATTAGTACAAGGTTTGAAACACAAGATCAAGCCTCATATTACTAAGAGGAATTGGTGTGAACTCAACACTGTAAATTGATACCCAATACACAAAATTGAATTCATAACTGAACTAATAGAAACCAAGATCAAGATTGCCCAAAACCGAATCGACCTCCATGATCAAGAACAAAGTCTAAAAAAATTGAGACAAATCGAGTAGGAGGTGGATATTAATGCAGAGAGAAGAGAGGTTAAGGCAAACCCATATTTGTTTACAACAGGAGATTGGACATAAGAAAAGCAAATAGAAGCAGTTCATCCAAGGCACAAAACAATTTCCATACAAATATGCTCAGACATGTGCATATTTGTTTCTTTGACAGTTTCGAAATGAGTTTCGTTGGATGAACCAACTACTTGAAATGGTTTATGGCTTCATTTGTTTTCTTTGGATCGCTTGGAAACTTTTCCTTCAAACATAAGTGAACTGCAGTTCCGTAGTTTGTATGAGAAGTGTTTTATTCGGCAACTGAGCAGCATTCTCCTTGGAAAATGATAGCAGTGAAATAACTTTGTGAAATAACATTATTATGTTCTTAATCATTAATCAGTCATGTTGCTATTCTAATGTGCATTGCAATCGGTGATGTGTACTTTTTAGATAAGTGATTGTAAGAAATGACTATCAAATTTTAGTCATTAATCAGTCATGCTGCTATTCTAATGCTGCTATTCTAATGTGCTGCTATTCTGTTCTGTTCTTAATCATTAAGTTATTTGTAATATAAATGAAATGACTATCAAATTTTAGTCATTTATTGTTGAAGATAATGCGTATATGAAATTTTAGATTTCAAGTGTATATGTATAATTAAGTAAGAAAAACAGGACTACCCGGCTAAGGGAGAAGAAACCGTAAACCAAATTAATAATAATCAAACTTTTCAATCTAATTAATAATCAAATTAAAGTCACCAACTCCACCAAGAAAATAAAAGAAAAAGGGTTGCAGAGAGAGATCGTACCTTGACTGAGAGAAAGAGGGAAAGAGGCGCCTGATGACGCCAGGGGCTTCGGCAAGGAGAGAAAAGCGCTACCTAAGGTGGAGCAGAAGGCGGAAAGTCGGAGCAGTAGAGAGGCGCGAAATCCGGGCCGAAGCGAGGCGGAGCGGCGGAAAACCTGAACGATGGCAGGAAGGTCAGAGAAGAAAGCGGAAAAAATTAGGGGGCTAGAGGAGGGATTTGGAATGTTGGGTCAGACTAATGGGATCTTTGGGGAGATTGGCCAGTACCTAGCTACAATATTTTCAATGACGTAGATTTATGAGTCCATCTATGTTTCATTTGAATAAAACTGACTTCTGTCGACTGACCAAATTTAATTTTTTTCACCTTTGATGTGATAAATATACCAATGTTCATTTTTATTGGACTCTATACTGACCAAATTTAATTTTTTCACCTTTGGGAACCGATGATAAATATACAATGCTTCATTTTTATTGGCAAAAGATCCAATTAATTGCGGGAACCGATTAGCAATTTTAATTGGCCTAATCTCGCGTTCGGTTTTCTTTTTCCTAAATCCTAACTCTTTACACTGGCCAGTACCTAGCTACAATATTATCAATGACATAGATTTATGAGTCCATCAGTGTTTCATTTGAATAAAACTGACTTCTGTCGGTTGATGCTAATGACACGATTTGTTTTTTCAATCGCTAACCAGACCAAACTCTTCTAACGTCAAATCTATCCACCAAGATGGGTCTCCTGCAGTTATGATGAACTCTAGCTCATAGAATAATCAAGACAACATTTTCAGAATACTAATGCTACTGACATAAACAACAAGTTCAAAATGCCTGATTAAAAATTCCTAAATTCCAGCTCATGGAAATCTTCAGGAGCATTTCAGCAAGCATGCAGCAACTGCTCGAAGTAGATACAGGAAAGGTATGCATGTGTTTGCTAATTTGATTCCACTACGTATCTTCTGTTGTGTTACAGATCCGACTGTTAATTTGCAAATTATTTCCCACTTGATGTGTCATCCTGTGCTTAGAGACTACGTCATAAGGTCCTAGGATAGTGACATGTATCTAACCAATCACTTAAACAACACATCTGGTTGGAGACGAATTCTGGAACTAACTAAGGATCTGTTACATTTTACGTTTTATGATTTTTTTTTCTTTCAATAGAGATTATATGTATGTTGAAAATTACAATATTTATTTGTTTCTTTCCATGTCTTTTTCTTTTTGGACATTAATACATTCCTTCACTTGACTGAATATGCTAAGTTTTTTTTTTTTTACACTTATTTAATTTACTTTTTTGAATTGTTGTGTGAAAGGTGATTTTGATAAACGATTTTTATGTGGTATGTTTAGCATCTGTCCCAAAAGGTAACATCATGTTATATTTTGCATCTAAGAGTAGGGATTAGTAATGTTTTATTAGTACTTCTTTAACTGATTTCTTATTCATATGAGTTATTGAGAAATGATGTGTTGATATTAGTGCATATGTATACTTATTATCAACGTAAAATTCAATCATTAAAATTCCTTGGGGGTACTTCTTTTCCCCCCATTATAGATAACCTTACATATTCAAATGTTTTCAGAGTAGCACACCTTTGTAACCAAGGTAGAGGGTCATTGGTAATACAGAAACTTTTCCAGGCAGAAGCTACTGATGTGTTGGCCATTAGGCTGTGCTGTCTAAACTAATAGATTCCACTAAGGTTGTGTAAGACCCCGAATCCTTATGTATTTGACTTGGTATAATTATAGGCATGATGGACCACAATTACGCAGTGTTGTCGTACCGGTTGTATTTATTGTCGTTTTACTCTGTTGATATTATTTTCGACCCTAAGTTTAGCCAGTATGACTGAGGGACCTTGGGGAGTAACTTAGAATTATTTTGGATTAATTAGATACACGTTTGATGCTCGTGTTCGATTTTACTTAACTCGTATTCCCATTGCGCCATGATAGGTCTGCAGTATTTTGGCCATAACTTTGTGTACAGAACTCCAAATTTGGATCCGTTTGATGCGTTAGAAACTAGACTTCGATATCTTTCTAACCATCCCACTTGTGTAATTTTAGGACTTGTATACGGTTCAGAATCATTTTTGTAAGTTGACCCAAATTACCCCTAGTTTTACTATAGTTGACCACTCGTTGTGTGTCGACTTTATTTTGACCAATACCCACCTACCCTTAATAAATCCCCACAAATCTGGTTCCTAAGCTATCCTATCAGCCTTAGCTGGATGCTACTATCCTAGTTGGCCTTAGTGGGGTTTGGAGAGTGGGAGACCAAATCATTAAGACCACTATAATCACATTTTCCCATTTCTCAAAGCCTTGAGCCTTACACCCTTTGTCTCCTTAACCATTCCCAAGACCAAAGCTGAAAGGGACTCCACATTTCATCTTTTTCATCCCCAAGAAACCGTGAGAGAGAGAGAGAGAGGGTGCTCCCATGGAAGACTTGAGAGTTCTTGAAGGTTGAAGTTGATTTTCTATAGTTCCATTCACCGGCCCGATTTATGAGCCAAAGAACTCTAAAGTGAGGCTTTTAAAATCAAATAATATATTTTTAATTATTACATTTTTTATTTAAAGAACATCTTTTGTGCTTTTTAGGATGCAAAATCATTTTTTAATTATTGTAATCAATTTCATTTAATAATTATTTTTCAATCGAATAAAGCTAGTCCACTTAATCTTTGCTGAGACATTGTTGGTCTTAGATGAAATTTTATTAATTTTAGTTTTAAAAACTTCTTTTTAGCGGTTACTTGATTCTGAAGAAACATTATTCTATAAAGCGATATACGCATTTGGAAAAGAATCAAACCTTATTATATAATTAAGTATGACAATTTGTGTATCATTTTTCATTTGTATAATTTCTTTTACAAATAGTTTTGTAAATAGACCTAATTCATCAATATCAGGGTTGTCATTATGTTTTAAAGAATGTTCAAGGTTAAAACAATTGGCTTTTAAATGTTTATTATCCAATGACCTTAATTTCTCATTAAGTAATCTAATGTCTTTTAAATTTTTATTATTCAATGACATTAATTTCTCATTAAGTAACCTAATGAGAAAAACTAGGAGTCACTTAATATATATATTTTTTTTAAAGGTAGTAATTTTTTTTGGAGGCCTAAAGATTTTTAAGGCCTAAAGCAAGGGCTTCCTTGTTTCACCCATTGGGCCGGCCCTGTATAGTTCCATTCACCCGATTTACAAGCTAGGTCATGGAAAACGAAGCTCCTTCTAATTGCTCCCATTCCTACCCACGAAATTGCTGTAATTCTCTCCCCATGTGTCCAGAAAAGAAGCTCTTGGAGTTCTTGATGATTGCTTGGAAGATTAGCCATTTGTTACCCCAACTCCTCTCCCCCGAATTTGGTGAGTGTTCTTGTTGTTTGTAAACTCTATCCTCCCTCAATTCTCCCTTTTAATTTCTTATTTCTTCAAGCCTTTTCTGCTTATGTGGCTGAGCTTTGGAGACTCATGGAAGCCATGGATTCGTTTGGAGATTTAAGCTTGATTACAACAACTCCTTCTCACCCGAAAACTCAAGTTAGGAGCCGGATTTGAGACCTCTTGTGGCTGTTCTGTTTTCCCCTATTTCGTACCTTATTTTGTGTTCTTGATTTCCATATTTAAGGTACGTGTACTAAACCCCCTTGTTAGGTTCTAAGGCTTGTAAGTATGCTACCCTTTGAGGAACCCGAAATACATGATGCTACTTTGATTTTTATGACCCAAATGTCATGAAATGATACATGCATGAAGGAACAAACTATATATATTCAGTTTCTGTTTTGGTCGAATTTCAGAAAAATACTGGTACTAATATACTAATGGTAATTTTCTAAAAATTTAGTATGTTATACTTATACATGTTAGGTAACTCTCGGTAAAGTTTCATAAATTTTGGAGTTCAGGAAGTATTTTTCATTGGTCACAAAACGTGGCTGTTCCAGTAAGTTGTTACCAGAAATCCAACCTGTTAACATGAGATTTAGGTGACCATAATCCGATGAATACATGTCTGAATTGAGGAGTTTAAAATGATCAGTTGTAGTTCAAAGAGTCTAGTTTCTAGAAATGTTATATTTATGATATTTGGATTTATGTGGAATATTTGGTGAATTTTCTAAGACAGACACTCAGTGTAAGTCCTAGTAGAGAATCAGACTTATGTCATGAAGTTGAGAGGACCATGATTTGATGAATACAAGTCCAATTGGAGTGTTTTAAAATGGTAAAATCTATCTCAAAGAGTCTAGTTTCTGGAAATGTAAAGTTTATCTCATTTGGAGCAATGAGGAATATTTGGTGAATTTTGTATGATAGACATGCAGAATGAATGATGACAGAAAATCAGGTTTTTAACTTGAACTTTGATGGGCTGTATTTTGATGAATACAAGTCATAATGGAGTAATTTAAAAGGCTAAAATATAGTATTAACAGTCTAGTTTCATACTAAGAAATATTCACCTCCTTTTGAGTTGTGAGTAATTAATGGTGGAATTTACAAGATGGCTGTGCAGAATGAGTTATAACAGAAAATCTGGAAAATAACTTGTATTTGGGATAATCATAAATTGATGATTATAGGTCTGAATTGAATGATTCAAAATGGTAAATAATACCTTAAGATGTCTAGTTTCTAAATATGTGTGGATCACAATATTTGGATTTGTCAAGCGTGGTTTATAAATAATACATGAACCATAATGGATTTGGGAACATAGGATGAATGATCGTTCTAGAATGAGTTTTAGCGAATATAATCTAAGTTATTAATTGATCCTAGACCATCAATGAAGTCTTGGGGATTTTATGAGTTGCTACTTGTTAAATTACGGGTTTAGCCTAGATTCATAAGAGAAATGGATTTCTATACTTGCGTGGTTTATTATTTGTTAAGTGATGCACTTAACTTGGATTTATGCTAGAAATAAATATATATGCTTATTAGATATTATGACTTATGAAAGCATAATTGTGATACTCGTCAAGGATTGGTTCTCCCTATTTAATTATATGACTTATAAGGCATATTGTGTATTTTGACATAAAGCATAATCTGCTTTTGATTACTCTGTATTTCATTGATAATTGATTCACCAACTTGTGTTGAACTTATATTTCACTAATAGGTGAAATTGTGAACTGTTGATCTAGGGTTTCTTAATGAGACAAGAACATAGCTATGCTTGAACCGAGAACTTAAAAAAGGGTTAGAAATGCAAATAGCATTTATAACCTATTTGGGATGAATTGTAGTAAAGACTCAACGGAGTCGAGCTTAAGGAACAATTGAACCTACCAGGATCGTGGTGAGATCCTACAACTTGTAGAATCCATTTGACTAGATTACTAGCCTTTGGAACTTGAATAACATTCGATGGACAACTTGACACTTGTATTTTCGAGACTCAATTGGGCTCTTAAAGTAATGTATGTGATTAATCGTGAACATGTCGTGCATAACATGCTTTCTTGTCTTGAACGAACTCGCTCTTGTCGAGATCGCTTCCTACTTGATTTAATATGAGTAAACATCTACTTGACATGGATGAGTTCGCTCTTGTCGAGCTCGATCCCTACTTGATTTTAATGCCAAGTAAATATCTGCTTGTCATTCCATTAGTCCAGCGCTGGCATACTTGTCTTGTCTCGATGGTAACGATGCATCGCCGTCACGAATTGTGAGATTCGTGGTAGTGATGGGTCGTCAGCCCATCATCATGCACCCACCCTCCACTATTTGATCACAGTGGAGAAGAGTACCTTGTCGTAACCATTAGGGCGCTTGGAATAATACTATCGTGCTTGGTCGATGTATCACTCACGTGCATCCGACAACCCACAATCGTGATAACCGTTTTCATTTCAGGATCTACGTTACGGCAGCGGCTCTATAACATATCCTCATGTTATGTGATTTATTTCAAGCACTTATGTGACAACAAAATATTAATTGAGACATGGGATCGAAAGTGACCATGTTTATCTTGATTGCGCATGATTGAATTTCATGGTGTGTATATCTGTAGGTATACATACTTATACTTGATAATTCTATGACTTGATGTGCATATATGTGAATATACATGCTCATACTTGCTAGTTTCATGAATGACTTGACATGTATATAAAAAGTTATACATACTTACATGTAATGCTTTCATGAGAATTATTTTCTAATTCATTTGGTTTGTGTTGAACAGGGAATCCCACCCTAGTTCGTTTGGACAGTTTAGTAAGTTAGAAGGAGAGATTTCTTGTAAAGCATACGACACGTTTTCACGGGTTTCGTTGTTGTAACGCGATGTTACTGTTGTTATAACAATGTTTCATATTATGTTATATTGTTCAGTAGTAACGTACTGGGTCATTATGACTCATCCGTACTTTGTTTTCTAGTTGCAGTAACATGTCCGCTACATTGAGGCGAGTAGATCATGATTGTAGCGGATCGCGATGATCGATAGCAGAGCTTAGTTCGTGTGTTCATGATTGTAGCGGTGCAAGCGATCGATAGCAGAGCTTAGTTCGTGTGTTCGTGATTGTAGTAGCCGATTTCCCCGAGTAGTAGCTTGCGGAGTTCCCTCTAGCATCGTGTTGTTTCTTTTATTTTGTCCTTCTTTTTCGCTTAGGACATTTTGAGTAAAGTTATATAAACTTTACAGTTGGATAGCATTACTAGTCTTGTTGTACTTTCCTATCCCTGATTTTTAGTCAGGCGTGTACACTTCACTTCCTAGTATTTATTCAGTCGTCTCCCGGGCAAGCAGTAGCCTCGGGGCATTCAGTATCTCTCTTGTTATTGTTGTTGTTAACCCCGGCATGTTAGCCGTTGGGTAATTGTTATATCAGGTAGGGTTCTTGTCGAAACGCCGGCCTGGAGCGCCGATGGTTTGTTCTACGTCTGCAATGTTGCGGCACGTGAATTTTGTGTTTAGCCTTGTGAGACAACGTCTCTCTTGATTCTATTTGCTTCAGTTTTCGAGCTCTCTAACTCGAGGCTTCGCTATGTTAACGCTTCCGCATCTTTGATTTTTGTTTACCCGTATTTTTATACTATTACACATCCATGTTTAGAGCTTGATAGCTCTAATGTTTAACTTGCACTATTATTTACTTCGTGCTTATCCTCTTCTTGCCTTGTCCTAGCGTCGCGACCTTAGGATTCCGTTCCGGAATCCGGGTCGGGTCGTCACAGGTTGTCTACCTACTCTCTTTTGAACAGTTTTATGTCGGTGAATCAAGAATATTCTAATATAGAAGTTAAAACTCAAAGAGTTTATTAACTCGACGCCAATGGAGTGTAACTGTGTTTAATGGATACATCAAGAAAGACTTTCAGAGGATAAGTTGGTGGAGGATTCATTCACACAGAGTAAGAACAGTTATAAATATCTCCTCAAACTAAACAGGAAAGAACACAAATTAACCTAAGCACATGTCAGAACATGTGGAGAGGAAGCTTGCAACTGTATCAAACATTCGTGAACTTCAAACTCCAAGGTAATAACTTGGAAAAAAGGCTTGCATTTATTTATATAAATGAACATCATTAAGAGAAAGAGAAACTTACAATTTCAAGGCGAGAGACCCAGATGAGGGCAGGAGACGACCCATATGAGGGGGAATCGAGTAGCTCTCTGTAAATTCGGGGAGAAGCTCTCTATAAAGGGAAGGGCGAATTTCAATTACTTTGACATTTTATGCTTGCCTAATCACAAATAAAGAGAAGAAAGAGAAAGAGAAACTTACAATTTCAAGGCGGGAGACCCAAATGAGGGCAAGAGACTACACAGATGAGCGGGAAACGATTGTGCTGCAGTCCACTTATGATTCTTTCCTTTTATGCTCTTTCTCTATCATTTATCTATTAGAATTTATTCCCAACTCAATTCAGACAAATATCAAATAAAGACTCTCATATTATAGCCCGGACACATCATTGAAGCTCAAATTCTATTGAAATCAAAAACAAAAAGACTACTAACAACCCCAGAAAGAAACTTTTATAAACCAAAACTTTTATAGGCTGATGGTTATCAAAGAGAAGAAAGAGAAAGAGAAACTTACAATTTCAAGGCGGGAGACCCAGATGAGGGCAGGAGAAGAAGACGAAATTCTGGTTCACTCAAATATTAACTTTGCAGCAGCAGAGAGGCGATAGTGAGGGAACCAGCGACGGCACGATGGGGAGTGAGGGGTTGCGGCGGGGACGAAGAAGCAAGTCCAAACAAAGGATAATTGTGGGAGAAGGCGATAGGGAAGGAACCAGCGAGGGCACGATTTCGGGGAGTGAGGGGTTGCGGCGGGGACGAAGAAGCAAGGGTTTTGTAGGAAACCCATTAGAAAGACTTGGTAAGATAGGGAAAGCGAGAAAGGAGGGGAGGAGTTGGAATCACAAAGGAAAACCCATTGGAAGAGGAGTTGAACTGTCGCCGGAAGACTCGGAAAGAGTTGGGGAGAGGGGTACGCATGCAGAGGAAGAAGAATTCTAACTGCACTTCACACATGTGAAATCTAGACGAAATTGAGACCGTAGGATATCGGTAAATGAATTTATCTCGACCTCTGAATAGCTTTTGTCAATCGCGAGCGTGCGAGACTGAGCTATATTGTATAGTAGATACCGTTTTTTTATTTAATGATTTTATTCAGGGATAAAATTGAAAAGGAAAATATACATTTAACTATATTTGCACCCCTTAAATCTACCGATTGACATTAGGAACTTTGAGAATCAATAATACGAGACTATTTTCAAGTGAAAATTTAATAAAATATTTCGTCTCTCCCAGTATTAGTATCTTATTTTCCTTTTTTATCTTTCATAAAAAATTATCTTGTTTATAACTTTTGTTTTTAGAATAATTTATTTATCATTTTATGCTTACATCTTTTCTTACCTTAGATATGAGTTGTATACTTGCATGTTCATATAATTTTAAAAAACTATACATTATATTAAAATTAATTATTTTTTCTTAATTTATATTATAAAACAAAAAGAACAATAATATTGAGACAAAGAGAATATATTTATTTTCTAAATAATAACAAATAATTCTTATAGTGACAAAAGAGTACTAAAAATAACGTGTAGCACAAAAGATAAACCCCGTAAAAAATGAGGTTAAGTAAATTATTAAACCCTATGATCATTAATCAATTGATGTAGTAATACTATTATAAAGTTATCATTGATTTCTAAGGAAGAAATATTTTAAGCAAGGCTAATGGTAAATGTTTGCCAAATCAAACACAAATCTTTCTCTTCAATAGAAAATCAAGAAGAATCAAAATAAAATTAAATAAGGATTTATGGATTTGAGAATCACCGGATGAAGTCGAATCATCTTCATATCAAATCAAATCAACCATCTTTTTTTTCTCCCTTTTTCATTTTTTTGTAATTCAAATTATATTTTATTTTTTATTTTTATAAAAAAAGCAAACACATTTTTATTTATAAATTAATATTTAGTTTGTCTTATTTAAACACAAAACAGATTTTGAATTTCAAAGATGATAAAATAGATAAAAATGTTAGAATTTGTGTCAAAATTAAAAAAATATTTTAATTTTAATAAAATAAATATTAAATAAATTCTGTTTGATTTATTATTTGATTCAACATAAGTATTGGCTCGGGCTCCGAAGGTGCATTGAAGCATCAAAAGACGAGGAAGAGGGATTGGACTGGAGAGAGAAAAAGGTGTGATTGGGAAATGTCGGCAAGAAAGATTTCTTCGTAAAAAAGGCAACCTAAAATATAGCCAATCAAAGTCGATATGCCAACCAATTGACTGTCCTGTCAAAATAAATTGTTACTGTGGGGTAGGTGACCGAGATTTCGTAAATTTATTTTAAATCATACAAATAAATATAAAATGATTTTAAAAAAACAAGCTATAAAGAAAGAGAGAATTTAAGAACATAAAATGTATTTTTATATGTTTATATTTTCAATAACCAACGTTTTTTATAAGTACGAAATATCGAAAACTATTATCTCTATTAAATTTTATCATTTAGAAGACATATATTTATTATCAATTATTGACTTAACGAATGACGAAGATGGTTAAATTCCATCAAATCCTCTAATACAAATATACAATACATAAATACCTTGGTCTAAATTCGTCAAATCAAACAAAATCTCCCTCACAAATCACAATATTTCTCCAACCAACCAATCAAACACGCATACGCTCTCTTGGACTCATCATCCAGCCGCTCAAATTAATAATAAAACTTACATCAAAATATTTTAATATTAAAAGTTATATGCAAAATATTAATAATAAAACTTACATAAAAACATTCTAATATTAAAAGTTACATTAAAAATGAATAATAAAATTCACATAAAAACATTCTAATATTAAAAATTACATTAAAAAAATTAGTAATAAAACTTACATAAAAATATTCTAATATTAAAAGTAAACTTACATTAAACTACAACACTAAAATTCATACCCTTTCTTCCTCAACTGCACCTTTATTTGCTCACATCCGTGTTGATACATGGCAAACTGTGTCGGATTCATGTGGGAAGTATCTTCAATAAGAAAAGTAATGTCTTTCACGAGCCTTTCACGCTCCTTTCTTTCTTCTCTTGATCGTTTAGTTTCAGCTTCAATTTTTTAATTTCAACTTCTTGTTTCTTTATTTCCAAGTATTTATCCATCGAAAACACCATCTCAGAAGAAGGCGTATGCATCCCATATACTTCTAAAGATGTTTCGACTTTTCCTTTAGCTTTAGCTTTCCTCTTTGCCGCCTTTTGCCCAATCGGACGACTACGTAAATTGATTTCTTCCACATCTTCAACATCCACATTTGTCTTAGAATGATCGCCCTCGGATTCTGACGTCTTCGATTTTTTATTGGTGTGAAACATATCTGTTTGTGGAGAAAATGATACAGAATAATTTTTTAACACATCTCAAACATGTTCAAAAAGAAAGTACTGACATTTTTCTTGATGGTATAGATCCCTTACATTTTTCATTAAAATATCATCACTCCAACCGTTGTTTTTAACATTGAGAAGCCTATTGTAGATTTCGTTGAAGCTTCTCACTAATGGAGCAATTCTAGTTGACCAACGTGATAGCAACTTCGCGATATCTCTCGGTTATCGATTTACTTGGGCGATGTTCGTTGTAATAATCAGCTATACGCTTCCAATATTGTGTATTCTTTTGATTATTACCAATTAATGGACATTAGTCAATAGTCTGCACAGCTTTCATAAGCGCAAAATCTTCATATTTGGTCCATCTTGCACGTGTAGACTTGTGTTTACTCGGTACTGATACCAATTCCGGTTCCGATTTGGCGTCCAAATCAATTGTTTCTAAATTGATTTGCGTCTCGAGAACCGATGATGGCGTTCCCGACAAATTACCAGACGAAGTTACATCTACACTTGTTCGACGTGAGTCATTCGAAAGTATGTAAAATAAAGAAAATGCACGAGGTGGGCCTTGCGGCATGAAAAGTTGATTTCCCGTAGGTTGTCAATAATTCGGAGGAAATGAAACGTCACTAGGCGGGAAATTTGGAAAATTTTGCGGTATGAAGAAATTTGGATAATTGAGAACATTTGAATTGTTAGAAAAATTAGGCGGGTATTGAGAAGTAGATGAAAATTGAGAATTTTGAACACTCTCAGGAATATGAGTGTATTGAGTATTTTTTATGTTCTTTAAAATCTGAAGAATTCAGTAAATTTTGAAGAAAAAAAATACCTCTTGGATCCATTTCGAAGATAAGTATGTAAAGAAAGTGATTTTTTAGAAAAGATGATGAGAAACGGAAAAGAGAATAATGTGGAGTAAATAAAAAATGTTGAACTGAAATATATAGGGAAAGAATGAAAGAATTTTAAAAAAAAGTGTTTAAAAAATACCAAAATAGCGCCCCCCACACACACACAGACATGCGGCCCCCTTCTAACACTTTCCACATCCCGCCATCCCCCACACTCTTTCCAATACACCCCACTCCCCAAAAACAAAAAGTGAGTCGCCCCCCTCCCTCCCCCTCACACTCAGCTCCTTTCCCGAGTTGAATAGTAGCTTCTTATTTGAGAATTTTATTTTCCCTCTCTCCTACATGACATCTAGTTGGCTAATAAGAATATGTTTCTCATTGTTCATTTGGGCATTCTTAATAAGAATTTGTCTAAAATTTGCAAAAATGAACAATGGGAATGTTCTAAATCATTTATCACACTCTCTAACATAGATATCAAATGGATAACCTCGTTTTTTGGGTTTCCTTATACTATTAGAATTACCAAACACAATTACTAGCCAAGATTTAATCTCACAATCTCAACCGTTTTTATTACGTTTTTTTCCATCCCTATTTTATCTCCACAATCTTTTTATCTCTCACTCCTTCACTATCTCTTTCTCTCTCCTCCTCTTTGCCTATTAATCAGTTTCTATGAGATTCACTCTTTTACATCGAAAATTAAAATATTACAGTTTTACAGTTAATATTTTAACGTTTTACAGTTTTATGATTGCGAAAATATGTATTTGTATTTTTTTTTTCTTTTTAATTGTTATCGTAATTAACTTAATCAATTTGATTTTTTTCGACCCGTAATTTCGTATACAAATAATTTTTTTAAAAAATCGTAAGTTTTGTAATTTGAAATATTTATTTTTTTCTTTTTAATTGTTATCGTAATTAACTTAATCAATTTAATTTTTGTCCGGCCCATTTTTCTGGCCCGCAATTTCGTATAGAAATTATTAATTAATCCCTCCGTTATGGACAAAGAGACCTCGTTTGAAAGTCAAATTTTTAAGAAAATAATATTTTTAGTAGTTCATTAATAATAAAATGACATTTACGGTTTTACAAATATTTAGTTGTAGTTTCTTAATTGATTGCTATTGTAATCAACTAAATCTCAATTTAATTTATGTCTAGCTTAGATTTATTTTTTTATAAAAAATTTGTTCGTAAATTTTGTAAATAATTTTTGTAATTTTAAATATTTGTACTTTAATTTTTTATTGTTATCGTAATTAACTGAATCAGTTTAATTTTTTTCCGAAAAAAATTTGTTTCTAAGTTTGGTAATCAACCTTTTTAATTTTGCATATTTATATTTTAATTTGTTTTTATTTTCTTAAAACTTATGTTTAGTTTTCTTTATTGGTCTGAAATATTTGTGATTTCGATTTCAAAATAGTATTTTGTTACTTCACTCTGTCTTATTCAATTTATTTTATAGTTTTTGTTTGCGGAGATTTTTATTTTTAAGTTTATTTCAATTAACATGGGTTGGGTTGGTGTGTGTGTGTGAGAGAGAGAGAGATAATGCTTTTTTATACTTAATTATACTCTTTTAAGATAAATTATAATTTTTTTTCTTTTAAGATGAGTTATAAACTTTTACTATCAATAAAATATGTTATTTATTTAATTTTCGGGATGTTGGTGTGTACTTTTCGGGATGATGATGTGTAATTTGATACTCATAAATAGTAACTAATAGGCAATATTTATCAAAATTAAGTTTTGATTCCTATAGACAAGTACCATCATTAAGCTTGCCTTTAGGATTTTAAATAAGTAATCAATCATTCTTAAGAACCAACATTTACGATGTTTGAATTTTCAACTTGGTTTTTCAGGTGAACTACATTATACTTTTTAAATATAAATAATTTATATTTATATTTTTCAAACAAATTAAATTTATATTGTTTTAATCAAATATTACATAATTTAATTATAGTTTCAATTAATATATTACTCATTTCGTCCTAAAATTATTATCTTACTTTCCTTTTTTATACGTTCTAAAATAATTATTTTTTTGAAAATTTCTTTTAAAACATAATTTTTACCACTTTATCTTTACTTTTTCATCTTACTTTAATTATGAGTCACACACATGAATTTTAAAGTAAATAGACATCAAACTAATATTAATAATTCAGTCAAATGTGTTTTTTTAAACCATGTGTCAAGTCCACCATGATAATAGTTTAGGGACGGAGGGAGAATTACCATATTTCAAATATTTCGCTTTAGCAAAGAAATTAAATAATTTATAAAAAACTATTTTTCATAAAAAGTAAAAAAACAATGGATTTTGTCAAAACTATAAAAAAAAAAAAAGTTTTCCCAAAAAAAATAAAAACAAAAAACTATTTCAGAAAAAGTAAAAAAAAAAACAACATAGTTTTTCAAAATATATTTCAAATAATTTATTTCTTTCAAATTAAAAAAATAGAAAAAAATGAAAAATTTTCAAAATATGTGAAAATACAAAATACAAAATACAATACAATTGGCAAGAAAATAATGAAATAGGGTGAAGATAGACAAAAAAATATATAAAAATAAAAATAAAAAGAGAAAGAATTAGAGCAACTCCATTGCTTCATTTTACCCTTCTTATTAAGAAGAAAGATAATAAACTATGGGAGCACACTTCTCTAGATGACACCTAGGAGAGAGAGAAAATTCACTTCTCAAATAGGAAGAAGATTTTTGAGAGAGAAGAAGGAGAGAGGGGCGGTGTGTGTGGGGGGGGGGGAGGGAAGGTTTTGTATTCATATGAGATGATATTAAATTTAATATTGAAGATATGTAAGAGCATGTACAATGGTTTTATCAAATCAAACCAAAAATCAAATACAACTTATTAAAAACCAATAAAATAATTCATTAGATACTTATTTGAATCAAAACTAAAAAAATTCTAAATGATGACACAAAATCCAACATATTTACATACACCATCATATTTATCTCCATTAATAATGACTAGAAACTTGAAAAATCATGAAATTTTTTTGATATCCGAATGAAACAAACCAAGTCTTTATTATTGGTGGGGGCTCTACTGCGAAAAGAACTGATATTCAAATAGGCTTTTGAGAACCAAAATTGGAAAATCACATTTGAGAAGTTCGAGAACTCTCAAATTTGGAGAACCTATTTTTTGTGGTTGGAAACTCAACCAAGAATCAACGTTGTGGATTAGACCGGCAATGTATTGGATATCTATTTGATATAGATAAATCAAAATTTGATCCGAAATTTTATATTGTCGATCCGATCTGATTTGATAATCGGACGGATCAAGTGTATATCAATTCATATTTGAATTTATTATCCAGTTAACATATCCGATTAAATATCTAATCCGATCCAAAATATAAATATATAAATACAAAATAATTAGAATATAAAAAAGAGAAAGATCAAATATCAATATTCATATATAATTAGAACAATAATTTAAGGACGAAGAGAATATATTTGTTTTCAAAATAATAACAAACGTTTCTTATAGTAACGAAAGAGTACTAAAAATTACGTGTAAAAATTTGAAAATTCAAAAATTTTTATGATATAAACAAACCTTTTTGTAGATAAAAATGTTTACTTTAAAAAAAAAAACAAAAATTTAATTTTATAGAAAATTGGTTAAAAACATAAATGTAAAAGGAAAGTTATTAAAGAAAAGAGGTACCTTATGAATATTAATCGATTGATGTAGTAATACTATTATAAACTAGTTTTTTAAACTCGTGCGTTAAACGCATGTCAACTAAATCGTAATAAACAAATCAAGGAGGATTAGTTTATTAACAATTACACATAAATATATCATTAATCCTTATAGATTCTAAAAAAATCCTTATACACAATATTTCTTATCTTATTAGTTGGTTTTTCATCTTCACCACATATCAATATCTTCAAACGAAAATAATTTGTTACTCTAGAAACTATGACATATAACTGTCCATGGCTAAATACTGTCTTTTTTCAAATAAAGACATACGTGCAATTATTAACTTTGACACTTGTTAATTGTCATTGCATATGATACCAACAATGCAAATTGTCTTCTCTAGAACTTGAAATACAGTACTACATTGGATAGAGTTAATAACAATATTGAGATAAAAACATTTTCTCCAACATTACTTCCTTTCAAACATTTTCTCCAACAATGTGATCTCCAAGATTTATGATGATTAGTCTTGTTTCATTACACAACCTTACAGCATGGTCAATGTTTCTCAATAGGTATTACTGGAACTTTAATTTTAAGTGTCAATTCATAGTCTGACAACACTGAACACTTTATATTATTCAAAAACTATGTATAATATATATTTTGGAACAAACTTGAATTTTTTTCTGTCATTCAAATAGAATATGAACTCAAATAAGTTCTTCATTTTGAATGATTATTTTTATTAAATTATATTTGTATTTTATGAATAAAGAAATTCCTGAGAAGAAAACCGTTAACTATTATTTTTGTTTTGTAAATTATTTTTATTTTAATAACTTCCATTATATTTTTTTGTTGTATTGACTTTAAAACTATTATTTTTGTTTTATTTTTAAGAATTAGTTTTACGGAAAAATTTTGTTCCGTAATTTTTAATTATTACTTTGCTAAGGTCAGTTTAAATTGTTTTGTTTTATTAACTCTGTAACTGCTATTTTTGTTTCATCAAATATTTTTATTTTACTAACCTATTTTTGTTTTACATAACTATTTTTAAGAATTTGTTTTAAACTTTTGTTCAATAAATTATTTTTATAATTTTACTAACCTCGATTTAAATTATTTTTGTTTTATTGACTCCGTAACTATTATTTTTGTTCCATCAAATATTTTCATTTAACTAATGTATTTTTTGTTTTACATAGCTATTTTTAATAATTTGTTTTAAAATTACGTTCCGTTAATTATTTTTATTATTTTAATAACCTCAGTTTAAATTGTTTTTGTTTTTATTGACTATGTAACTATTATTTTTGTTCCATCAAATATTTTTATTTTACTAACGTATTTTTGTTTTACATATATATTTTTAAGAATTTGTTTTAAACTTTTGTTCAGTAAATTATTTTATTTTACTAACTTTTGCATTAAATTATTTTTGTTTTGTTGATTCTGAAACTTTTATTTTTATAGTGGCTTGTCCATAAATTATTTTTATTTTACTAACCTCTTATATTTTTGTTTTCTTAACTCCAGAACTATTATTTTTTGTTTTAGTTACTATTTGGAGAAGATAAAAGAGAGAAAGAGAAATATAACCAAAGAAGACAGAAAAGAGAAATAGTTAAATGGTAATTGAAAAGTTAATAATTCAAAATTGAAATTTTGGAGGAAAAAATCTACCTTTACCATTATATATATATATATATATATATATATATATATATATATATATATATATATATATATATATATTTTAAAGAAGAAATATTTTAAGCAAGGCCAATGGTAAATATTTTTTCAAATCAAACACAAATATTTCTCATCAATACAAAATCACGAAGAAAATCAAAATAAAATTAAATAAGGATTTAGAATCACCGCCGAATCATCTTCATATCAAATCAAATCAATCATGGCTTTTTTTTATTTTTTTTAAGCTTTTTCACTTTTTTGTGATTCAAAATATTTTTTATTTTTTATTTTTGATAAAAAAAAGCACACATATTTTTATTTATAAATTAATACTCCCTCGTCTCTAATTTATTGTCATCGATTATTTTGATTTAAGAAAATCTATTTGACTATTTGAGTTATTAATATTGGTTTAATGTGTAGTTTCATTTAAAATTGTATGGAGTCAGATCTCATTTATTACTGCTTTTAATCTCCACCATTATCCCAATCATTGCATCTCAACCAATGGTTGAGATGAAATGTGGTACACCAGTGGTACACACAAATGCTACAGGAGATCTGGACTCATGTGTATGTGGCCTATAATTAAAGTAGGGTGAAAAAGTAACGGTAAAGTGGTAAAAATGATGTTTTAAAAAGGTAAGTTTCAAAGTAGACAATTATTTTGGGACGAACGAAAAAGGAAAGGAGGACGATAATTTAGGGACGGAGGGAGTATTTAGTTTGTCTCATTTGAACACAAAACATATTTTGAATTTCAAAGATGATAAAATAGATAAAAATGTTGGAATTTGTGATAAAATTAAAAAATATTTTAATTTTAATAAAATAAATATTAAATGAATTATATTTGATTTATTATTTGATTCAACGGAAGTATTGGTTCGGGTTCCGAAAGTGCATTGAAGCATCAAAAGACGAGAAAGAGGGATTGGACTGGAGAGAGAAAAAGGTTGTGATTGGGAAATGTCGGCAAGAGCGATTTCTTCGTAAAAAAAGCAACCTAAAATATAACCAATCAAAGTCTATACGCCAACCAATTGACTGTCCTGTCAAAATAAAGTATTACTGTAGGGGTAGGTCACCGAGATTTCCTAAATTTATTTTGAATTATACACACAAAATCAAAATGAAAAAGAAGAACAAAGATATGAGAATGTAAAGACATAAAATATATTTTTATATGTTTATATTTTCAATAACTAATGTTTTTTTATAGCTATTACATTAGTACGAAATATCGAAAACTCAAATTGACGTCGTGTCGTCGAATGCAAACAAATCTTAGTATGATATATAAAAGCTCGAGTCTAGCGATGATCACGATCGAATTATCTTAAATACTTGATGGTTCAAATCGATTTGTAAGTATATGAGTTATGTTTGAAGTACCACACTATAATTACTTAGAACTGAGTTACTCCATTATTGATGAATTTTGTTTATTCCATTATATATATATATATATATATATATATATATATATATATATATATATATATATAGAAACACGAGGTTGATGGTACAGAGTAGTTTTTAACTTGTAAACACAGGAATTCATCGCATATGAAACTTTATAAATTGTTTTTAACACATACCACACTAAATCGAGCAGGAATTACATTTGATATCGAATATTTAAAACAAATTCATAGAGTCAAACGAATCAAACAATTTTGTAATGAATCAGAAATTGCAATAAAATCGAAGAACAATAGCCAAAAATTAGGATTACCTGTTGGGTTCTTTCGATTTTCGATAACGTCCCCCTTCAAATTCTGAATTTCTTTTTAGTTTATTTGGCTTGTAGAATGTTGAGGCTCGTTGCTGTTTTATAGTAGAGTTTGTAAAGTTGGGACAACCACATACTTGGAATTAATATATTAGTTCTTTCAGATTGTTAAATTGTACCCTCATCTGCCGTTAGCATTAACTGATTTGAAACGACATTTTATACTCTTGTGATCTTATCGAAAGTTGGGTCGGATTTCCCCTTCACATGTTTCAGGGTAACTTATTTTAAAAGGGTGATTTCTTTTACACAACATGCTATATTGTATATGTTGTACAATATAGTACATGGGGTGTAAAAATAGGATATTGGGGTGTGGTTAAAATCACCCTTTTAAAAATTCATTACTTTAAAAAATTATCTTTCTATTGTTATTCATTTTTTTCTTAATTCTTAATTTGATTCCACTATCAAATTATTTATTTTATTTAAACAACTTTTTTTTATTTTAATAATTTATAAATTAATTAATTAATTAAATTAATTCGTTTATAATTTTAATTATAATATTAAATAGTATAAATAAATTTTAAAACAAATATATTAATTTATAATTTTTTCATAAATAACAATGTGATCCAGCTAAAAAATGTATAAAAAAATACTAATAGAGGATGCTCTTGGAACATCTCCGAACTATAAAAAATTTATAGGACTCCAAAGGTGCATTGAAGCCACAAAAGATGAGGAAGAGGGAACGGGGAGAGAGAGAGAGAGTGTGATTGGGAAATTTTTGCCAAAGAAAGATTTCTTCACCAAAGCAACCCAAAAGATGACAAATCAAAGCTTATATGTCAACCAATTGACTGTCCTATATCAAAATAGACTAGTAGCTGTAATAGTGTGGGTTATCAAGAAACAGTTAGAACTAATGGCATCTAATGTGGAAAATCAATTTGAGTTCTTTGGTGAACTTCACAATTTTAATTATGACAAGTGTGATTAAAATTAAATTTTAATATATACGTAAGAGAATTAGGCTATTTAATAGTTAAAATAAAATATATTAAAATTATGTATGGTATTAGAGAATGTATTAAATTTGATGTCTCCTTTAGTACTACAATAAATTTTAATACCTTTTATTTTGATTATATACTAGTACTCTTGCCCGTGCCGATGACACGGCGCCAGTTTGAGAATTTATCAATGAATGAAATAATATGGAAATGAACCCAAATACCTAACAAAATAAAACATTTTATTTCGATATTTATTTTATAAGAAAACTAAGAAATAAATATTTTAATTGTAACTACTGTTAAAATACAAAAAGAAAATTTTATTGTTTTTTCAATAACGAAAACTCGGTTTTCTTCTTCTTGGGGTTTTTGCTTCACTTTGTAAACATGAGATGCAATAGCTTTATCTATTATTTCCACCTACACATGAGACAAAGAAAATTCAAACATATTAAATTAACCAAATTTTATGTTTCATCTACAAAACTCGAATCCTTCCACATATTATTATACAAAATCTAACAGGCGAACGAAGATGCATTTGATCAAAATTAATCAACCCTAAAAGCTAAAAAAATGGCATTTAAATCAATGGAAACCAATACACATACTCCAACAAACGAAATCACAACAATGAGAAGATGTCCAACATTCTATAAAAATAAACTCGTGTCCGTGCCAATGGCACGCTGCCGATAGGCGTGGTTAATATATGAACCGAGCATGATGAAAAAAATTAATTAAAAAACTACAACTAAATATTTGTAAAACCGTAAAGGCCTCTTTGTCCGGAACAGAGTGATTAATTAATAATTTGTACACGAAACTGCGGGCCGACCAAAAAAATGGGCCTGACAAAACTTATTGATTTTTTTATTGGGGGAATTTCAAGTGGGTACAATTTTGAAAACATGTTTTCATATAGGACCATCAATTTTTTAGACATTTCATATAACTACAAATTGCTTGCCAAATGACAAAAATGCCATTAATGAAAACACAACTGTTAGGCATTTTGAGCGACCAAAATCAATCTGAGAATCTCGATGCCAACCCACGGCATCGGGATGCATTTGACCGATTTTTGCATGACCAAACACTGTCTCGATGCCAACCCGGCATCGGGTTGAATTTGGCCGATTTTCAACGACCAAAATCAATTCAAGCTCGATGCCAACCCCGGCATCGAGGTTGAATTGGCTGGATTTTGCGGGACTAAAATCAATCGAAGCTCGATGCCAACCCACGGCATCGGGATGCATTTGGATTTTGCATGACCAAAAACAATACGAAACTTCGACGGCATCGGGTTGAATTATTATTTTTTCAACGACCAAAATCAATAAGCTCGATGCCAACCCCTCGGCATCGTTGAATTGATCGATTTTGCAGACTAAAATCAATAGTAAGCTCGATGCCAACCCGGCATCGGGATGCATTTGATCGGATTTTGCATGACCAAAAAACTGAAACTAAACTCGATGCCAACCCCTGGCATCAGGTTGAATTTGACTGGATTTTCAACGACCAAAATCAATCCAGAAGCTCTGATGCCAACCCCTGGCATCAGGTTGAATTTGACTGGATTTTGCAGGACTAAAATCAATCGAAGCTCGATGCCAACCCACGGCATCGGGATGCATTGGACCGGATTTTGCATGACCAAAAACAATAGAAACTCGATGCCAACCCACGGCATCGGGTTGAATTTGACGATTTTCAACGACCAAATCAATCCGCTCGATGCCAACCCCGGCATCGTTGAATTGATTGGATTTTGCGGGACCAAAATCAATCGAAGCTCGATGCCAACCCCCGGCATCGATGCATTTGGCCGGATTTTGCATGACCAAAAACAATCAGAAACTCGATGCCAACCTCGCATCGGGATGCATTGACATAAAATCAATCCGAAACTCGATGCCAAGCCGGCATCGGGATGCATTTGACAAGGTATTATGCATGACCAAATTAATCGAAACTCGATGCCAAGCAGCGGCATCGGGATGCATTTGACACGGCATTATGCGAGGACCAAATCAATCGAAACTCGATGCCAATCACGGCATCGGGATGCATTGACATAAAATCAATCGAAACTCGATGCCAAGCTCGGCATCGGGATGCATTTGACGATATTATGCGGGACCAAATTAATCCGAAACTCGATGCCAAACAACGCATCGGGATGCATTAACGACATTATGCATGACCAAATCAATCGAAACTCGATGCCAATCGTCGGCATCGGGATGCATTGACATAAAATCAATCGAAACTCGATGCCAAGCCACGGCATCGGGATGCATTTGACGATATTTTGGAGGACAAAAATCTATCCGAAACTCGATGCCAAGCACGGCATCGGGATGCATTGGTATTTTGGAGGACAAAAATCAATCGAAACTTCGATGCCAAGCCACGGCATCGGGATGCATTCACAAGGTATTTTGGAGGACCAAATCAATCAGAAACTCGATGCCAAGTCTTTGGCATCGGGATGCATTGACATAAAATCAATCGAAACTCGATGCCAAGCCTTGGCATCGGGATGTAGTGCTGTATTTTGAGGACCAAATCAATCGAAACTTCGATGACAGATTTTGGAGGACCAAAATGAATTTAAAAACTTCGATGCCAAGTCTTGGTGATGCGAGCGTCTCGCACTAGATTATCTCGACCGTTTAGATCGGGTGCGAAAAGGACATAACTTTTGACTCGGGTGGAGT
Organism: Codonopsis lanceolata; assembly: GCA_013146195.2. Classification (NCBI taxonomy): domain Eukaryota; kingdom Viridiplantae; phylum Streptophyta; class Magnoliopsida; order Asterales; family Campanulaceae; genus Codonopsis; species Codonopsis lanceolata. The sequence goes on from CM028383.1 coordinate 71,915,297, forward strand.
TATGGGGCCCGCCGCATATCAAATCGAAGCTCTCGGAAAGACGGACAAAATTAAGCGAGCGAAGCTTCGGTTATGAAACTATTTTAAGGCCAAAAACGTCATTTAGATAGGGTTATGGGCCATTGAAGATTTTTATTAGTTTTGAGTTTTTTGTAATTTCGATAATTTATTGCTTTTTAGGGTTTAAGCATATTTAAACACTTTAAACATATATTAACAACTTTCTTACGCATTCATACCGGGGACTTAAGTGCGTAATCACACGACACGAGAACCATAACATCATGTATTTATAAGTTGGAACATTCGTCATTTCACTCAAAACCCCTAACAAGTGAGAAACCATATAAAACATTGCTATTCAAGCAGATATCATGTCCACAACTCAAGTCTAGTAGGAAATAACACGCTGAAACAAATAAACCAAATCTCAACCTTCCTACTTGATGTACTTGAGAAACCCACCTAAAGCCTTCTCCATATCCCATCTTCCTGGACAATCTTTGCACATGAAAACCTCAAGTGGGCGAACACCGTAGTGCTAGATTTACCTTTCCCTTGCCGTTGTGAGGCCAACCCCAAGTCAGAAAGCACCTCATCTTCCGATCTTTGCATATGGGAGGTCAATCTTGTTTCCCGTAATCGAAAGGAACAGTGGCCGAGACTCATCGAGAGAAGAGCATCCAGGCTCCTTCTTCGACTCAGTAAATCTTTCCCTATCAAAAGGTTCGGTGGTGTTGATTCGCCGGAGATGTCTTAGTTAGGAGGCGATTTGGCCGAGCAATTGAAGAGGATGGCCTTAACCGAGGAAGAGATGGAGATGGGTGAGAGAGAGAGAGAAAGAGGTGAACTGCCGAATTCTGTTTTCGCATCGGAGGTTATAACAATAATTAGGGTAGTTATGTACTTTCGCACTAAAATTGTATCTAAAAGATATGTCTAAAAAATAGTTGGATTTATTTGAAAACATGTTTTAAAAAGTGTACCGGCTTGTAATTATTCCTTTTTTATTTGTATAAGAAATTGCGGGCCGGAAAAAAATTAAATTGTTGAACAAAAAAATGGGTTATACAAAAATTAAATTGATTAAATTAATTACGATAACAACTAAAAAGAAAAAAAACAAATATTTCAAATTACAAAACTTACGATTTTTTTTATTTGTATACAAAATTACGGGTCGGAAAAAAATAAATTGATAATAATTAAAAAGAAAAAAATTAAAATACAAATATTCAAAACTTATCGCTGGACTAAAATTAAATTGATTAGTTATGCACGTTAAAACAATAAAACAATAAATGTAAAAATGTAAAACCTTAAATAATAAGTAAGCCGTAGAATATGCCTTTATTGGAATAGTTATCTATTTTTGGAAGAAAAAAAGCAGTAAAATTGGAAAAAGTAACTGTCTTTCACACGTTTATAATTTAGATTAAATGTAGAGCGTGAGATTACAGTAAAAGAATTAATCTCAGCCTGTAGTTAGCCTTTGCCATCTTTGTGTCTATGACACGATGCCAATATATATGATTTCGTCAATTCAAATTACTGTACCTAAATAGAAGGTGCTATTTAAAAAAATATTATAGTTGAGGGGTACATTGCTTCAAGTGATAGTTGAGGGACTGATATTTTATAAAGGGTGTTTGTTCAAAAGACAAATCGCATGGTGCGACTTTGTAATATGAAGATAAAATATAGGGAGAAGAAAAAGGGGTGACTACTCATAATATTAATTGTAGGGGGTTAAAAATAGATAGCTACTCACACATGTAAATGTGAGGGTGAATCTCAACCGTTAAATTTTTAAAAATAATTTAATCTCAACATCTGAATAGCCCTAGTTAACTACCTAGTTGTTTTATAAGGAAACCTAATTATAGTAGTATAAGGAAATCCCAAAGAGGAGGTTACCCAAATAAATAACAGTCATAGGATGATAGTAAAAAAATTAAATCCTGGCCTCTGAATAGCCTTAGTCAATTACCAAGCTTCTTCATAATATAGATTTATCCATATTATGTGTTGGTAAATTATTATATATCAACATTTTATTTTTATTTTTATATTATGATATATATTGGATATAATTATTTCAAAATTACTACTTAATAAAATTTTGACATTTATAGTTGGAGATGTTTATTTAAACTCATAAATAGTAATTAATAGGAAATATGTATCAAAATTAAGTTTTGATTCCTATAGGCAAGTACAGTCATTAGGCTTGCCTTTAGGATTTTAAACAAGTAATCATTCTAAAGAACCAACATTTAGGATGTTTGGATTTTCAACTTGGTTTTTCAGGTGAACTTCATTATACTTTTTAAATATAAATCATTTATATTTATATTTTTTAAACAACTTAAATTTATATGGTTTTAATCAAATATTACATAATTTAATTATAGTTTTAATGAATATATTACTCATTTCGTCCTAAAATTATTATCTTACTTTCTTTTTTCATACGTTCTAAAATAATTATCTTTTTTGAAAGTTTCCTTTTAAAACATCACTTTTACCACTTTATTCTTATTTTTTCATCTTACTTTAATTATGAGTCACACACACATGAATTTTAAAGTAAATAGACATCAAACTAATATTAATAATTCAGTCAAATGTGTTTTTTTAAACCGTGTGTCAAGTCCACCAAGATAATAGTTTAAGGACGGAGGGAGTATTACCATATTTCAAATATTTCGCTTTAACAAAGAAATTAAATAACTTATAAAAAACTATTTTTCATAAAAAGTAAAAAAACCAATGGATTTTGTCAAAACTATGAAAAACAAAAAAGTTTTAAAAATAAAAATAAAAACAAAAAACTCTTTCAGAAAAAGTAAAAAAAACAACATAGTTTTTCAAAATATATTTCAAATAATTTTTTTTTTCAAATAAAAAAAATAACAAATTTTCAAAATATGTGAAAATACAAAATACAATTTCGCAAGAAAATAATGAAATAGGGTGAAGATAGACAAAAAAATATAAAAATAAAAATAAAAAGAGAGACAAAGAATTAGAGCAACTCAATTGCTGCATTTCACCCTTCTTGTTAACAAGAAAGAAAATAAACAATGGGAGCACACTTCCCTAGATGACACCTAGGAGAGAGAAGTGTCACTTCTTAAATAGGAAGAAGATTTTGATTGAGAGGAAGGAGAGAGGGGCGGTGTGTGGTGTGGGGGAGGGAGGGTTTTGTATTTATATGAGATGATGTCAAATTTAATATTTTTTGTGTAAGAATGTATGTAAGAGCATGTACAATGGTTTTACCGAATCAAACCAAAAATCAAATACAACTCATTAAAAATCAATAAAATAATTCATTAGATACTTACTTGATTCAAAACTAAAAAACATTCTCAATGATGACACAAAATCCAACATATTTACATACTCCACCATATTTATCTCCATTAATAATGACTAGAAACTTGAAAAAATCATAGAATTTTTTTCTGATATCAAAATGAAACAAACTAAGTCTTTATTTATAGGTAAAAATGTGTACTTTAATTCAGGAAAAAAATAAATTTAAAAAATAATTTTTTTTGGCTAAAAATTGGTCAAGAAAGGAAATGAAAGGAAATAAAATATTATCCACTCAAATGATAACACTTGGAAAGGGGACCTATGATTTGGGAACTTTGGGGTTCAAGGGATGATTTTTTTTTTTTTTTTTGTTAAAATCATTGATTGATTTGGAGATGATTCTTTTAAATTCTCCATTGGATGGGAAGATTTAAGTTTGATTTGGGGAAAACCCCCTTTGTACATGCTTTAAGAATATTATATAATAGAAAAATATATTTTTAAGTTGATAAAAAAATAAAAATGTATATGTAATATAGAGGTGGCAAATTCTGCACATGCCCATATGCCCGCCCAGACCGCCCACTAAAATATGGGTATGTGCACACTTAAATTTTAATCTGAGCACAAATGGGCATGCCCACTTAGACCAATAAATTTTATGGGCTCAAATGGGCGCCCACATTTTTTCACGCTCACATTGGCCTCACGTCACGGTCTCACACTTCGCGCATCTCTCACTCTCACGATCATCTCCCAATTCTCTCTCCAGATCCGACATCACTCCATCTCCGGTCTATCTGAGTCCCCTTCTCCGTCTCCATCTGATATCTCAGCAAGAAGACCTCTCTCTCTCTACGATACCTGTAAGCTTCGAACCCTAATTAATTTTTCTCTTTAGATTTGAAATGAAATGTTGTATCTATTCAATTTCAATTTTTCATCTGCTCATTTCGAACATCGATCGATCTTTGAAAGAAAATGTTGCCGATTTGGTTAGGGTTTTTGCCAGATGGGTATTAAATTTACTCAAGTGTGTCTGTCGGTAGTCCATGTGGAAATGATGGTATATAGAATGGAGATTTTGTGTGCCACTGTCTAAAGTGTGCTTTGTTTGTTTGGTTTTGTTATGTGTTCTCACCATTGTAATGAATTTTTGAATGATATTTGTGAACTGAAAGTCTTTGATATGTATCTGGAGTGATCACTTATATACCCATTACATGCTAGAGATCTGACTGGACTTGAATTTGAGAGACTAATCCGTAGGTCACCTTTTGGTTTTGTCAATCTCAAGGAACCCATGACATTATTAATTCAACTCTTCTCTTTTCCCTTCACAAAATTTTCAAAATATGTTATTCTATTGGGCATATAGGGTGTGTTTATGCCATGGTGAATTGGGCGCTTTATAAGCTGTCTTACTAACATATCAAGAGATCCTTGTGCGATGTCCGATCGCTGATAAGTGGTTACGGATCACTAAGCCTTCACTTGTGAAAACATGGATTCTCTTCCTTCGTGTGGTCACATTAGGAATTTCTATGTTGCCTCCAGCATGTTACATCAACCATTTGAAAAGTTATTTGATGATTTAAGTCCCCGTCCGAGCTGCATAATTTCGGGGAACAATCAAGCATGGACAGTCGAGACCGCTGAGAAATTTAAGATTCCTAGGCTTTTTTTTTTTTTAATGGTATGGGTTGTTTTTCATTTTCTTGTGCACATAATTTACAAGTGTCGCAGATTCATGCGACTCTCTCAAAATTTGAGTCCTTCGTGGTTCCTGGTCTACCTCATCGAATCGAGTTGACCAAAGCCCGGCCGAATCCTTGAATCCGGGTTCACGGATTTAACCGATGTGCACAATCAAATGACCTCTGCTGATTCCATAATGGATGGGATTGTAGTCGATTCCTTCGAGGAAATGGAATCGGAATATGTGAAGGAGTACAGAAAGGTAAAAGGTGGAATGGTTTGGTGCATTGGCCCTGTTTCAACTTGCAACAAGAACATGGAAGACATGGCTGAAATAGGCAGAATAATCTCAGCAGAAGGAAACCAATGCTTGGACTGGCTTGATTCCCAATAATCGAATTATGTAATTTGTTGTTTTTATTGTGGTTGTAATTTTCTTAATATATGGAAATGATATATATATATATATATATATATATATATATATATATATATATATATATATATATGGTTAGTTGTAGTTTTTGATAATTTTTTGTATAAGGAAATTATTTTTTTGATAAGTGCATGTTAATGAGTAAATAGGCGCCCATGGGCGCCCATGCCCATTTAGTGCCAGCGCATATATGCCCATGTTATTAAATGGGCACTTACTTGCCTGCCCATTTGAGCCCACCCATGTTCGCCCATTTGCCACCTCTAATGTAATAGCAGGACTCAACTAAAAAGATGTATATAAAGATTACACAAATGAGGATGCTCATAGAAATAGAAATGGAGGGAGGCGTGCTCTCAAGGGAAAGGGGACAAGATGGCACAGGGAGTCAAGGACGTGGAAGGGGTGGGGCAGTCGGTTGCAGAAGGGAGGAGTCGAGGAGCCTATTCACATACAAAATAGGGCGCGTGTAGCGCACGCCCCGTCACTATTATTGGTGGGGGCTCTACTGCGGAAGGAACTGGTATGGCTTTTGAGAACCAAAATTGGAAAACCACATTTGAGAAGTCCGAAAACTCTCAAATCTAGAGAACCTATTTTTTGTGGTTGGAAACTCAACCAAGAATCAACGTTGTGGATTAGACCGGCAATGTATTGGATATCTATTTGATATAGGTAAATCAAAATTTGATTCGAAATTCTATATCGTCGATCCGATCTGATTTGATAATCGGACGGATCAAGTGTATATCAATTCATATTTGAATTTATTATCAGTTAGCATATCCGATTAAATATCCAATCCGATCTAAAATATAAATATACTAATACTTTTGTCCGTGCCGATGTCACGGCGCCTGTTTGAGAATTTATCAATATATGTAACAGATTATGTGAAAATGAATTAATATTTACTTATAATTTGTAGGGGTTTGATATATGTACACTACACAACGAAAAGGGGAGAAAACACAAATATGTAACAAAATAAAACATTTTACTTCGATATTTTTTTCATAAGAAAACCAAGAAATAAATATTTTAATTGTAATTGTAACTACAGTAAAAATACGAAAAGAAAATTTTATTGAACGAAAACTCAGTCTTCTTCTTCTGGTGGTTCTTATTTAACAATAATGGAAACCAAATTAACAACTTTGTCAAATTTTCCATGAGATGCAATAACTTTGTCCATTATAAATAAATCTAAGCCAGGCATAAATTAAACTGAGATTCAGTTGATTACGATAGCAATCAATTAAGAAATTACAATTAAATATTTGTAAAACTATAAAGGTCAGTTTATTATTAACGAACTACTAAAAGTATTATTTTCTCAAAAAAATTGACTTTCAAACGGGGCCTCTTTATTTGGAACGGAGGGATTAATTAATAATTTGTATAGGAAATTATAGGCTGAACAAACAAAATGGGTCGGACAAAAATGAAATTAATTAAGTTAATTACGATAACAGTTAAAAAGAAAAAAAATCAAATTACAAAACTTACGATTTTTTTAATTTTTTTATTTGTATACGAAATTGCGGACCGATTTTTTTTTAATTGATTAAGTTAAGTACGATAACAATTAACAAGAAAAAAGTTAAAATGCAAATATTTCAAACTTAGACATAAATTAAATTGGGATTCACTTGATAACGATAGCAGTCAATTAAGAAACTACAACTAAATATTTGTAAAACCGTAAAGGTCATTTTATTATTAATAAACTACTAAAAGTATTATTTTCTTAAAGAAATTGACTTTTAAACATGGCCTCTTTACCCGTAACGAAGGGATTAATTAATAATTTGTATACGAAATTGTGGGCCAAACAAAAAACGCCAGATAAAAATTAAATTGATTAAGTTAATTACGATAAAAATTAAAAAGAAAAAATATATATATCAAATTACAAAATTTACGATTTTTTTTTAATTTTTTTTAAATTTGTATACGAAATTGTGGGCCAAAAAAATTAAATTGATTAAGTTAATTACCATAACAATAACGGTAAATGAAACAGATAATGTGGAAATTAATTAATTGTAAAACAATAACTCTAAAACTATAAAATCGTAAAATAATAACGGTAAAACCGTTATAGATACAAACACAAACGGTTATAACGGTAAAACCGTTATAGATACAAACACAAACGATTATAGATACAAACTGTTATAGATCCATGAAATTAAATCCTGGTCAGCAATTGTGTTTGGTAAAAACAAATTTTAAATTAAGCAAGCAAAAAACATATTTATTAGTTGTAAAGTTTGTGACTCATCATGCATTAAAGTCTCACCGTTGTTAACACAACTACATAACTAAGCACCCAAAAATACAAATGAAAGTTGTTCTGAGTACACCAAATTGAGACGCAACTCCATTTTAAGGAAACATAACTTCATTAACAAACATATGCCTTGACATTACGCTACAAATACTCGAGCAAGACTATATCAGTACTCACATCATCCTTGCCCTACCATCACTGTTTTAATTAATTAACTGTGTCACGTTTTTCCTATTAAGGCACTTCTTGGTTTACAATTGCAAAAACCAAACCAATCAAGTAAAAAGCATCTTCTTTAACTTCTGTTCCATAGCTCCCAATTTCGAAAAATGGTCAGGCCTCCTATTAGGCTCATACCTTGATACATGCATCTATTCATGTGTATGCAAAAACAACCCTTACGAAAGGTCCACATGGTCGTCCAAGATATGCATATGATGTCCCTCCATTGCCAGTTATGACACACTTGCATTACCCAAAACATTCATTAGGAGGGAAACTTCAAGGAGAGACAACTACAACAACCAATAAGTTAACAGGTGCTGCTATTTAAATGAACACGGTGTATAAGTTTATCATGTCTATATGTTACTGATGATCAAATTGTGACATGCTGGCGGTTCCATAGATATTGCAAAGACATAGAGACCGCAGTTAAATAAGAGATAGATAGAGTCTCATATTGCCTACGATACATTAATCAACTCAAGTGCAACTATAACCACAAAGAGACAGAGCGAAATTACTGAGAAAAATCAGACTCTTGTCAGGAAACACAGAGGTCCACAAAGATTAATAAAACATAAAATGCCCCTGCCTAGCTTCATTTAGCCACATGAATTGATTAACAAACAATGGGTTTCATTGATCAACATATATAATAAAGAAAATGTGTAGATTCATACTCAGACACACAAACGAAGGCAATCCATGAAGGAACAAAATCAAATGAAGTTTTTTTTTTAATAACTAATTTTGCATTAAACCATCCTTGGGTTGGGTTGATTGGTTACTGAGAAACCATGGTAAAATGAAAAACAACAATAAAATTGAACATTTGAGATGCAAAAATTTTTTTTGAATTATAGAACAACAATTTAACGAAATTAGAAAATTGGATTGAAAGATTACGTCAATATTCTCCGAAAATGGTGTGAGTGAGAAAGGGCAGAGCACACACCCTCCAGCATCATATTAGTCACTGGCACAATAGTCAATATCTGAACAAAGTAATTTACAAAATTTTTGTTCCTGAACAAAGTTAACATATTCTGTAATTTTATCGTGCGGACTAAGTTCCGTAATCTGCGGTCTACAAAATCCTCCATTGAGTGTAAGTAAACAAACATCTTTGTCACTCTATGTTTACACCAACTAAAGGATCTTTATTCATAGCTTTATTACTTTATTAGTGTATGTAGATGATATCATTGTGAAGACCTTATCATTGTCTCCCTAAAGCAGTTTCTTGATGCTCAACTTTGTCCATACCTTTAGAAGCCAATGCTAAGCTCTTAGCCACCAGTGATTCTTTCTGACCGTAGCTTCTACAGACAACTCATTGGCAAGCTTTTGTATCTCACTGTCACCAGACCTGATTTGGCATTTGCAGCTTAGCTAGTTTGTTCACTCTCTCACCACTACACACTTGAAGGCTCTATTAAGGGTCCTACGATATTTGAAGTCCTGTCCATGTCAAGGATTGTTCTTATCTTCCTCCAATGACTTACAACTTACAGCCTATTGTGATAGTGACTGAGCTGGTAATCCTAATGATAGAAAGTCAGTCAAGGTTTCTGCATTTTCATGGGTGGTTCTTTGGTCTCTTGGCTTTCCAAAAAGCAATCTGTGACAGCAAGCAATAAATCGTCTGCATAACCTGAGTATCGTGCTCTTGCTACTGTTAGCAGTGAGATAATTTGGTTACATGCCTTACTTCAAGACCTGCAAATTAATATACCCCTTCCTGTCAAATTATTTTGTGATAGTACTGCTGCTATTGCATTCACCTCCAATCCAGTTTATCATGCTCTCACGAAACACATCGAGCTAGACTGTTGCTTTGTTCGAGAAAAGATCCAGTTGGATCTTCTTAAACTGCAATATATTCCCACCAAATTACAGCTAGCTAACATACTCACCAAAGCCCTTAGAAATGTTTCTCAATGGTTCCTTCTTTCCAAGTTAAAGGTTTTGAATTTCTCCCCACCTTAAACTTATGGAGGGTATTGACTATAATAAATGTAACAATGGCAACATCAACATCAACAATGTACAACAAAGACAAACACGGAGAGACACGTTACTGGAATGAAGAAAGATCTACAACAACTAATTGAAGCTGTGAAGATGCCGAATGAAGATGTCGGCAGAGAAACCAAAGATGGAAATAGGGTTATCTACTAATTGTAGCCGTTGAGAAGGTTACAAAAGAATTATGAAAACTGATTCAAAAACATCCTGGCTGCGAAAGAAACCCCCTAACTGATTCAAATGAACTGGGAGAAGGTTGGTTAGGAAAAAGGAACTTTATAATGGTAAGCTGCACCGTAATTAATTAATCACTGATGTTGTTATGCGGGGGTTGATTTTACTAATCAGTTTGCAAAACTGATTATATCTTTTATCAATCCAAGAGGGCAGCATAATTTATATTCGAGGCTGAAAGGTCTTACAAACATATGTTGTTTTGTTCTTGACTTCTTGAGAGATTAAGCAATCCAACTGAAAAACTACTATCAGTCTTGTTAGGAAGTCAATATTAGTGTTTAGAAGTCGACAGAGAAACTGATTCATAAACATCCTGGCTGTAAAAGAAACCCCCTAACTGATTCACTAATGCTGTTATGTCGGGGTTGATTTTACTAATCAGTTTGCAAAACTGATTACATCTTAAGAAGGCAGCATATATTCAATCAAAGAGGGATTGATTATAAATTTAGAAAGGACATCAATTAGTTGAAAGATGATCGAATGAGAAAAATAGTATTTTTTACTAATCAGTTTGCTGTTATGCGGGGGTTGAGGCCAATTGTTGGGAGGGGGAGAGTCCATTATGTGAGTCTCTTCATCTCCCACAACCCCTTCTTCGACTTACATAGAGTTAACAGTAGTGGATGAGGAAGAAAAGCTTAACAATTGAGTTGACTGATTTATTTTCCTTTCTTTTCTTATAGTACATTTTCTCAACAACCAAACAAAAATCTAAACATATATATATATATATATATATATATATATATATATATATATATGGGTGAATGAGAGAATTAACACAATGCCATTTTTTGATGGCTGGAGCTCTACTTTTAGAGCCCTCCAAGTGTTTGATTCTTTGCTTACATGCTTACAATTTCCTTTTGTTTTTTAATTGGAAACTGGGGACGAACAAAGATGAATTTATTGCTTTGAAATTTGTTTTTTTAAAAGGTTTGTTGCTTGAGGGTTTTTTTTGCAGATTGTTATGTATGGGAAATCTTTGCAGCAGGAGGGAGCCAATGGGCAACTTCCTTGTAACAGGCTAGGAGCCTCAAAAAATCAAAATCATGATGAATTGTGCATGACAATTGGATGTCATGATGATGTTCAAGATCCTTCTGTCCACCATTGGGGAGGTCTGACTAATACTCGGGATGGGACACTCACCCTTCTTGATTGCTATTTGTATGCAAAATCTTTGAAGGGGCTTCAAAATGTACATACCTATATAATTATTATATTTCCACCCTTTGTTATTCATGTTTGGTAACTTCCAGTAGCTCACATTTTACCTTACTCAGGTCTTTGACAGCGCTTGTGCAAGAGAATGGGAGCGAGAGTTACTTTATCCGGATGCATGTGGAGGAGGAGGCCGAGGATGGATAAGCCAAGGACTGGTTATGGCAGAGGACATGGAACATGAGAAACATGTGCTTTGCATACTGCCCGACTTTCTTTAGACACTTTGGTTGATTTTTGGTCCGCTCTAGGAGAAGAAACCCGATTGTCTCTTTTAAGAATGAAGGAAGATGATTTTATAGAAAGGCTCATATACAGGTTGGTTACTGCTTACCTCTGTATAAGAAGATTGTTAAGATCCATGCGATGGTGCTTGAGGGTCAGTCATTCTTGGATGACTCACATGATGGGCCTTTAAAATTGATGTTATTTGTATATCAAAAGAAGACTACAATTTTGAATGGACAGAGAACCATTAACCTTTGCTGTATAGATACCATGTTTCAGCAGTCCATTGACATAAGTTGTGGACTAAGTTGTCCGGCTAAAGTGACTCCTAAACCTAAGCGAGTCTTGATGCTGTTATGCGGGGGTTGATTTTACTAATCAGTTTGCAAAACTGATTACACCTTTTATCAATCCAAGAGGACAGCATGTATTCAATCACCTAGATGCAGATTATACATGTATGAAATTTGAAATGTGTCTAAGGCTATTTTTTTTTTCTTATAACACTTGATTTTAAATTCAATAATTATCATACCTAGAAATCATAATTGTGAGTTGGGAGGTTTACATTACATTCTTGAGAGGTATATGATATATTTTATTTGATTGTTAGAGATTAAGCAATACAGATTATACATCAACACACAGAGACCTGTTGGAAAAAGATGTATGGGAATACGATTTCTAGTGCACTTAGATATCAGTTTATAGAGTTATATATGTGTCTCGAAATGATAATTTATCATTGTCAATTTTCTAATTCCATTTTGACCTGGAGGTCCACGGGTTCGAACTACAGAAATAGCCTATCTTGGGATTAGACTTTCTACCACATTAGACCCTTCAGATGCGAAATGATGGGAGCCTCGTGCACTTACTGTACTTCTACATTAAGTTGAAACATAAAGTAACATAAAATCTTGTAAAACCCTAGTTTATTGCTTGCGTGTTTATTTCATGAGTTCATACTTTCATAATCATCATTAGTATGTTAACTAAGCTCACTTATATGTTTAAAGTCGATAGCATGTTCATTGACGTCGTTTGAGATGCTCGTTTGCACCTTTCTTTCACGAGTTGCTTTAAAACCCGGGTTTGTGTTTTATGTGATAAACACTTGGATAAATGTTAGAGACCATTCTTAACATCATTAACATGCTTTAGATGTTGGTTGGATGCTAGTTGCATCGACGGTTTGATTGCTAGTTTGATTCGAGCGTTAACCCTTCTTCGTTTAACCTTTTCAGTTGTCGTTCGGGAGTGTTCTGTCTGAGTTCTTAGCCATGTTTGAGTGAGGTTTGAAGCTTGATTTGCTTTGGTTATTGTTTAGAGGTGTTTGGGGTTGAATTCTAGACCATTTCGGGCTTTGGAGGACTTGAGGGTGCAAGGGGGAATGACCTAGAACAACCAAGGGGGGGCAAATTGTAAGTTTGAGGAATCCAGCATGATGCGGTCGCATCATGCCAAGACCATGCGACCGCATGGGTCAATTTCCAGCATTTCGGGATTTTCTGCATTTGTCAAAAGTTGACCACCAAACCCCACCCAAACCCAACCTAACCCACCCTAAACCACCCTAGTTCGTCCTAACTAACCTCTCATGAATGCTTGACAAGTTTCAAGTGATTTGGATGCATGTACAACACTTGGCAAGGAAAGACCTCCAACATGCACACACATGCATTGGACACCCCACATCAGCCATTGCATGTCCAATACCTCCACTAAACCCACCATAATCAGTCTTCATCTTCCAAATTCGTGGCTGAACATTTCTTGAGAGTTATAGAGAGTTTATACAAGCTTCTTGAGTGTTCATCAATGGTGGCCAAGCTTTGAGGAAGCCATTTCCAAAACCGATCGGTAGAAGTGAAGAGGAGAGCAAGGAGAACACATACCCAACCTTGCATGGACGTTTTTGTACAACTTGTAGGACTTGTTTAAGGTAAGTTACAACATCTCTTCTTATTTCTTTTAGCCTCATTGACCCTAGGGAAAACAATCTTGCTATATGAGGTCAATGAGAGCACTTAGGACTTTGTAGAGATGTCATGTTCTAGATTATGTTATGTGATGAATTTGGGTTGTATGAACAGATTATAGACCTATTATAAACCATGATTTTAATGTCATTTAGGGTAGTAATGCATGATAGATCATGCTACTTTGTTGTTTAAGTGTTGGGAGCATATTGGATGAGATAGTTAGGCTTGTAGAGATGCCATGATCACGTATATGCTAAATGATGTATTTTGGGTTGTGTAAACAGATTATAATCAGGTTGTAAATCATGATTTTAATGTTATTTAAGTGTGATAATGTATGACAAATCACCCTACTTTGTTGTTTAAGCATTGGGAGCATGTTTGGTGAAATAGTTAGGCTAGTAGACATGCTATGTTCACGTATATGCTAGATGTTACATTTTTTATTGTATGATCAGTTTATAAACAGGTTATAAACAGGTTGTAAACCATGTTTAAGATGTTATTTATGTGTGATAATGTATGACAAATCACCCTACTTTGTTGTTTAAGCATTGGGAGCATGTTTGATGAAATAGTTAGACTTGTTGAGATGCTATGTTCATGTACATGCTAAATGCTACATTTTAAGTCGTATGATCAGATTATAAACAGGTTGTAAACCATGTTTAGAATGTTATTTATGTGTGATAATGTATGCTAAATCACCCTACTTTGTTGTTTAAGTGTTGGGTGCATATTTGATGAAATGACAAGAATGTATATGCCTAGTTTGTGACTTTGATTCTATGTTTCATACTTGATTATTTGATTGGGGTTTTATGGGTTTAATGACCTTAGTAACCTATTTAATCACGTTAGTATGGACATAGGAGAGTATTGAGGCCAATGGCCTCTATACCCTAATTTTGAAAGATTGACTATGACTCAACGGAGTTGACCATTGGGTTAGTATGACATTAAGGAGTAATAAGCCTAAGTCCTACGAATTTTGGGGTAGTATTAATGGAGGTTAAGCCTCCAAGCATTTTTAAAGTGTATGAAGAACACTTGATGATTAGAGTCTTGATTTATCTCTAATGTGATTATGTGCTAGTTGTGAATTAAAAGCATGACTAGATGATTGTAGAGTACTTGCCTACTTATTTGAGCATATGAATATGAATTACGTGTGCTTGAAGTTTGAGTCCAGCTGGAGTCGGTTTGTTGAGTCTTTGGGGCGGGACGATGCATGATCTTCACGAATTGTGAGATTCGTGATTTTGATGGATCGCCGCGCCGGATTGAACACACCCTCTATCGATGGCCACGGTAGGGAAGTAGTTTATCTTAGTTGTAGTATGGAAACATGACTTTGATAACTATCGAATTCGAAGGAAATGTCTGGGACGTCGATATCCACGAAAGGGATATCGAGGACACATAAGTTTGGCACATGTTTTTGCAGGAGCGACATGTGCGGAAAAAGGGGTAACGATATCACCTCCCTTTTGTATGAATTGACTCACGAGTGCTATATGTGAATAATGTGCTACGTGAACATGATATGACATGAAATGATGGTTGATTGAATTAATGAAATGTTATACTTGTTGATAACATGATATTCAAGATTGTTAAGTATGAATGCCTTGACATGATTATTTATGAAATGCATATTATGTCAATTGCATGAATTATTATTGTTGAGCATGATGCCATGACAGGAAGTTATTGTTAGTAACTTGCTAAGTCTTTATGACTTACTTCTATTTGTTTTGATTGTTTTCCCTAGATCCGAGCCGTGCAAGTGGATCGAAGTGATTGTTGTTTTACATTGAAGAAGCTTTGGCA
This sequence comes from Codonopsis lanceolata, assembly GCA_013146195.2. Lineage (NCBI taxonomy): Eukaryota > Viridiplantae > Streptophyta > Magnoliopsida > Asterales > Campanulaceae > Codonopsis > Codonopsis lanceolata. The sequence continues at coordinate 71,930,814 of CM028383.1, forward strand.
AGGTTGCTACCTTGTATTATTAGTACCTTTTATTTTGGCAAGGACGACGGGACATAAAGTTATATAAACTTTATGTGGGGTAGCAAGACTTTTATTGTGTGATATTTGAACTTATGTTTATTATTTCTTAATCTTTTGAGAGCCGACATATGTTAGTCGTGCCTTGTATATTTATGTTGATCATGCTTAAGTTGTTTTTAACCATGTATTGGTTTGTTTAATATGTTTATTATCCGGCATGTTTTAGCCGTTAAGCATGCTAGACTAGAGTCCTAGACTTAGTTTAATATTGGGTTCCGGCCGTAGCGTCGCCGATGACTTGATATATAATTGCCATAAATTGTTATATGTGTCTATTGTTGCGTCACATGATTTTAATTTTGGACCAAGAGATTCATTATCTCTAAGGTTGTATTAGTTTGAGCTTGTTAGCTCGGGCGCCACTGTTTAATTATTATACGCTTCCACATGTGTTAAAGTTTTTGGCGTACCGCCGTTATGGCCTTACCCACTATCTGCTACTTCTTTATGTTACGTCCCTTTTTGGAAGCGGCACGACCTCGGGGTCTCGTCTTGGGATCCGGGTCGGGTCGCCACAGTTCTGCCCAAGCTTTTTGTACCAAATGATACTACATATGTTTACTTCTTTTCTATGTCAAATTAAAGAAATCCCCATTGCTTATCTTGTATGAATGGAATCTACTGCACATACAACTCATAACAATACATCATTGTTCAGATTGAGCAACTACAACTAAAATAAATTAAGCATCCCAGACATTAGAAATCCTTGCATGAACACGATCCAGTTATTTATTTCATGATTACCAGAAATCCTTGCATGAACACGATCCATCTTTTATCATTTCTGCTTTTTGGAAATAAAAGACTTACCTGGGAAGTAGCCAAAGACAGAGCCTTTAATTTTGAAGCTTCAAATTATTGTTGGCCCAAATAATCTTCTTGCAGTCTGAAATCCAAATTAACACAATCCATCAATCAAAACGACAAACGAATACCAAAATATGAACAAAGTAAAGACAACCCAGATAGCAAAACTAATTTCAGTCGGTCATATTGACAAACACCCAGAATGCAAAAATATCGAGACAGAAACACTGAAAGTAATCGAGGAAGAAACATTGACAAACACCCAGAATGCAAAACTAATTTCAGTCGGTCATATTGACAACAGTGACTTGTAAACAAATTCTGTAAATTTCAAAACTAATCGAGGAAGAAACATTGACTTGGGTCCGTCAGTCGGTCATATTGACAAATACCCAGAATGCAAAAATATCGAGACAGATCATGGGAAGCAACTCCACCAAGAAAATAAAAGAAAAAGGGTTACAGAGAGAGATCGTACCTGGACTGAGAGAAAGAGGGATAGAGGCGCACACCGAAAGTGGAGCAGAGAAACGGGACCCAAAAGATGGGGAGAGCTCTATGTAAAGGGGGTTGAGGAGTGGGAGAAGGCGAATTGGAGGAGCGGGTGGGAAGGTGTCGTAATAAAAGGTGAAGAAACTCATTGACGTAACAAACACCGCGAAGAGTTGGAATCGTATAAGGAGTGGGGGATGCAGAGGGAGAAGAGTTGTGCGGGGGAACGACTAACTGTCGTTCACACATGTGCTGATGTGGAATAAATTACGGCTGTTTGATAAAAAGTAAAATAATCAATCTCAGTCGCTCTTTATCCCAAGTCAATTGCGAGCGTACAAGACTGAACTCTATTGTATAGTACATAAATACAAAATAATTAGAATATAAAAAAGAAAAAGATAAAATATCAACATTCATATATAATTAGAACAATAATTTAAGGACGAACAGAGTATAATTAATAATAACAAACGTTTCTTATAGTGACACAAGAGTACTAAAAATTACGTGTAGCACAAAAGATAAACCCTTTCAAAAATGAGATTAAGTAAATTATTAAACCTTATGAATATTAATCAATTGATGTAATAATACTATTATAAATTTCTAAAGAAGAAATATTTTAAGCAAGACCAATGGTAAATATTTGTCAAATCAAACACAAATCTTTCTCATCAATAGAAAATCACGAAGAATCAAAATAAAATTAAATAAGGATTTAGAATCACCGCCGAATCATCTTCAAATCAAATCAAATCAATCATCGCTTTTTTATTTTTTTCCCCTTTTTCATTTTTTTGTAATTCAAAAAATATTTTATTTTTTATTTTTGATAAAAAAATGCACACAGATTTTTATTTATAAATTAATATTTAGTTTGTCTTATTTGAACACAAAACAGATTTTGAATTTCAAAGATGATAAAATAGATAAAAAAATATTGGAATTTGTGTCAAAATTAAAAAAATATTTTAATTTTAATAAAATAAATATTAAATGAATTCTGTTTGATTTATTATTTGATTCAACAGAAGTATTGGCTCGGGCTCCGAAGGTGCATTGAAGCATCAAAAGACGAGGACGAGGGATTGGAGAGAGAAAAAGGTGTGATTAGGAAATGTCGGCAAGAAAGATTTCTTCGTAAAAAAAGCAACCTAAAATATAACCAATCAAAGTCTAACTGTCCTGTCAAAATAAAGTATTACTGTGGGAGTAGGTGATCGAGATTTCGTAAATTTATTTTGAATTATATAAATAAATACAAAATGAAGAAGAACAACGAGCTATAAAAAAGAAAGAGAATTTAAGGAAATAAAATGTATTTTTATATATTTATATTTTTAATAACTAATATTTTGTTATAGTTATTATATTAGTACGAATAACGAAGATGGTTAAATTTCAACAAATCTTTTATTTTTAAATAAAGAAATACATCTAAATTAATTTATAATTAATTTTTCAAATTTATGTGATCTATCTTTAATTTTATTTTTTAATAATTTTTTTTATTTTATATTAAAATTTTTAATTATATATTTTTTAACTTTAATTAAGTATAAATTTTATACCAATGTATCAACGCACAGGAGCATTAAAATGTTTTGGAGATTCGGCGCATTTAGGGCTGCTGTTTGTAGGTATCCTTGAAATGATGTTTAAGAGCCACTACAGTAGTGTAGGCACAGTAAGAGAGGCTTTTTGAAATATAAAAAAAATAGGGAGAATTTCAAGTGGGTACAATTTTGAAAACATGTTTTCATTTAGAACCATCAATTTTTTAGACATTTCATGTAACTACAAATTGCTTGTCAAATGACAAAAATGTCATTAATGAAAACTCTGATGCCAAAAAATCAACCTGATGCCAGGCATCAGAAATCAACCTGATGCCAAAATCAATTGATGCCTGCATCAAATCAACCCGATGCCAAAATCAACTCGATGCCGCATCGAAATCAACCCGATGCCAAAATCAATTGATGCTGATGAAATTCGATGCCAAACAAATAAACATATCACCCATCATCCTCGGAAAAAAGACAAGAAAACAAGAACAGAGAGCATTCGCGTCCCATTTTCCGAAAAACATATATTTTCTCTTATCTGTCGTTCAATTTCCCCATCTCATTTCTTCGATCTCCTACTCCCTCTCACCCATCATCTCCGCCGTCAATTTTCATGACAAGATCTTCCATCTCGATTTACTCTCCAAGCCGTCCCTCCATGGCCGGCTCAACAAGCTTCTATCCGCCATTGCCGCTCCTACTCGGCCGTTTCTATTCCAAAGGCATTGAAGTGAAAGATTTGATTGCAAACACTCCGGATTGGGGTGAGGACTTGCAAGAGCTAGTGGATCAAATGGAATATCTCGATCCGATCCTCGAAGACTTGGTTTATTGATGATTAGGTTTGCTCTGAAGTGTGCTGCAGTTTTGGTCTCTACATTCAAGCTGGTAAGTTGGCTCAGGTCATGGTCGTGCATGCGATTGGGGAGGTTGAGCTTGCGGGCGCCGGCGAAATGGGTGGTCGCCGGTGGAGCCATGGAGCCATGAAGATGAAGGGGTGGACGTGGTGGTGGCGAGCCTGTGTGTCAGGGAGAGAGGGGAGCGAGATTGATGGAGATGGTTGAAGGACTTTGAAGGGTGGGTGGGCGGATGCGGGGATGAAGGGGTTGATTCGCCGGAGAAGAAGGAGGGTCCGGCTGTTGGGGCTTTGATTGAACGAAGGATTTGTGAAAAAGTTTCTTAATAAAATTTCATATACACATAAAGGGCAGTGATGTATTTTTGCCCTAAAAATGTACCCAAAAGATATGTTCAAAAAATAGGTGGATTTATTTGAAAAAATATTTTTAAAAATGTACTGGCTTGTAATTACTCCAAAAAAATACTCCCTCCGTCCCTAAATTATCGTCCTCCTTTTCTTTTTCGTCCGTCCCAAAATAATTGTTCACTTTGAAACTTACATTTTTAGAACATCACTTTTACCACTTTACCCTTACTTTTTCACTCTACTTTAATTATGGGCCACATATACATGGACATTAAAGGAAACTACACATTAAACCAATATAAATAATCAAGTCAATTACTTTTTCTTAAACTGTGCGTCGGGTCAACCCAGACAATTATTTAAGGACAGAGGGAGTATATAGTACATAAATGCCTTGGTCAAAATTCGTCAAATCAAACAAAATCTCCCTCACAAATCACAATATTTCTCCAACCAACCAGGGGTGTACAGATTTTTTTAAGAACCGGACCGAATGGATAGAATCAAACCAAATTAATCAAAATTGGATCGGATCAATATTTTAGTTTGATCCTGGATCTGAATTTTCATAAAATTGAATATTTGGGTTGGTCCCGATTCTCAAACTAAAAAAATACGGAACCGGACCGAACTGAACCAATATGTTGTTTATTTATTTATTTTATTATATATATACATACATATATATATATATAATTATATATATTATACATATTAATTCCTAATACTTTCTTTCTTCTAATTTTTAGTTGGTACTTTTTTATTATTTTGTTTCTACCGGTTTGTTAGGCTATAAGTTTATAAGTTCGACATTTTTAATTGTTAAATGTATTTTCATCGAAAGTTTTTTTAATTTTTTTTATCAAGTTTCAGTCTTAAATTTTTTATTATGTATTTGTAGTAAATAGTTAAAAAGTAAAAAAAATCATAGTATTGGTTCGGTCCTGGTTCTCATACATCTTTGATTGGTTCTGGACCGGACCAATGCATTGGTTCTCCTACATATTGGGTTGGTTCCGGTTCTAAAGTTTTTGAGAACCAGACTATTGGCTGATTCCAGTTTTCTCTTTTTTTTTTTCCCAAAAAACTGGACAGAACCGGACCAAGCTCACCCCTACAACCAACCAATCAAACACGCATACGCTCTCTAGACGCATCATCCAACCTCAAAATCCATATCACACATGCGCAGTTTTCTCTAGTTTAAAAGTCGCAAATTTCACTTTTTCTTCTTCAGTGCATCCCAAAGGTTGAAACACCTTCTCCATATTTTCAATCCAGTCTTCAGCCTTAGTTGCATCTGGTTCATCATTATAACTTTTAGGACTCATTTTTAGGAACCTCTCCAAAGCTGTTGTCCCTTGTATGACTCCTGCATTAACCTGTACTTCCGGTACGGGTATATTCGGAATCTCTATTCGATGATTAGGTTGATTCCCAAGTTTCTGTTGTTGTGTCATAAATGCTACAAGTCTGTCCTAAATTTCTCCCTGCCTTGTAATAGTTTGTTGCATCTGTCTCATATCATCATTTTGTTCTTGTGCCCCATCTGCAGGTTGGTTAGGTGGTATATTAAAGTTACTAGCCTCTCCCTCATGGTTATTGGCCACTCTCGAACCAACCCTATGCAAGCTACGTGATCTACAAAGAACACGAGAAATATGAGGAGGACGACCTCTAGGTCTCACCATCTCACAATCCTACATACCACTAAAACCCAAGTATTAGACAATTGCTAACATAAGACGCAACATAAGAGACACAATCCTAGGCCATGGATCCTATCCCGACTACGAGCTAACATAAGCTCTGATACCAACTGTCACGATCTGAATCTGTCCCTTATGGGACCCAACTCATTCGTGATCTACCTGTATATCCTTAAAAAAAATAAAAAGCACTCCGCACTTTAAAAAAAATAAAGAACATTAAAACCCACTTAAAAACACATAGGCCAAAGCTTAAGCAACCCAACTTAAAAACACATAGGCCACAAGACGCGTTAAAACCAAAATTGAAGACTACATGTCTTCCTGTACAGCAAAAACCATTAAGTCGTCCAAAAACCTCTAGGAATGCTACCCCAAAAGAGAATACATCTAGCACTCTAGGGAACATCAAAACCATACGAGTCACCCTCCGACATGACTGCAATCTAAGGAAAACAAATAATAAAAGATGAGTTGAAACTCAATAAGGTATACTATACTTACGCATGTTATGCATGTATGTGGCGACCCGACCCGAACCCCAATGCGGAATCCCAAGGTCGTGCCGCCAAGACAAGCTAAAAGACGAACAAGCACCCGCTAAGCGTAGTAGTGCGAGTCCAGAGTTGAACCAACAAACTCTAAACAAGAATGAAAAGCCATAACGGCAAAACCGAACAACCAAAAACTAAAATCTGCGGAAGCAAATCATAAATGGGACCAAAGCCTATAGTTGTAAACTAAGGATTACAAGGCTGAGAGACGACTATCTCTCGACAAATCTACGACTCGCGTGACGCAACATTGCGCACGGGCGACAAACCATCGGCAATCCTAAGGCCGGCAAATCAACAGAATACCAACCTGATAAACGACAACTCAACGGCTATAACATGCCGGAGGAAAACATCAACTAAATGATTAAAGAATGAAATACTAACAGCTAAACCAATGTCTCTCGACTAAAGTTGTCGGAGACAGAATTAACAATAACATAATACTAGAATAAGCGAGCTAAAACCTTGCTCGGGAAAACAACTGAATAAACTCTAAGTAAATACAATGACCCAACGAGTCGGCTCCCAAAATAAACGACAATAAAATACTGACATAACTACCCAAGCAAAGTTTACATAACTTCACGTCCGTGTCTCACAAGATAGTAAATACAATAATACTAATAATCCCAAGCTATCGCCCGGAAGACCACCTGTTATCGATCAAGCGCCCGAAGCTTCAACGCGTACTAACGAGCTTACTGCAAAAACTAAGGAAAACAAACGCACGGAGTGAGTCATAATGACCCAGTAAGTTACTAAATGCAAATGTATGACATAGCATGACGTGGCATGGCATAATGCACAAGCGTATATAAGATCATGGTATCTTAATAGCATACCCAAAATAAACCACATAGCACGTTATCTTTCATATAAGTGCTTATACATAAGCACGTAAAACCAAGACCTGGGCCTAGCCCTCAAATGATCACAAATTTGCACTTAGCACGTTAATCACGTAAGTGCGAGTATTAAACATCACAATAGGATATGTTATGGGCCCGGCCGCTACGTAGCTCCTGCAAGAAAAACACTGTTATACGGGTTTGTGACTACGATGCTCGTGTCTTCGCATCGATATACCGAACTCCGCCGGCTGATAGCAGCCAGTGACGCACTTATTGATACGGCAAAGGGGCTACTTCCCCATTGCGGCCTACAATGGAGGGGTGTGTGAGGTCCCAGGTACGGCGATCCATAGCGAGCACGAATCTCTCAATTCGTGAAGGCTATACATCGTCCTACCCTGACATAAAAATCAAACCAAATAGTGCCAGCTGGACTTAATGCAATGCACAAGTAGATGTTTACTCGTAAAGACCAAATAAGGATCAGATTCGACAAGAGCGAACCCGTCCGACCAGATGCTCAAGTATGTATTTACTCAATATAAACAAATAAGGAATGAATTCGACAAGAGCGAACTCATCCGACCAAATAAGTTATTATTCTCTATCATAATTCAATCAAGGCAAATACATTGCTCACAACCCATTAATCTTACAAGATCTCAAGTCAACAATTAAATCAAGAATAGTATAAACCCACCAAGAATCATATTATGAGGTCTATAATGGTCCTCTATTTGAAATCAACCAAAGACTACACCGTAGTCATAACCCACAATACGTTCATGCGCAACCGATCATTTCCCAAAAGTGAGAACTAACTCAATAATTATCTTCAACCATACTCAAGACCATAGGTTGGCCTTTAATGTACCGTACTCTCCCGAGCACGCTTCCAAATAAATCCCATAGTAAATCTCTATAGAGGGGGTGTCTCAATTGGACACAAATCGAGATGCTCGGGTGCTCACCATTATAACCAACCAAAACCCGAACATCGTAGGAATTCATCCCAACGCTTATTAACATGTTATTTAACTTGTAACGACTCCGTTGAGTCTTAGCACTACATTTCATTATTTATATGAATCATAAATCCCCAAATTAACACTCCATTCAAATATATGACAAAACACTAAATTCATTCGGCTTGATTCCCAAGCCTAGAAACCTAAGAACTCATCGTAATCATAATCTCACTCAAGTTTAGAAACCGAGTGCACCACAATCAATATCAAACGAAACCCATACATCGTAGGATTTCACCCAAGTTCACTAACACATTATTGGACTTATAGTGACTCCGCTGAGTCTTACTATTAAGTTTCATTATCTACACTTTCCATAAATCCCAACATTATCATCTTCTTCAATTACAACAACTTCTAATAATTCGGCTTGATTCCCAAGCCCCAAAATTCATAAAAACCTAAACAAAGGTATAACCAATTTCTCCCATCACACAATATCATCCAAATCAACCTACACATCAATGCCCACTTTAATTAACAACCAATCCTTCAATAATTCGGGCTTGATTAACAAACCCTAAAATTCATAAAACCCAACATAACCCTATACCCATTTTAGGAATTTCATACTTTCAATTAGATGGTCATACTCATACAACCTAGTGAGATCACACACTCAAAGCCCCAACTTTTAGGCATACTTTCATAATAAACCAAATAGAATGTAAACATGAATTCTAGCATGTTCATAAACCTAGAAACACAAGATGAAGAGTAACATTATACCTCAACAATCATATAGGTCATCCTACATATGCTTTTGACAAGTTCACATGCTCAAATCACAAGTTAAAATCACCCAAGGCAAGTATGTGTACCCATTGACCTCAAATAGCATGGAGTTTGTTTTCCTTAGGATCAATGGGTACAAAATCAAAAGAAGAAGAAGAAGAAGTAACTTACAAGTTATACACCAAAGAAAGAAATGAAGGAAACCAATCGGATGGAAATGCTCCCCTTGATGAGCTCTACAACTTTAATGAAAGGCTCTTGGGCAAATGATGAATGGATGATGAAGATGAAGATGAGAGACTCAAGAAACCATGGAAGAACCTTGAGAGAAGATGAAATTGTTTTTGAAAAGAGCTCTCAAAGAAATGAAGAGGAAGAGAGTCGATTTGTGGTTTATATTGGTCAAAGGGTGAGTGGGACAAGTGTCAAACACTTGTGGTCCCTTTTCTAATCTGATTTGTGGCTTAATGACCAACTAATGGACCCTTAATCCAACTTAAAAATCTAGTTAGGGATGTTAGGACTTAAGTAGGAAGGGTTAGGGAGGTTTAGGATAGGTTTAGGTAGGGGTTGGAAGTGAACAAATCGTCAAATTCGAAACAGAGGAAATCAGCCCAAGAAAGAAAGGTGTGAGGCGGGCGCCTCACCTAGCCCATGCGGCCGCCTCAACTACCGAGGACCCTCCCAAAGTTCTGCACAATCAGCCAATGCTCTCAAGATCCGAGGCGGGCGCCACATGCGGCCGCCTCGGCCTGTAACCTCTAAAACTTGGTCTAAACTTGATCTAAATGGTCCCAAACTTTTGGGCAACCATTCTAAGGTCTAACCCTACTCAAAATAAGTCTAAAACACACCCGAACAACTCCCGAAACAACTCGGAGCGAAACCGAAGGGTGCAACAACGTGCAACCGGAACGACGAATGAACTCGAAATCGAACGAGCAACGAAAGGAGACTTTTAAGGCAAGTCTAAGGGCTAATGAAGAAGCTTAAACACTTCTAGGAAGTTGAATAACAACTAGGGAAATAAGAATCCCGAAGGAGAGGCGATTACGCGACTCGATTCTCGAACTACGCGATAGAGACGAACGCTATCTCCAAAACTTCCAAATCATCGATAGACTTAAGGAACACCTCCAACTTGAAGTCTAATGCATCTAAACATGTTAACAAACCATCTTAAAGAGGTCTAGGACCCAAACCGAGGTCACAAACACAAAACGCAAGCAAACCCTCAATCGCGTCGCATTCCGACTATCGTCGAGTCACGACTTGTGACTTTAGCAAGTCAACAACTATATGGAGTCTCTTAATAATGTTTTGGTCTTAATATGGTCTCTCAAACATATCTAGACCCTCTCGCAAACCAAACATACCATCGACAAAGGAAGAAGTGCAAGTATAGCACGCAAACCGAGATAACGAAGGAGCGGGCGCCACACCCTCTCATTTTAAAAAGAATTCGTCCCGAATTCTAAATCATGATACAAACCAACCTTGACTCGAATCTCCGAGTCTACCACCACAATACACGAGGGTCGAACTATAATAATCCAAATCCAAAAGTCTACGAAACCTCAATAGACTCAACGACATCAACACTTACGGTTGAAAATGACATGACTCATACTTGAGTCGCAAATACACACAAGAACACATTACGCCAATCATGTAGGCAAAATCCCAAACTTCAACATAAGAACACATTCAACTACCGAAACTATTTGTTTCGGGGCACATCATGAAATTCAAGCACAAAAGATTCTAAGTTACAAGAATTAATAATTGCCTATGGAGCAATTTACAAACAAATCAAAGACAATCGAATCGGCATTTCAAACCATGTAAATCACACTCGCGGTTTCCCATCGCGGGTGAGAACACATAAGAGCACACAATGCCATGTTTTGAAAATTCTTTCCATTCAAATCAATTCCATTTGGTAACGGGTGTAGTCAATTTCTACCATAATTCATACCAATCCTAGTCCAACAACGAACCACTTTTGATCACCAATTTAGGGTACCGGCTAAATTGGATACTCAAAAGTTTCCGTTGCAAGGATGCGAAGGTTCATGATTAAAAAGGTTTTAAGCATCCTTTAATAGTCTCCTATGCTAAGGAAATGAATGAACATGATATTATGAGATGAGAATTTAATATACTACTATGTAAATGCATCAAGTAGGTGTTTCCTACAACTAATGCACGTAACCGAATAAAATCAAGCCAAGTAACAAGGTCTATTACCTTGATAAACAACAATCATAGCTACCACAAACTCGTAACGTTTATACTCCGCAAAACTATCCTTTCTTGAGCTCTAGACCAAGTATACAACCAATGCACACTAAGCATCCTAACACAACGTTAACGTCTCAATACTCACGGTGAAGCTTAATCTCTCCCGCAACCGTGATTATCCTCTAAATCGCAACCTTCAACCTTCTCACAAGTCGAGTGTATATCCCACTCGCATAGTAACCACTAACATTAATATAATATCATATTAGTCATTACATAAAACATATCTTTACAGATATACAAACATCATACCAAACCGATAAGTATCAATATACAATTCATACTTTATATATATTCATATATATACATATACATACTATGGCCCTTATGTATATCCGCACAAAACCACAACTCCATATATAGCATAGTCTTATATATAAATGCACATGAGCTAACGACAAAGCGCTGCACTCATAATAACGGTAATAGTAGCAACAAAGATAATTTACATATATATATACAAGAATATACCTTCCTATTTCTCGATAGGTTTCAAAACTCTACGATGATCGACCGCCACGCCAAGATCGCCTCAAACTCTAGGTCCGCCCACCACTATCTCTTGGAGCCACCGGATTGTTGACTAGTACTCCCGACCGACTAACCCTCATCTTCGGGCAATCCTTACGAACATGATCACCGCCACAAGCGAAACACTTTCCCGACTTACCCCAACACTTATTCACTGCATGTCCCGCCCTCATACAATAATGGCATATCAACTCATCACTTCGCCGCCCGAGTAGAAGTAGTAGCACCACTCCCCACCCGAACGCACCTTTCCTTGACTAACTGCTTGAGGTGCCGATCGCCCTCTCTTAACGCCATTGCTTCTATTAGTCTTCGATATTTCGAGCGTGCTCCTCGATGTCTAACTCCATCGCATGTGCACGATCCACGCCCCTGGTAACTGTAAGCATTAATGGAATAAGCCGCCACGATATTTCGGCCCTCGTGCCTTTCACAAACCTCTCGGTCTTCCTAGCCTCATCCGGCACCAAGTAACCACAATAGCAGCCAACTCGCAAACTTTGTTGAATACCGAGCTACGGTCATATCTCCTTGTTCTAATACTAGGAATTCCATCTCTTCTTTCTTGAATTACCGCCGGATTAAACCGCACTCATAACCTCATTGACAAAGTTCTCCCACACTCGAGGCACTCCATGCCGCCTCCAACGATCTCGCATTCAAGCCACCAATGCTCGGCCGCACCATCCAATCTAAACACCGCTAAGGTCACCATCTCCTCTGATGTACAACCCAAAACTGCAAAGATCCTCTCCATGCTTTCTAGCCAATGTTTCGCCTTAATAGTATCTGGCTCTCCATCAAAACTTTCCTGCTTAAACTTCGTGAAGTTCGCAAGGACAAGAGAATCGCTCTTCCAAATTCAAACACATGTCGAGGAGTCACACGCTGATCGTTAACATTCTCTCCCTCTTGTCGCCACGAGTACATCGAACAAGGTATAATAGAACTAGCTCCACGCCAAGTTCCCGACATAATACGCCTACAAAGAACACTCAATTAACTCAACAATAAACCCAACCCAAACTAGGCCAAGGAACCTATCCCGCGAAATAGCTAACCTATAGCTCGATACCAATCCGACCCGACCCGAACCCCAATGCGAATCCCAAGGTCGTGCCGCCAAGACAAGCTAAAAGACGAACAAGCACCCGCTAAGCGTAGTAGTGCGAGTCCAAGAGTTGAACCAACAAACTCTAAACAAGAATGAAAAGCCATAACGGCAAAACCGAACAACCAAAACTAAAATCATGAAGCAAATCATAAATGGGACCAAAGCCTATAGTTGTAAACTAAGGATTACAAGGCCGAGAGACGACTATCTCGACAAATCTATTTACTCAATGGTGACGCAACATCACAAGCAACAAACCATCGGCAATCCTAAGGCCGGCGAATCAACGTAATACCAACCTCGATAAACGATAACTCAACGGCTATAACATGCCTGAGGAAAACATCAACTAAATGATTAAAGGATGAAATACTAACAGTTTAAACCAATGTCTCTCGACTAAAGTTGTCCTGAGACGTAATTAACAATAACATAATACTAGAATAAGCGAGCTAAAACCTTGCTCTGAAAACAACCGAATAAACTCTAATTAAATACAACACCCAACGAGTCGGCTCCCAAAATAAACGACAATAAAATACCGACATAACTACCCAAGCAAAGTTTACATAACTTCACGTCCGTGTCTCACAAGATAGTAAATACAATAATACTAATAATCCCAAGCTATCGCCCTAAGACCACCAGCTATCGATCAAGCGCCCAAGCTTCAACGCTGCACTAACGAGCTATCGCAAAAACTAAGGAAAACAAACGCACTGGAGTGAGTCATAATGACCCAAGAAGTTACTAAATGCAAATGTATGACATAGCATGACGTGGCATGGCATAATGCACAAGCGTATATAAGATCATGGTATCTTAATAGCATACCCAAAATAAACCACATAGCACGTTATCTTTCATATAAGTGCTTATACATAAGCACGTAAAACCAAGACCCGGCCTAGCCTCAAATGATCACAAATTTGCACTCTAGCACGTTAATCACGTAAGTGCGAGTATTAAACATCACAATAGGATATGTTATGGGCCCCGCCACGTAGCTCCCGCAAGAAAAACATCCTATACTGGGTTTAGGACTACGATGCTCGTTTCGCATCGATATATCAACTCCGCCTACCGATAAGCCGAAATGACGCACTTATTGATACGGCAGGGCTACTT
>CM028383.1:71945031-72008131 GCA_013146195.2 Codonopsis lanceolata
TTTTGTTGTCCAATAGCCATCACTACTATGTTGAGCTCACGAGTATTTTGTGGCTAGAAGGGCGGATATTAAGAAATGAAGGGTAGGCGAGGGAAAGGTGAAATTAGGAGTTGATTATCGAGGAATTCTTATTGGAATTTTGAGGTCGGGAAAGTTTGTCGGCGCCTAAAAAGTGATGTTCTTAGTTTGCCTTTGCTATTGAGAACCTATTTCAATCATGCATGTAGAAATTCAGGCCCTTGGTTAAGAACAATTTCTTCATGCATTTGATACCTTTACTTTTCTATTTGTTAAGCACACCAAAACAATACGGAAAGTCATAAAACTGTTTTGTTTCGGTTTCATTAAACATTGAAAATCGATGCATCGGTTGTTGTATGAAGTGTGCATTCGGCTTTGATCAAAGTTTGCTTACAGCGCTTATAACACACTCCTTAAGCAGTCCGCTTAGCTTTGGTAGCTGTTGATTGGTTATAAAGTAATTGAGTAATTCTACTACCACAAAATGAGCACGAAGCTTTGTGCCAAAATCCCACTTTGGTATTTAATTGGTGGTTAAAGTGTGCGGTCCTCCCACTAAATAATGAGACCTACATTGTCTGACCAATCAACAACTCCAAACTTGGTTTTGTGCCGGTGCTTATTCTGTGGGTCTAGTGACTCGAGCATTACTCATAATTGTTACTTTGGATGTTGGGAGAGAGGGAGTAGATATATTAACACGATTAAGATATGTACGATGGAATTGTAACTTTAGCTAGGACTAAATCCGGAGAGACTTGTGAGTTCCCAACTACCTTAGGATTACACCAAGGATCGGCCTTTAAGTATTTATCATTTTTCCTTGGTCATGGATGGATTAACCATACATATTCAAGATGATATACCATGGTGCATATTGTTTGCTGATGACATTGTTTCATCATCAGTTGATGAGACGAAGAATGGTGTCATTTCTAAGCTAGAAAAGTGGAGAGAAACAGAGAAACTTTAGAAGTCAAAGGCTTTAAAAAGTAGGAATAAAATGGAACGCATTATGGAATGCGACTTCGGCGATTAAAGAGTAATCACATGGACATAATAAGGCTAGATGGTGAGAAATACCACAATAAGAACAAATTTTAGATCAACTATCAATCAAGATGCGGAGGTAAGACATGATAGACTGCTCACAGATTTTGCAAATCTGTAAATCTGTTTTAACCTGTTTCAGTTTCAGTTCTTGTTGCTGTTTCTGTGCTTTAATCTGTTTTGTTGAAGAGGGTGTCAATAGTCAAGAAAAGAGCAGATTTAGCAGTAAAACAAAAACAAAGAGATAAGGCAATAGTACTCAAAAGGTCCTGTCTACTAACAACAACAAAAAGAAATTTAAAAAAGACCAAACATTATTAAAAAGACAATTGAAGTAGTTAACGCACCTCCACCACCATTCATAATCTTCACCGCAAGTGAAAGTATGTCAACGCCACGTTCACAAAATTTGTCGTTACTATAAGAAGAATAACGAAGACGGAGAGCGGGATGCCGTACATAGTGTGAATCCTGTGACCCATACTGATGCTCAATATGTAGTAGAGCTCAATGTGAGAACACCGAAAGGCGCGAATTCACCGCCATTGCCATCGAGGCGAGAACACCCCCCGTACCAAGGAGTCGTGGAATCTCTCTCTGGGCTTGGTGGTGCGGCATGGAGCTTTAAACTCAGACTTGCTGTTTTTCCCAGAAATCCCACCCAACAAAAGTAATGGTGATGCCAAAAATGCCCATAAAAGGGGTATCACCACAATTGTACCCAAAAATGCTCAATAATAGAAGGAAACTGACATAAATCCCGCAATCACAGACGTAATTGCATATACGATGACTAGTGTTTCCAAGAGAACACCTCTGTCGTATGGATGAAAAATGCCAACAACCCCTAGTACTATAATGATTAGCATACTGCAAATAAGTAAATAAAAAGGTGAAAACATGAAGAGAAATATTGTAGTAAGCAAAATTGTTCAAGTTTCTGCACAGGGAAAGACTATTTTTATGAACAGGTCTCCTGGTGTTAGCCATGCTTTTATGAACAGGTCTCCTCTCTTCATTTCTACTAGGTGTAGGTGTAGGTGTAGGTGCCACTCCTAATATTGAATTAGCAGCAGCGGCGGCAGGCTGATCCCCCATCGGACCACTAGAAGTACTACTTGTTTGGGTATGATCTTTATTAATGAGCGACGAAATCGCAGCTGCCACAGCTACCCTAAACTTTGGATCAGCTGCAATTGCACTGCTCATATTCTCAGATAATAACAACTTGTTATGGCCATCTTGTAATTGCCTTGTACTAGAAAAGTAGTTATAATCGATGCTCGGGTGGCTTACATTTTGATGCCTTGTACTAGAAAAGTAGTCAAGAACTAGAACATTGGCGCCTAGAGCCAAAAAGTTGTGTGTTAATTTTCTAGACGAAATGAAAATGAAGTTTCTTTAATAATTACAAGAAAAAGTGTAAAAGTGATCATATTAATACAACTTACGGTGGCTGCTTCACATCTTGCCCTGACAGAAACCCTAGCCTTTCTATTAGGAGGGGAGGTAATAGGGTTTGGGTTTGGGTTTGGGTTGGTACCACCCAAATGATTATTTTGATGATCAGTACTCCTGATTATCTTGCTTTGCTGCATCGATGATCTCGTCATTTCATGATCTTCTTGGTGGTTCTGATCATGATCAGCTTGATGAATAATAATACCAGCTTCATCATCATCTCTAATTTCTTGTTGGCTACTACTCATGTTGCTTTGTATCCTCAGTGACAACCCTAATTCATTCTCTCTTTCTTCTGAAGCTTGCCTTGCACTTTGCCTAACTGTGCTTTTCTTTCTCTCTCCATCTTCACCATTCAGTGATAGAAATATATTGGGATCCTGGATATTTTTTTTAAATAAATAGAAGATTATGCATTAAAAATTAAAGATGGGGTTTAATTAATTGGAAAAAAATAATTAAAAAAATCTTGGTATGTACTGTAACTTATTTAATTACCTTATAGTTGTTGTTTGATTTTCGGATGATTGAGAATTTCATTTGTAGATCATAGTAATCCTTCATTCTGCACATAACAATAGAACTAATCTTAGCACATAGCATATACCAAAAGATAATAGAAACAGACACATACACAAAGATTCACAGACCTTATACGAGCTATTACCTCATACTTGGGAGATGCCTGATAAGGGAAACTATCTAACTTGAAATCTATTACGCCTGAGCGAGATAAACCTAACTTCAAGTAACCTAACCTCCTATGCTTCGTGGCAAAATAAGAGATTACTACTAATAGCTTAAAAGTGGCTCAAGAAGATACTACTAGTGAAGCGCTGTATTGGTCAAAAGGGCCATAACTACTCAGAAGGAATCAGAGAGGTCAAAGGATTTAATCAGTTGCTGCAACCAAATACTAATGTCACTTGCATGGTCGAAATTACAAAATTACCAAGAGAAACAAATCAAAGTCAGTAATTATTCTAATTACCCTATATAATTAACATGGATATCCTAACTTATGTCGGACTACCATGTGCCAAAAAAATGCTCATATACAAATGCCTAAAAGTTGTGTTCTATTCTCCGGTTTCCTGCACTTGCCTCAATTTGTATCAGGAATGTGACAACAGCATTTGTATTTTTGGCGCCAACTTCTTTTCTTTTTCATGTCCCAAATACACCAGATATGTGATGAAACTTTTCAGGCACAACACAAACATCCCCAATCCCAATACTTGTCTTCCTGATTGATATGGTTCCATGCTATCGCATAATTATGAAAAAGATATCCTAAACTTATAAACTGGTATGATATCTCGAGATGTTCACAGATCTTCTCTTTATGTGCGATTCTTGTGTTCACAAAGGCGTAAATATATTTCTTCCTAGACGACATTCCAATTCCAACCGCTGTTATGCTACTTATGATGCATCTATTTTGTGCTGTAAGTTGGGTTTGGTATGTTTTCTGTGTGGGAAAACCATTGGGACATATTTTTGAGATTGTTTAGCATCTTTCTTTTTGACTAAAGAATGTTTGGAATATTGGAATACGAGGGCAGATTATTTTGAATAAGGAAAATGATAGAGCAACCGAGCATTTGAACAGCACGCTTCTGTGTGTTGTACATTAAACATACTAAAAACAGGACACATTTAAAAATAACATATTTCAGTGATTAGATTAAAAACAGGACAAGTTGACAAAATTTGAAGGGTGTGGTTATGAAGTATATATTGGGTTGGGATGTTAATACCCAAAACTTATGGATAAAATGGATAAAGAAACAATTAGATATGTTTTCCTATGATTATTCTTTCCTTGGTTTTGTTTGTAATGGTTGAAACAATGAAGGTTTGAGCCCTAGTTTTGTTCCTTATCATTGCTACATATGGTTTTCGATTGGTTTTTTTTTGTTGATAAGCGAGCTGTACAGTTTAACAACCCTATACTCATACTTCCCTAAAGAACCTAAAATTACAATAATTAAGAACCTACAGATTTAACAACCCTATACTAATACTTCCCTAAAGAACAATCAAAACTCTTAGCCAATGTTGATCTGCATCTCATTTCTACGTAATGTTTAGAATTTCAATAGCAGCTTCTAAATCATTCCATGTTGAGATCCAATGTCGGTAAAGAAGCTTAGAAATCAGTATCATATTATGATCAATACATGGACTTGGTTGCGTTGCATATTGGTAATTTGATGTCCTTGTTTTTGCCTAAGAAATCTGTTCACCTTGTGTACTTATTAGATGAGTGCGAACAATGAAGATACTTCGCGTGCTAACGTGTTCATCAAAACACGAAGTAAAAAGGATGGTTGCATACCTCACGATGATACTAGAAGTCTAGTTGTAAGTAGTTTAATTAAAAAATTTCATTATTATATGGTTTCATTAATTTAATGTTCACGTATAAAAAATGCTTTTGTTTTTGTTTTGTTTTTAGGAACGGATGACTGAAAAGCTAAACGAGGTACCCGAAGAGGAGCGAACGGAAGCTTATAAAGAGCAAATTTTTGTTGAACTCATGGGGCCCGATGGACATGGGCGTGTGAGAACTTTTGGTTCTGGACCATCTCCTCGTCATATTTTGGGGGCTCAGTCATCTTCAACAACTACACCTTCTTCAGAGGTAATAGATAAGCTAGTGGAAGCTAAGGTAGCGCAAATAGCATCTCAGTACTTGAAGAAACAACAGGAGTTTGAAAAGACACAAATGGAGACACTTGAAAAGGTTGAACGTATGCAACGCTTAATGGAGGTACATGGGTTATTGCCATTGTCGCCACGTCCAGGCACAAATGGCGGCGGCTCTGGATCTAGTGTAGGTCAGGTATACCCTTATCATGTTCACCCTTTCATTGAGTCGTACGTTAATTTTTTGTGGAATTATTGCTTATTATATTATTTTTATTATAGGCTCAGATCAACCCTCCCAATTCTTCGATGGATGACGTGAGCTAGCAAATTCTAGGGATGATGTCGACTCTTTTGCTTTTGAACAGATGATGCTACAAATTCACAGTTTTTCGTTTGAATATGTGCTAATGCTTTTGATTTGGATATGTACGTTGATATATGTACTTTATGGGTTTGTGTTTCTTAATTAACTAGTATAACTGTGTAGATATTCGCAGTTTTTCTTTTGAATATGTGCTAATGTTTTTGATTTGGATATGTTGATATATGTTTATGAGTTTGTGTTTCTTAATTCATTACTAGTATAACTTTATGTAGGTATTTTTAAGAATTGCAATTGTTCCCATTTTAATAATGTATGGTGGATTGATTATTTCAACACACCAAATGGTGGGCTAGTTTAGTATTTTTCTTAAAGTATAATCGTACCAAATGTAATTGGGAGGGCAAATACAATCGTGCCAAATGCAATTGGGAGGGCCGGAAAAACAATGCCAAATGTAATTGGGAGGGCAGGAAAACAGTGCCAAATGTAAATTGGGAGGATAGGAAAAACCGTCCCAAATGTAATTGGGAGGGCAAGAAAACCGTCCCAAATGTAATTGAGACAATAGGAAAAACCGTCCCAAATGTATTTGGGAGGGCAAAAAACCGTCCCAAAAAGTGTTTGGGATGACAAAAAATCCGTCCCAAAAACCGTCCCAAAAGTATTTGGCAGGGCAAAAAACCGTCCCCAAAAAGCGTCCCAAATGCATTTGGGAGTGCAAAAAACCGTCCCAAAAAACCGTCACAAATGTAATTGGGACGCAAAGGAAAACCGTCCTAAAAGTAATTGTGACGGTTGAAAAACCGTCCCAAATACTCTTTTTGGGACGGCATTTTGAAAACCGTCGCAAATACCCATCAGCCGGGACAGCCATGAAAAACCGTCGCCTTTTCCGTGACAAATACTTTTTGGGGCCGTGACAAATGTTTTTGGCACCCTCGTATTTGAGAGGGAGCGAAAACCGTCCCAATGCCGTCCCAAATACCTTTTGGGACGGTTTTGGAAGTATTTGGGACGGTTTTTTGCCGTCCCAAATACTCATATTTCTTGTAGTGATAGTTGATTTGACCCTTGTTTTGAATTATATACACATCTTGATATAGCTCACACTATTTGCATAATCTCAGCTATTATAAGTAATTGGGACTTGAGAGCATTGTATTTCATACATAGTTAGTGCATGAGATGGATGTATAAACATTTGAATTCTAGCACGATCTTTCTTCGTGTTGTTAAGCGGGTATTGATGGTATGTACATGTTTTGTGATGCACACGTTTTTATTATAAATATTTTGGGAAGACAAATGATATTACGAGCTAGAGCTTGTGATATAATTATGAGCTTTAGTGTTTGAGCCGTTAGATGATTAAGTTGATGATGATTTGAAATGTTCATATCATTACTTAAAAAAAGAACATATTTAATCTAACGGTGTAAATATCTTAGGAGATTTGATATAACGACACTAACACTAAAGCTTGTAATAATACTACAATCTCTAGCTCGTAATATCATAGCTCTTTTGGGAATGAATGTTGTGCTTAACTTGATAAAATTTTCTAAGTTTGGAGATAGTCAATTAATGGTTTTCACACACACACACGAGATGTACAAGTGATATCGATGATGATTGAGTGAAAACCTAGATTTTTAGTTATGTGTTGTTATTTATCATTCTTTGAGGCATTATATGGTACTATGCCGATGTTTTGACTTGTGAAAAAAATAATAAATATTTTATTTGCTTTAATATAGTTTAGATTAGTTTTTGTATTTATTTCTTTAGTTCTTTATTTTACTCGAGGACAAGCAAAAGTTTAAATTTGGGGGTATTTGATGACTGTATTTTATACGCAGTTATTGGGTATTATTCCGGCTTAAATTATGTTATTTCTCAAGGTTTTTGTTGTCTAATATATGTTTTAGTGTTGTTTTATAGTTTCAGAGACTTTTGCAACAATTGTGCAAAATATAGACACTTTATGTTGAATTGAAGAACTTCAGGGATCAAACTGCAAAAGTTGGAAACTTAAAAGCAAAAAGCTGAAAATCAGAATTTCCAGCACAAATTCAGCCGCCACTTTTAGTGATTTAATTGCCTTGGGAAACGTGAAAGTCATATTTTAATTCTTTTTAGTGTTGTAATTATATTGTATCTCCTTTTCCTTTTTGTTGTAGGATTAATTAGGTATAAATAGATCCCTTTAGGTTAGAAAAAAGGGGAGATAAGTTCTGTATTATTTTTCTTTGTCTATGAAGAAAGATTATTCAAGAATGGTTCAAGGTTTTGTATTTTCAATTATGGAGAATTAACTCCATAATCTAGGAATCGGAGGTAACTTGTATCGAATCTATTGATTTAATATATATTTTTATTCATTCAATTCTTGTTGATCATGATGTTTATCAACCCCTTTATTATCTAGTTTTGAACAAATGAATGTAATCGCAAGTGATAAAGGCCTAGAGGTGTGGATAACTGCATGACCAAAATGCATATGTCGTACACTGACTCACCATCATGATAAATTGAACCTATCGATGCACGAGAGTGATAAATTAGGGTCATGTTCATATATATGACCTAAGTGACAGTTAGGATCCATATGTTCTTGTTTTTAGGATATATAATAGATGAATTATTTGGAGATGAAGATTGAACGGTAATTTGATAAGCTATATCTATCTTTCGTGAACAAACCCAAGATATTGAATGATGCTTTATTTAAATGAACAATAGAGTAGATACAAGTGAATCCTAATTCCTATGCGATTTACAAATCTTTGATTTATCTCATATTTATATGCTTTGTTAATTAGGTTATTTTATTACTTTCTAGTTAATTTAATTTATATATAAAAAAACCCCCATTAGTTATTAATTGCTTTATTTTGTTAGATTAGTTAAATTTACTTTAATCAAATCCAAATCTCTGTAGTTCGACCCTTGCTTCCCAAGCTATTCTACAATAGTCTTGTCCACTTGTAAGGAAATAAATTTAAAATAAGACACGATCAAGGTTTCTACCCCTCTTCTCTCCCATTTGCAACATATTTGCAGACTCGATCTCTTTCCTTTTTTTACCCTTACCTTTTGCCCTCCTATAAACGAAATCAATGTCCTTTACCCTTGCCAATATCTTGCTCACAATTCCGGTAGTGGGAGACGAAGAGGTAGTCGGAGGGGGAAGAGGAAGGGGAAAGGAAAATGAGGTAGTAGGAGAGGCAGTGGTAGTGGGAGGGAAAAGTATGGTAGTGAGAGAGGAAGAGGTAATGGGAGTGAGAAGTGTGGTAGTGGGAGAGACAAAAGTTGTGGGAAGGGGAAGTGTGGTAATGGTAGTAGGAGGAGAAAGTGTGGCAGTAATGGAAAGGGAAAGGTAAGTGTGGTGGTGGCAGTGACAGGGGGAGGGGGAGGGGAAAATGTGGTGGTAGTGAAGGCTGTGTTAGGAGTGGTGTTGGGAGTATAAGTAGGAGTCCGCATCATGTTATCATCACATGAGAATGGTGGATGTTTCCTTAATTCCTCTATCATTGCCATTGCATTACACTGCCATTTAAAAAAATTAAATAAGTAGGTAATAAAGAATAAATATTACAAATACTTACTCAAAACCATAACATAAAATTTTTACCATTTTTTCATCAAAAGCAGAGGCCTCATTCCTCAAACCACTGATTTGAATGCTTTGTTAATCAATCTTTTGGTTCAACTCCCGCAATAGAAGAAGTGGTGGCATGAGTTTCACTATGTCGTGGTAGAGAATGGTCTGGCAATGAGTAGTCTCGTAGGGACCGGACTGGGGAGGAGTTGCGTGGTGGCGACCGTTGGGCTTCATCGTTGCGTGGTGGAGACGGTTGGACTTCATCGTTTCTAGAATTTTCAGCCTCAACATCAAATGATGTTGCCCAAACTTCACCAAAACGCTGCTAAAAAGCAAGAATGCAAGACTCATTTTGTTCGGCCACCGTCGGGGTCAATGGAATAAGAACACCATCTTGACAATTGATCAAAAATAACTTAATTAATCAACAACTATACAAACAAAATTAAATTTTAATCAACTATCACAAAAATTGAAAACATTTACCCAATTTACATCCAATTTTCCGATTATTTCATGGAACTTTGGATTTTTTTTTTGACTGCTATTTGCACATTCTTTGGAAGAATGACCATATCATCATCAGATCTTCTAGTTGAAAGTTGAAATAGATATCCAAATCCATTAAATTCACTAAACATCTCAAATGCCCAAACCTACAAATAAGTTACATGTTAGAAATATCAAATAATTAGCTAATCAATATAAATTTTAAAATATTTCAAATTACAATTGTTTACCTGTAATGCAGAACAGAAGTCATCGCATACATTCGTAGTTGTATGAGTTTTTTTCTCAACAATATTCTTAATCGAATTGATAAGGTAAGGATATGACCTTGTCCCCTATGAATATATCTTAAATAACTCAAAGTTATTCACAATATCCAAAACACTAAGGTCAATTGAAGTATTCTCTTCCTTAGCTCTCAATAGACACTCATATATAAGGGCTAAGCCCAATTTATATTTATCATCCTCATTATCTACATTTTCAAATGTTGTTTTCAAATCAGATTGCTTCACAGCGCTCCATACCATTATATATTGATTGACCAACCTCTTCTAGTTGGAATTCGTTCCCAACAATCTTCTTCCGAACCAGCAGATAAGCCGGTGATTAAGGTGTAGTCGAATAATGAAAATCTTACGTTTTCCCACCTATATGAAACCACAACTCATCATTTTTGCCGGTGGGTGACTCGATCAACAACATTGCCGGTACATGGAACAACACATTGCTCCTCTTCATATTCCTATTGATGTTACACAATTTTTCTAAATGAAGAATTCCTAAGCAATTTTTTGTGTACATCGTCAAGTTTTGAATAAACATCAT
Organism: Codonopsis lanceolata; assembly: GCA_013146195.2. Classification (NCBI taxonomy): domain Eukaryota; kingdom Viridiplantae; phylum Streptophyta; class Magnoliopsida; order Asterales; family Campanulaceae; genus Codonopsis; species Codonopsis lanceolata. The sequence goes on from CM028383.1 coordinate 71,955,486, forward strand.
CAACTATATTCAAATCTTCTCTATAGCTGATCTTTGCATTGTACCATTCATCTTTTTTGGTCAAATACAATGCCATTTTACCTATAGTAGAAGCATAAAACATTAAATATTAATTAAAACACAAACAAACAACCACTAACTAAAATAGAGTCTGTATTAGAAACATAAAACATTAAAGATTAATTACAACACAAACACAAAAATTGAGTAATGTTTGGTCCAGATCAGCGAAAATTATAAGGAATGTTCAGTTACCTTCCTCGAACATTACTATGAATGTTCGGTGGTCTGGATTGAACATTACTATTCAATTGTTTTTTTTAAACAATGTTCATCATTTTATATTAAATTGACTATTAGTTGAGTCAAATTAATAAAAAATAAGATTATAATAATCAAAGTATAAATTGTTATGACTAATTTTCATCATAGTTGATCAAAAATTGAGTTGGTCTAGTAAGAATGATGAAAATAATCTTAAACCCTAAATCATAAGAAAATTATAACAATGTAAGCTGTACCTTGATGATGAGAAACTTATGATTGAGTTTGTCTCTGAAAATACTAATTTAGTTGGCATGATTAAGAGGCTTAGTTCGTCTGTTATCATCGTCGAGTTAATCGATTTCTTGTTTGAAAGTAAAAAAGATAAAGACAAGCGAAAACGAGCATTTTAAGGTGGTCGATCTTACTTGACCCTTAAGGTCGAGTTAATCGACTATTAATCGATCTATTATATATCGTATGTACAATACCCCTCACGATCAACAGTCGAGTTGCTCGATCGTTGATCGACCCCATGATGGAGTTGATCGATTTTAAATTTTGAGGGTATTTTTGAATGTTTCGATATTGACGGTACCGGAGGGCATTAAAATATATTGTAAGAGCCAAAAGCCTATACTTGATAAATACCACAAAAGAAAACGAAGATATTTTGAAATAGAGTGTGGCAAGTATTTGGTAGACTGTCAGGGCGCCCCCATATAGAATCAATATATGTGGATCATAATTTTTGTAAAGTTGCAAAATACAGGGAAACTGAAACTGAATTAAAATCGAAACCCATCTCAAGTGAAGGAGAAATGGAAACTAAACGGTACAAGAAATCAAATATTGGTAGAATTTTGCTGTGAATAATTTTAATAAAAATCTCTCTATCTATGGCCGCCTTGAACTGCGCTACTATTTCCTCCATCAACCAAAAGCATCATCATCCTGCTATTGTTGGCCCGGGCCCAGCGTTTCTGATCCCAAAATACAAGCTTAAATTTTCTCGGTCTTCTTCTCATGGATCGGCGGCTGCGGCGGCGTCGGAGGGAGCACAACCAGGTGGGGAAGTTACAGAAGACGATGATCCTCCTTCCTACTCCGGTAATGGCCCCACTCTTCTATTATATGTATTCCTTTCAGTTTCGATTTTGAAATTGTCTTTATTTGTCCTATAATGGATTTGTATTGTTTCAATCTGTTACTTTTGATAAGTGAAAAGCTTAGACCATGTTTGCGATATTTGATAGGAGACGGTGTCCAGTGAGACCTATTTAGGGATATTAATTTGTGAGAGGGAGCTCCTCAATTTCTGGTAGGTCAACCCACCAACACATTTGGGTTGTTGGGTAGGGTCAGGGAGATTTGTTTAGTAGAAAATACCAATTGTATTTGCTATTTGTTAGACCCTGCTTGGTTGGGTGGTGCTTATTTTTTTTTTCCTTCTTTGTAATTTTGTAGTGATTGAATCAAAAAGTTAGAGAGATGAAAGAGAGAAATAGTAAGAAAAATGAAAATTACAAAAAAGCAAAAGAAAATCACAAATCACAAAACCAACAGTTTATGTGAACAGAGTCCAAATTATTTGGAAAAAAAATTACTAATAAAAAGTATTAATGATTGTCCTTCGTCCCTAGACGAGTGTCATTTTATTGGTTTTCAACAGTAATTAAGAAAGTCAATTTTAGGGATAATAGTTGACAATGGTGATTTTAGTAAATTCGATTGTTTGTTTGCTCAAATTATCTGAAGCCCACAGTAGGAGCCACAACCTCCCATTAGCTTTTACATTTCAAGAATGGCTCGACCTAGGACACTACGAAGTAGCTTGTTTGCGGGTCGACCAATAAGCACCGAGGTTGAGCAGGGTTTAGGAACCCTCGGGATTGTTGGTCTGGTGGTGGCTAGAACTTGTGTGACTTAGTTATAAAGGAGAGAGCGGATGTTGATCGTTATCCAAGGGACACTTGTCCTATAATCCTTAAAGGAACATTAGGATGATTAACACCTAGCCTTGAATATGTGAATTTCTTGTGTCATCTACTACTCACTTTAAATAGAGGCTTGGCCTCATTCTTAAGACAAGAATTCTTCCACCAAGAAGAGGAATTAATTGAGAAGATGTAATTCTCTCGTAAAAGCATCTTTAAGAGCTCTCTCTGTCTTTAAGAGCTCTCTCTATCTTTAAGGGTGCTCTCTCCTGGAATCTTTCTAAACTTTGGGATAATGATTAGTCCTTGAGAGCATCTCTGATAGATCTCTGGCTCAACTCTCTCTCTCTCTCACACACACATAATTAGTCATGAATTCCATCCCCTAATTATACTTTTAGGGTTCCTTGGATTGTGACATGTTACCCGAAGTATAACTAAACCGACACACTATACCCCTTTAGATTTGGGCCATGCTTAGTACAACACGTATGAAATACTTAATATAACACTTTTGGTTGTGAAAATACTATATTACCCACACAAAAAAAATTGTGAACACCGTCGCTGGCCATCGGCCTCCGCCCAGCCCAACCACACCCAGTCCCTCCCCCAGCCCTACCCACACCGCCCCAGCCCAGCCCACCCGACAGCCCTCTCCCTACCCAATCCACACCGCCTGGCTTGCAGTCCTCCCCCTGTCGAGTGGGGGGGGGGTAGTCCCTCCCCAGCCTAGCCCACCCGACAGGCCCTCCCCCAGCCCAATCCACACCGCCTGCCTTGCAGTCCCTCCCCTAGCCGAGTGGGCAGTCCCAGTGCCTCTCCCCAGCCGAGCCGAGCCGAGCCGAGCTGAGTGGGCAGTCCCTAGCCCAGCCCACCCGCCTGCCACCGGCTGTCCATATACCCACTTTAATTTTTTTTTTTGTGCATTTAATTTTAAAATGGGCAAAGGGCAATTTGGTGCAAATTTTTTAGAAAGTGCTGCATTAAGTATTTTATAGGGCTGTATTAAGTACATATGTTATATTTCTACATCTATAATGTTCGCCGTCTTGTCAAATGGTTGAGGGGAGGAGGGCCTGTGTAGTTTCTTGAGAGCTACCTCAAATGTGTTTTTGTCAAGGATTTTACAAGTGCTGAGTTACAGTGTGTCATACTAATGTGTCATACTAATGTGTCATACTGGTATTCCCGAAGAGAAGCACCTTACAATGTTCATGGCCAATCGGATCCGGACTCATGTCACTCATGCTATATCTGTCCCTTATTGAAAGTTTGTTTTTGTAAAAGTTTGTTTTTTTTCCTGAAATGAGTGTTATTTTTTGTATAAAGTTACTAAATTCCGGAGATTTAAGGACCATGATGAATGTTATTCTGGAAGAGATTCACAGCTTGGATAAAAAGGAGAGTTCGAATGGTTTGGAACGCGAGAAAATTAGTCGACGGGAAGAGTTGAGGGGGGAGATTAGAAGGCTGCTCCTCAGTGAAGAAATATGTTGGAGACAGAAGCCTCGAGCTCTTTGGCTTAAAGAAGGAGACAAGAACACGAGGTATTTCCATAGGATGGCCAGACCAATATGCACATGGCCGCCAACCAAATCCGGTCCTTAAGAATTGATGGGAGAGTTTCAAAGGATATTTCTGCTAACAGAGAGGAAATTGAAGGGTTCTACATGCTCCTGTATTCTGAAAATGGGGGATGGCGTTCTGATATGAATGGGGTTCCCTTTAACTACCTTAATATGGAGGATAGGACCTTTTTGGAAGAGGCTTTCAGTGAGGAGGAACTGGAAGCAGCTCTCCGCAGTCTAAAAGTTGATAAAGCCCCGGGGCCTAATGGTTTCACTTTGGGCGATATTATGGAGATGTTCCATTCCTTTCATTCCAGCGATGGTTTCGAGAAAAGCCTTAATGCCACTTTTATCACTCTTATTCCAAAAAGAGCTGCGAGGAGCTTAGGGAGTTTCGACCCATAAGGTTCTGTCAACGAGGTTGAAGAAGGTTATTGGCAGAGTGATTTCTGATTCCGAGCACACTTTTGTTGGAGGCAGGCAGATCTTAGATGCTGTTTTGATTGCCAATGAAGCAGTGGACTCTAGAGTTAAACAAGGGAATCCAGGGCTGCTTTGCAAGTTAGATATTGAGAAGGCGTTTGATCACGTCAGTTGGAAGTTCTTGATGTATGTGCTGGATAGGATGGGATTTGGGCTAAAGTGGAGGGAGTAGATCTTCTTCTGTATTTCAACGGTGAAATTTTCGGTGTTGGTAAATGGGGAACCTTCAAGATTCTTTCCTAGTTCGAGAGGCCTTAGACGAGGGGACCCCCTATCTCCTGTTCTGTTTATTATGGTCATGGAGGTGTTGAGCATGATTATTGGAAAAGTTGTCGAGGGAGGTTTTATTTAGGGTTTTAAGGTAGGGACGTGCACGGATTTTCAGTTGGGGGTGACTCATTTATTGTTTGCTGATGACACGATGGATTTTTGTGATGCTGAGAGATCTCAGTTAGGCTACCTTCATATGGCCCTTCTCTTTTTCTAAGCTGTTTCAGGGTCTAAGAATTAACATCGCAAAGCGTGAGATACTTCCGGTGGGGAATGTGGTTGGAGTGGAGCAGCTTGCTGCATTTTTCGGATGTAACGTTGGAAGTCTTTGGACAACCTATTTGGGTATTCCATTAGGAGCCTCTTTCAAGAGTGTTACAGCATGGAATCCGGTCTTGGAAAGATTTGAGAAGAGACTATTAGGATGGAGGAGACAATTATTGTCAAAAGGGGGTCGCCTTACTTTGATTAAAAGTACTCTTTCAAACCTTCCAACGTACTTCATGTCTATTCTAGTGATCCCTCTGTTGGTGGCTAAGAGGTTAGAAAAAATGGAGAGAGATTTTTTTGTGGGAAGGGAATAAAGAGAATCAATCTTTCCATCTAGTTAATTGGAACATAGTCTGTTCAAGTTTGCAACAAGGAGGGGTATGGATAAAAAATCTGAGTGTTTAATCAAGTCAAGTCCTGATGGGGAAGTGGTTGTGGAAATATATGGTGGATAAAGATTCTTTTTGGAGAAATGTTGTGGTGGCAAAATTTGGAGAAGGGATAAATTGCTGGTTCCCTTAAAAAATTTTCAAGTTCTTAGGGGGTTAGTTTATGGAAGGGGATTAGAAGGGGCTGGGAGCAATTCAAGGGTTTCATTTGAGGCAGGAAGAGGGAACACTATCAGATTCTGGAAGGACAAATGGTGTGGGGATACAAGTTTAAGAAGGCGTTTTCCATCCCCATAATGCATAGCGGAGGAGAAAGAGGTTCTGGAAGACGCTTTGTTTCAAGTAACAGTGGGCACAGTTAGCTGGAATCCCGTGTTCAGAAGAGATGTGCATGACTGGGAACTAGGGGATATAATCTCTTCAGCTTCCTGTATGCTCAACACTTGGTTCTGGGGGAGGAGGACAGAATTCCGTGGGATGGGTCGAAGGACAGAACGTTTACTGTGAAATCTTTCTATCAGATTTTAGCGAAGAGAGAAGATAGCTTGTTCCCTTGGATGAATATTTGAAAATCAAAGGCACCTAGTAGGGTGGATTTCTTTATGTGGGAAGCGAAGTCATTTTGACCGGAGACAATTTAGGAAGAAGAAAGAGAATATATTTGAACTGTATTTATGTGTAAAAATGACGAGGAGAGCGTCAACCATCTGTTGCTTCACTGCCCCATAGCCAGAGAGATGTGGAATCATATTCTTCATCTCCTTACTGTTTCTTGGGTTATGCCAAGGTCAATTATAGAGATGCTATGCGCCTGGTCCACATATAAACGCCGAAAAAGAAGATTGAAATGGATATAGAGAAGATGAAGAAGGGAATTCTGGAGGATCTTTATTATTTTTGGTGCACAAACGGTATCCAGAGTTTCGGAGAATACCTTAGTTGATTTTGTGGATAGTATGACCATTGTCTAGTTTTTTGGTAGTGTATATTTCTTGTATACAAATGACGCGTCACCTGTTTTTAATATTACTTTACTTATCAAAAAAATAAAATAAATTTGCCTTTGTAATCTATTATGTCCATTGTGCACTTGCCGAACTATTGTGTGAACACTAAGGGCATTCATATGTATATGTACTATTAAAATGGCCTAAAAGTCAATTTACTTAATTTTTGCAAAACACTTCAAAGGGATACTAAACTAGGGACAAAGGGAGTAGTAAATACCTAAATTGGGGGCTTGTGAGAGGGTGCCAAGATGCTAATTCTTTCAACAAATGAGGAGCTGATCCTTCTGCCTTCTCTTTTGAATGTATGCCTATACATAAAAAGTCCTCTTTCTTATTTTGTGATTGCCAACTCATCTAAAAGCTTTTGCTCTTAAATAAGGCTCAACTATGTGTATCATGTTAACACTCCTCTCATGTGTGGCTTGCTCACACAAGATAAACAATGATACCTCACGAAACTTGATAAGGTAGAACTAGGTAGTTGAATGATTGTGCAAGTATGGTGTGATAATTATGCTGTGATCAATAATTCTTTTTTTTTTTTTTGATAAGTAATAATTGTATTAAACACAACGCCAAAAAAGGAGGCGCATCCATGTACACAGGGAGTATAGAATTCCTAAAAACTATATACTGTCCATAATATTAACCAAAAGATCCCCTTCTCCCGGTCCGTGACTTTGTTCCAGAACTGTAGGGACCGATACACCTCCCTCTTGAGCCGGGCTACATTAGTCTCTCCGTTCTCAAAAATTCTTCTATTACTCTCTTTCTAAACATTCCACCAAATAGCCAAAGGGATAGATCCCCATTTGTTCTCTTTCCGTATTCGGTTGAAGGATTCCCACCCACTAAGAAGCTGGACAACTTATTTGGCAATGGATACCTACACGGAGGAAGAAGTAACTCCACAGCTCCCTAACAACCGAGTGTAGAAGCAAATGATCAACAGTTTCCTCCTCTTTGCACATGAAGCACCGATTGACATAAATCCATCCTCTAGCATTCAAATTGTCCCCCGTTAAGATTGCTACCAGAGACGCTTCCCAAGCAAAAAAAGCCACCCTTCTAGGAGCTTTTGTCCTCCAAATTGCCTTCCAAGGAAAGAGACTTTTGTCCTCCTTCCTTAAACAAGAGTATAGAGACTTCACCGAGAAGATCTTCGATCTAGATCCCTCCCACCCCACTCTATCCTCTCCCAAACCTCTCCTTTTAACCTTATAAAGCTTCTCGAATAGCCTGGAGATGTCTCCAATCTCCCAAACCTCTCCAAACATCTCTCCCATCCATAACCACCACTCTAGAATTCACCATCTCATCTTGATTGACAGCAATATTGAACAGATTGGAGAATTCTTGTTGTAGGGAAACTCTCCACATTTATCCTTCCAAAAACGCACCTTCTCATCCCCACCAATTTCAAAAGACCAGATTCTCAAAGAAGACTCTACCTTGCAAGATACCCTTCCAAACACTCGACCCATGAGGATAAGACACATCCTTTAGAAACCAATTCTGACCCCCATACCTCCTTTCCACAGGAAGTCCCTCTCCAATTTCTCGAGCCATTCACCACCGAAACAGGAATCACAAGGAGTGAAAGCATATAGGTGGGCAAATTGGGAGCGAAAGCATATAGGTTTTGCTGGAAGATAGGGCTGATATTAGGGATAGTATTTTGGGTTTCTATGAAAATCTGTATTCTGATCCTGCTATAATTCGGCCTCAGTTGGATGGGATGCTTTTCAAGTTTTTAGAGCAGAATAACAAGACTAGACTGATCTTGAACAGATGTTTATGGAGGAGGAAGTTTGGGCAGCCCTCGGAGTTGGAATGGAGATAAAGCGGCTTTTCAATGGGTTTCTTTCAACATAGCAGGGAAGTTTTTAAAGACGACATCATGGAGGGTTTTTGGTAATTTCATGGGAATATGGGTTTTGAAAGAAGTTTAAATGCCACGTTTACTCATTGATTCCCAAAAAAGAAGAATGCTATCGATATCAAGGATTTTCGGCCTATTAGTTTGATTAGAAGTGTTTATAAACTCATCGCTAAAGTGTTATCAACTCGGTTACGGAAGGTGGTGGGTAATGTTGTCTCACATAGCGAACGAGGTGGTGGACGATTGAGTGAGAAGTAAAGTGCCGGGGCTTTTATGTAAATTGGATATCGAAAGAGCATATGATCATGTTAGTTGGGACTTTCTAATCTATTTGCTCGGTGTTGATTGATGGAGAACCTGCCGGATTTTTTGGAAGCTCGAGAGGTCTTCGTCAGGGGACCCTCTCTCGCCTTTCCTGTTATTCCAGTGATGGCCTAAGCCTAATGATGGAGAAAGCTGTTGGTGGAGGCTTCTTGAGGACTTTCAACGTGGGAAGAGACATTTGTCCTAGGGTGTCGGTGTCTTATCTCGTTTTTGCGGATGACTCTCTTGTCTTTTGCGATGCGTAGGTTTCTCAACTCGGTTACATGCGAATGGTCTTGTTATTCTTTGAGGCAGCTTCTGGACTAAGAGTTAATATTTCAAAGAGTGAGATTTTACCTATTGGGAATGTGGAGAATGTTGAGGAGCTGGCTTCTTTCTTTGGTTGCAAGGTTGCTTTTCTCCCTACGCCCTATTTGGGGTTGCCGTTAGGAGCCCCTTCTAAATGTTGAGTATTTGGACTCCTGTGTTAGAAAGATTCCAAAAGCGGTTGGCAGTGTGGAAGAAGCAATATTTATCGAAGGCGGGTCGTCGGACGCTTATTAAGAGCACTCTTTCTACTCTTCCTATTTATTTCTTGCCCCTTTTTGTTATGCCAGTGTTAGTCTACCATAGATTGGAAAAATTGGAGAGGGATTTCTTATGGGAAGGAGCTTCAGTGGAAATATCACTTTGTGGAATGGGATAGGGTGTGCTTGAGTATCAGGAATGGGGGGATAGGGATCAAGAAGCTTAGAAGGGTGAGCAAGGCTCTGTTGGGTAAATTGTTATGGAGGTTTATGACCGAAAGAAATGCTCTTTGGAGGTTAGTACTGGTAAGTAAGTTTGGGGAAGGGAATCACTGTTGATTTCCAAAGGATGTTGCTATGTCATACGGTGTGGGAGTTTGGAAAGGGATAAGAGAAGGGTGGGACTCATTTACACGGAATTTATCCTTTGAAATAGGGAGTGGGTCTTCAGTTGGTTTTTGGACAGACAAGTGGTGTGGGGATGTGAAATTGTCGAGAGCCTTTCCAAACCTTTTCAACATTGCAACCGATAAAGACGCGAAGGATAGTTTATATCTTGAGTTCGAGAATGGAATGCAGCTTTTAGAAGGAATTTTCAGGATTGGGAAATTGATTCTTTTCTTCAGCTCCCCTTTATTTGCAGCAAATCGATCGGAACATGGAGGATAGGGTCATTTGGATGAGGTCAAAGGATAAAAGTTTTACGGTTAAATCCTATTTTTTTGCCTTGGGTAATCAGGATAGAGGCTTGTTCCCATGGAAATCTATTTGGAAGTCAAAAGCTCCGACAAGGGTGGTGTTTTTGCATGGGAGGCAGTCAATGATGCTATTTTCATGGGTGATAATTTGCGGAGACGTGGCATAGTGCTTGTGAATTGGTGTTGCATGTGTAGAGAGGATGGTGAGAGTGTGAATCATCTCTTACTTCATTGTAAGGTGGCGATGGAATTGTGGAATTTGATTTTTGCCCTTCATAATCTGTCCTGGGATCACCTTATTCTCTCTCAAGGAATTATTCTCCAGTTGGTCTTTGTATCGGAAAGGGAAAAGAGATCACATTTGGTATCTTATCCCCTTGGGAGTCTGCTGGGTTATTTGGAAGTAGAGGAATAGAAGAGTTTTTGATAATGAGGAGAGAGCTGTCTCTGTTTTGAAGAATGATCTTTTTCATCTGTTGTTCTTTTGGTGCACGGATTCAGCTGGGCATTCAATCAATTATTTTGTAGAGTTTATGGATAGCTTTAGTATTTCGTAATTTCTTGTATATACTTTCGGTGTACAAAGGATGTATCACCTGTTTTGCTTTGCTGCCTTTTGTCTATAATACATCTTATCAAAATTTTTTTTTGGACATAACGCTCTTGATCAAAGCCAGCTGACCACCCTTAGACAAATATTGTCTTTGGTGTTTCAGGAATGCACAAAGTATATTGAGGTTGATTATCATTTCTTCTGCTAGATGCTTCACTGGAAGATTAGTCCACAAGTTATTTACGTCCTTAAATCACTGTCACTGTGTCATAATAACTTATGTTATATAATAAGCTATGATGCATGATATTTTATGCTCCAACTTGGGGGGAATGTTAGAGAATAAATGTATATGGAGCACAATCATAATATTCCCATTTAAGTAGCAGATATATGGACACATTACATGGTACTAGAGCTTTAGTTCCGCAAGGTCTTGGTTCAAGGCACTCAGCTCGCATTTGTTTCCCTTGTATTGTTACTAGTTGGCACTCTCTTTGTTTTGTGATGCACCTTGTGAAATATGTTAGTGTATCTTACCATGTGCGAGTGGGGTTGCATGTGAGCAACAATGTTAAAGCATGGAATACATTGTTGGGTCCTCTCTCTAATAACTCCTCTCTCTAATAACTCAAATTTATAGGTGTGCCTTTTATTACCATGCATGTTTACTTTATGATTCTAGTCTTCCATCATCCGTCTTTGACTTAGATGCGCGATGGTTTTGGAATGCGTGACTCCTAATGATGTATTGCAAGGGAATGAACTGGCATTATACTCTAGCGATAAGTTAGAATTGGTCTACAGTTGCTAGTATTAGGGGTTTTTGATGAGTTATCTAGATAGTATAACTTGAAGAAAATTGTTCTCATATGGTGTCTTTTTGATGTTCATAACAGCATCTGTATCTTCTTCAACTGTCTTATGACTTAGAGTTTTTACCCCCATTATGTGCTCCCCCTCCTTTTTTGCTTGTTAAGTGGCATTCTCATTTAGGCTTTCTGGTGTTGGTTGAAAATGTAGATGGGTGATACGTTCTTGGTTTAAGAGGCAGTTATTTTGTTTTAGTGGGGAAGCTATAGGAGAAATATGAAGTTTTCAATAGGGGGATCAATAAAGAAATTTAGTTTATGACGGATGACATTCATACAAACTTGCTATGACTGACATTTCTTGTATGGCAGGAGACATAGCTCTTTTGAAGGAGGATTAAAATTCAAGGTATAGAGATATTGTAACTTGAATTGTATTCACCTAGTAAAATGTAATATGTGACATTAAAGTTTTTAACTAAATGTTTGATGTGTTTTTAATGATATAAAACAAAAATGTTTTAGTAGTACTCAAATGATTACATAAGGGGACAAAGAGTCCACCAAGAGTGGGATAAAAGACAGAGGAGACGGAAGACTAGAAATAAGAACAGTCCAGCCAAAACCAAAGCCAGTCCCTTATAAAAACTGACAGATGAACATCGTGAAAAGGTCCAAAAACCTTGCTCCGAAATGAGGAGTAACTTGAAGTATTTTGAACTTGACTGCTTCAAGCGACAGTTGGGTAAGGCAGGTTGCACTCTGTTTTTTGGATCAGATCAGAGGGTTCTATCACATTTATATTAGATAATTCTTTAACACTTTTGGTTGGGTGTGTAGATCAAAGTACATATTTGTTAAGAGGAGCGGGTTGTTGCAGAGGCCTTATGTCGAGTGTTGTTTGTACAGCTTGCCCACATATTTTATATCGTTATTCATTCTTCCGGCTTCTGTTCAGGCGATCCTTGAAAAAATAGAAAGAGATTTTTTATGGGAAGGTTTGTCGGAGGAGCGTAAATGTCATCTGGTTAAGTGGAATAAGGTATGCATTAGTGAAAGAGATGGGGGTTTAGTCGGAGGAGTGTAAATGTCTTCTGGTTAAGTGGAATAAGGTATGCATTAGTGAAAGAGATGGGGATTTTGGCATCAAGAATCTTTGAGTGTTCAATGTTGCTTTACTTGGGAAATGGTTACGGAGAAAGTTGGTGGATTGTAAGTATGGGAAAGGAGAGAATGTTTGGTTCCCTAAACGATGTCTCTACAACTTTTGGTGTGGGAGTTTGGAATGGGATTAGGTAAGGTTGGGAGCTTTTGAGAGACATTTGGCCTTCGAGATAGGGATTGGTGATTCTGTATAAAGTTTGAAAGATAAGTGGTGTGATAATATGGAGCTAAGAAGAGCTTTTCCTAGATTATATAATTTAGCAATGTACAAGGATTGTATGGTCAGTTTGATGATGCAGCTGCAGCTGAATGATGGCAATGTCACCTGGTGCCCCACATTTCGCAGAAATGTGCAGGATTGGGAGATATATTTTCTGACTCGGTTCTTCGATAAGTTGTATTCTCAGAAAACCAATCTGAATGGTGACATGTTACTGTGGGAGGGATCAGCAAGCAGAAAGTTTATAGTGAAATCTTATTACATTCTCTTGATGGGCCCTGTTTCCTTGCAAAATAATGTGGAAGTCTAAGGCCGCAACTAGAGTGGCCTTCTTTGCGTGGGAATCTGTGAATGAAGCCATTATGACGGGAAATTTTAGGAAAAGGAACATAATTTACGTCAATCGATGCTTCTTGTGTAAAAGTGATGAAGAGAATGTCAATCATCTGATTCTTCATTGCCCGGTGGTATCCGAATTATAGAATTTTCTTTTGAGTCTCTTTGGAGCTTCTCGGGTAATGGCGAGATCGACTAAGGAGATGTTTTTGTGCTGGTCGTTCTATGCTCAGAAGCGGAAAAGTGTGATATGGAAAACTGCTCCTTTCGGAATGTGCTGGAAAATTTGGAAGGTGCTAAATCGTAGAGTATTTGATAATGAAGAATGGTCCATAGCTAAAATGAAAAACGTGCTGATTCGCACTATCCACTTTTGGTGTTCAGAAACGTTATCATCTAGCTCTGATCACTATGATGTTTAGTTTGTTAATAATTTTACAATTTCTTAGTTGGGTTAGGGTATACTTCTAGTGACAAAGGACGCGTCACCTGTTTTGACGCCTTTTGGTATATAATTTTTACTTATCAAAAATAAAAAAATGACCAGTGTTATTTGATTTGACGCAACACTTGGTTGTATGGGTTGACAATGTCTATTTTCTAGGTGTTTTTGGGCTCCATTAAGGCTGATTCCATCCATGTTTTTCAGAACTCCTACACATTATATATGTGAGAGTTCTAGTTTCTTCTTTGAATTGGGCTATGACTGGAAATTTCAAACTGGGTTAAGATGTTTTTAATATGGTTGTCGGAGTATTATTTAATAATATAATGAAGTATGGAAGGGTGGAGATCAAGAGAATGCTTAGGTTTATTTTTTTTGATAGATAAGTATGGGTCCTTGGTATGGGCGGCTGTTGAGTTTGAGTTGCTCAGTCACCGGAATGTGTCAGATCTCAAAGTTGTTAGCACGAAATCACGTTAATCATATCAACCTTTTTTCTAAAAAGTGAATATAGTATATATATGGTGAATAGTGAGGTCACTTCCTTGTGACAGGCACAAGGGGAAATTATTCTGAATCAGTGAAGTCTGGTGGTAGCTGGTTGGCTAGTGTGTCAACTCCTGATATGAGTGGCTGGAAGGGTTTATTTGAGATCTCTTTTCCTACCATATTGAAGTGAAATAAATGTTCTATGTTATGCCCACACTGACGTACTCCTTATCTAAGCTGCCAATTCCAATACTCTGGTGGATCTCATCTTGGATCTATTATAGAGTACTTTGTACTTCTAATGAAGCGCGTTGGATTTTTGAAGGACGTACCTATCTGGTTTGGAGTGAATACATTTCACCGTGTCTCCAAATCAAGGTACTACTGAATAATCATTCCATATCCCCTTGTGGGGGTACAATAGGAGAGTCATTCCTTTGCTCAAGTGTTAGTCTCTTGATGCCTCTCCGTCTAAGGAAGCATTGATACTCTTCGGAGGCTGCATGGCAAGTGTCGATGTGTGTTGGACACGTGACACTCAGACAACTGAGATGTCCTCGACACTTGGGAGAAGTGTCAGATATTTTATTGTCTGAACACGAGTGAGGCGATTGTGAGTCATGAGAGAATCGTAAGGAGAAGACAAAAGCTTGAAGTGAAGAAAGAACCTGCGAAGCAGCGGATTGCTTCTTGAATCTGAGCCTCTGATTTTGTTTTGTTTTTTTTGATAAGTAAGAATTAATTACTAAAAACTTGTGCCAAAACAGGTGACGCTTCCTCTGTACACCCGAAGTATACAAATAAAGCCACTAATTACAGCATATACTATCCACAAACTCTACAAAAGGATTTACTCCATGTGCGATCTACCCATGACACCAAAAGAAGATGATCTGCAGATTCATATCCTTAATCCCCTCTATGCTCCTCTCCGTATTTTCAAAAAACCTTGAGTTCGTCTCCATCCATATAGACCAACAGATCACTTACGGAGCAACATCCCAAAATTGGCTCCTTCTTCTCCGTTTATACAGGACCATCATCTCAACATATCCTTCACAGAGTTAGGCATTGCCCACACTACTTTAAATAGATTTAAGATTAAGTCCCATGCACTCTAGCTACTGGGCAATGCAGCAGCAAATGGTTCACATTTTCCTCATTATTCCTGCACATTACGAAGATTTTTCCTCATTTGTTGCAGGTTATACCTGGTTAATAATACCCCATTAGCGGTTTCCCACATAAAGAAACACCTTTCTTGGAGCCCTCGTCTTTCAAACATTCTTCCAGGGAAACAACATAGTGCTACCCAACAGCTTTTGGTACATGGATTTAACCGAAAAATTACTGCTTTTCCCATCCTCCCACACCACCGAATCTTCTCTGTCCCTATCAACCTTCTGATTTTTTTTCTTCAATGGCTGAAAGTATGTCTTCTCACTTTTCTTCTTTTAGGGTTTCTTCATGGCCACCTCTTGTTTCTTCTTAACATTTATATTTTCATTGCTGATTTTAGGGTTGTTTGGATAGTAATTTACTTGCCTTCTCTTCTTCTTCTTCCCCCCCCACCCCCCTTTTTTTTGTTGCTATTTTAAGATCTGATTTTTGTTGTTGCTACTATTTTGGCCTTAAAATACTAATGATGATCCCTCCAAGCCTTTTGTCGTTTGTGACTAAATAAGACTAAAAATTGATGACTGTAGAATTTGTTGTGAACTTATATATATATATATATATATATATATGTATGTATGTATACAATGTGTCCTCAATGTGTCATGTCCACCTTTCTTGGAAAATTTCATGTCGCAGTTGGTGTCGAGGTATCAGTGTCAGTGTCGGTGTCGGTGCTTCTTAGCTCTACGTTGAGTTCACCACGCGTCGTACTTCAGATGACACTCAAGCGAGTGTCTCCGTGTTTAGTCTTTTGGGGGGCACTCTCAGTCTTAATGTGGTAGAACCAACCGATTCTGAACAACTGCATTTCATGCAACATCAATCTCATCAACCTTATGTTTTGTTTTTGTTTTACTCTACTTTCCATCTATTAGATCTAAAGCCAAAATTAGAAAGAAACAAATTCATGTTTGTTTTCCAAGTCATTGAATCTAATAGAATTGGAATGTGATGATTGGCACAAGTAGTTAGCTAGTAATTCTTGTACGCTCTGATCCTTTTCTTATTTTCCTAGATACCCAAGTCCTCGTGAGAGCAATTCTTGGATGCTTCACATCTGATGAAAAATTTAAAAGCTGAATACGATATCAATCACAACAATCATTCAGTTAAAGTGGAAAATATCTAGAATTCTTATTTTGGAGAAGTTGCCCAAGTATTTACTCCGTAGTGGGCTTATATGTATTTCTCTGGATGAGTCGTTTTCGTCCTCATTTCCTCACTGGTGGGAGTGAACAGGACGCTCCTATCCTTTCAACTCACGTTAAGCTGTTTAAGTTTCTAATAGCAAGAAAAAATTATTCTCATTTTCCTTTTTATTGTTTCTTGATCCAGCGTCCTTTCAACTCTTACTCCGAGTATCAAAGAGGGACAAAAGTGATGCAGCCAAATAAAATTTTAATTTGGTGATGATACCAAATACTAATATATTCAAAGAGATCCAATTCTATTATTGATATTGAGGGGAAGCTCTCCTTTAGTGAAAATTGCGACAATAAAGTTGCAAAATATTTTCAGTTTGTCTTCATGATTTCCTTAACGTGGTAGATTCTGATTTGAAGATAAATGCATACAGTTAACTGACAAAAGATGGTCAACCATCAGTTCAACTGCTTGTTGAAGTGATGATATAAATGCCCTTTTTGACATAATGTGTACTTTTCCTCAAACAGGATCTTCATCTTCTACTCGAACACAGCTTGATCTCTTGGAACAACTCAGATCAACTGGATCACCTGTAGGGGGTATGTAAATTATTCTTTCATATTTGAATAGAACTTGTAAATCACTTACTAAAAATCTATTGCACACATTGATCATTATATATTTTAATAATTTGACTGATTAATTACTTGAATGACTAGGTTATGAAAGTGACGATAACTATACGAGATTTACGATCCGTGATCAGCTGGCTCAGTTGGTTGGGGACAGAGACGACGATTTCAGTATTCCATTGGGCAAAAATATAAAAAAGGTAACTCCCAAGTTCTTAACCGTTGCACAGAAGCGAAACATCAGAAGACAGGCTTACCTGAATGAAGTATCTCAGAGAAATGATACAGTTTTCTTTGCCACCATTGGAGCATTTGTGGTTTTTCCACCAATAATTATATTAGGAATTGCTATAGCAAATGGGTATGTACAACTTTTTCCTTGACAGATATTCTTGAAAAGTAAGTTTCTGAAATGTCAGTTTCCTACATTAAATCTGAAACCCCTTTTGTTTATTGAGCTAACAATCTTAGGACTTACCAAAAACCAGAAAACATAACGTTCCAAAGGCCAGGCATAGCTGAAGAATGTGCCTTGGTGGGTAAAAGGAATCCCTAATGCATGAAAGCTAATAAGAACCACAAACTTATGAAAAATATTCTACTTATTTGGGCTAATAATGACTCATATCTTGATATTTTCCACGATTCGCCCTTTGAAGTAGACATTGTGCATTGCTATTACAAAGTAAGTGGAACCGGTGTGCAATTGGTCTTTTAGATGGATGATCCATTAGTCTGTTAAGCTTTTATAAACTTTGGGAGGGGGGGATTGGTAAGATTCAAACAGAGACAGAGAAAGAGCTGTTAACGTGAAGGGACTACCGGACTACTGGTTTCAATAGCCCTACTTATTTTGGCTAAAATCATTGTGATTCTGCATTATGAATGCTTTCTTAGAGAGAGAGAGAGAGCTAGAGAGAGAGCTATAAAGAGAGCGGTTAAGAGGGAGAGCTGATAAGAGAGAGCGATTAAGAGGGAGAGCTTTTTTTCTTTTTTTAATTTTTAATAATTAGGAGTATTGTATATTAGAAAGCGTTAAAAAAACTGATGCATCCTTATACATTAGGAGTATACAAGGAAAACTAATCCAGGGAGAGACTATTTAGAAAATCTGCAAAGCAATAAGGGTGTGAACTGGAAGTATTAACATCTTATGAACACCAAGTCTGGAGGTTCGCAACAAAGTGTCTTTCAACTGCACCAAGGACCTTTCCTTGTTATAAAAAAACTCTTCTATTCCTTTCAAGCCAAATGGTCTAGCACACACATAATAGAGTAGTGTGCCAAGTAAAATTCCTTCTCCTCCGTTTATAAAAAAAGCCCAGCTTAGAAACAACTCCTTCATTGATCTAGGTATAACCCACGAAATATTGAAGAGTCCGAAGATAAGGTTTCAAAGCTCCTTAGCTACCGAACAATGAATGAGCTGGTGGTTAACATTTTCCTCATCTCCTTTGCACATATAACACCAATTTACGTAAGTATTATGCCTTTTTCTCAAATTATCATCGGTAAGAATGGTTTCATTGCAAGCCTCCCAAGCAAAAAACGTTACCCTATTGGGAGCTCTAGATTTCCAAACTGATATCCAAGGAAATAAGGAACCCTCTTTGTGAGACAAAGACTCATAATAAGACTTGATAAAATATCTTTTGTTTATAGGACCCTCCCACTACACCTTATCCTCCAATAGCCTACCAACAGTATGGGAATATAGAACATCAAAGAAGAGCACACAAGACTCCATTTCCGAGATGAAGCACTGCATTAACAGAACAGTTCTTATCGCGGGCTATATTAAACAAATCAGGAAATAATCTCCACAACTCTATGTCTCCACACCATTTGTCTTTCCAAAATTTCATCGACGAGCCATCACCGATCTCAAAGCAAAGGAGTCTCTCGAAAGATTCCCATCCTTTCCTAATCCCTTTCCAAACACCAACTTCGTAAGAAAGAGAAACTTCATTTGGAGCCCACTGCCCATCCCCTTCCCCATATTTACTCTCCACCACCTTCCTCCACAAACCATCTCTATCCACAAACCATCTATATTCACCAAAAATCTCCAAAGCCACTTGCCCAACAATGCCTTATTAAAAGCGTTCAAGTTTTTAACACCTAGGCCTCCTTCCTTCAAACCATGTCAAACCTTTTCCCATTTGACTTAATGATACTTATGACTCTTACTGTGTCCTTTCCAAAGGAAATCCTTTTCCAGTCTCTCTAAAATGTTTCAGATAGATTCAGGAGAACAAATAAGGGCATAAAGTAGGTGGGCATACCGGATAGAGTGCTCTTTACTAAAGTAAGACGTCCTCCTTTCGACAAGAGTTGTTTTTTCCACCCGGCCAATCTACGTTCGAATCGGGAGAGTTGTTAAGAGAGAGAGAGAAAGAGTTGTTAAGAGAGAGAGAGGGAGAGAGAGAGAGAGAGGGATAGAGGGAGAGAGAGTTGTTAATTTTGGCTAAAATCATTATGATTCTGTATTATGAATGCTTTCATAGTATGGAAGAGGGCTCTCTTTAGTGTCCATGATCTCAATTCCTCTTCCCTCCTCCCTCGAGCTGTGACTGAACAACGATATACTAACAAATGAATTGATCGTTGCGAGGTGCCCTAAAACTTTTCTATGTTTAGAGCATCACCAATGCAACTGTTGATTTGATTCCATGTGTTCGTATCTAGAATTATATGTGGCAATTTTTCTCTCTTCATCCACATTCAGCTTCATCTTGTTCTTTCCAAGGCTCGCAAATGTTTCTCTTAGGTCCTCAACGTGGTTAGATCTCCTCGTCTTGATCACCATATCGTCGATGTAGGCCTCGACATTTCTCCCCAACTGGCTCCCAAAAACTTTATTTACCATTCGCTGATAGGTTGCTCCCGCATTTTTTAGGCCGAATGACATCATGTTGTAGTAGTAGAGAGCTCCTCCAGTTTTGAAGGCAGTGTTTCTGTGATCATCTTTCCACATTTTTATTTGGTGGTACCCTGAATAGGTGTCGACAAAACTTAAGATCTTGTACCCCGATATAGAGTCAACCAGTTGGTCTATCCTCGGGAGTGGGTACCAGTCTTTTGGGCACGCCACATTCAGATCGGTGAAATCGACACATATTCTCCATTTTTCATTACTTTTCTTCACCATCACCTCATTTGCAATCCACGTAGGGTAATAGATTTCCTTGATGATCTCTGCTCGTAGTAGCTTTGCTACTTCTTCTTTGATGGCTTTTTGCTTTTCTGAGGAAAAGTACCTTGGCCTCCACTGGACTGGTGTAAATTTGGGGTTGATGCACAATCAGTGGACCGCTACATCTTCACTTATGCCTTCCATGTGAAAACTTTTGTGTTGTCTCTCAGAAACTGTATTATGGTTTTTCGCTCTTCTTTTGGGATTTCTATCCCAACCTTGATTTTTTGGTCGGGATAGCTAAAGTTGATAATTACTTCTTCCACGTCTTCCAAAGGCTGCAAAACTAGGTGATCCCTTGTATCTAGGTTGTCAATTTCTGTTTGTTTATCCTCGGAAACGTGAGATCCCTCTGTCAGGTGCAGGCTAGTCTCCTTGGCCCGCACTAATTGCTATTGGGTGGAGGTTTCTGCACTGAGCCCTCGGACTCACTTGGTAGGATACTCCGTATCTTCATTACTCTAAGCTACCTTAGGCTTCTTCATCCTTTTCTCTGTTTCGCTCTTCTCGTTAATGATGTACTCCAATGTTGTCCTCACATCATTTTAAAGGACCCCTACTCTGTTCGAGGTCATGTACTTCACCTATTGATGCACCATGGAGGCAACCATTTGGAATTTTGCTTGGGATGGGGAGCCGAGGATGACATTATATGGGGATGGGCGGTCAAGGACTAAGAAGGTAAGTTCCTCGCTTTTAGCGGTATCTCCCTCGTGTAGGTCAACTTTGAGAGTTACTGTGCCTTAAGCCGCTACCTTGTGTCCTATAAAGGCTCGGAGTGAAGTTGGAATCTCCGAGACCTAATGTCAAGAAGCATTTATGGATCCCCATTTGCAAGGTTAGAGGTTGCCTTTACATCACGTCTCTTTTGCCCTAGTGTCAACCAATACCCTTTTAACATAGCTATTATGGATCCCCACTTGCAAGGTTAGAGGCTGCTGCCGAGCAATTGTGTTAATGGCAACTCGGTGTCCGTGAACACAATTTCGTGCTCAACGACCTTTTCCATCAAACTATCAATTGAGTAGTTAAGCTGTTGATCGCGTTTTTTAATTGTGCGATACTCCGAGCCTTCTCTCGGATAGTGTTGACTACAGTCCTACTGTTCGGACGGCGGTTATCGCCCCCAAGAGCCCTTGGTCTTGGAGTGCGATTATTCGACACTCGCCTTTCAAATCTCCAATCCCCTTCGTCAATTATCCGTTGTATAGCGCTCTTTAGTTAGATGTATTCCTCTGTTAAGCGGCCGACCGACTTTGTTGTGGAAGGAGCACCTTTTCCTTGGGTTTCCGCTTTCGAGGGGTGACTTCATAGGGAAAGGAGGATGTATTTTATTCTCCGAGAGGAGCACGTTCATGATGTGTTCCCTCGAAGCATTCATTGGGGTAAAATCCTTCAGCTTGTTGTCGTGTCTTGGCTCTCTTACTTTGTCGGCAAATTTTCCACCCCGTTCTTCTTAATTTTTTCTCTTCGGGATGGGGCCTAGTAGGCCGACCTCTTTCCATATCCCTATTTTTGCGACCTTTGTTCCCCGATGATGGCAGCTCGGTGACACTGGTTACCCTGACGACGATGTGGTTGGAAGCGGGGTTGTGGTGGTTACGGGTTGTTCACCATCCAGTAGTGCCACTGTTTGCGCGGCCAGGAACATTTCCCCGATCGTGTCCCGAGGTCTTATTAGGAGTTCGGTTCTGCAATTGCCTCGCTGCAAGCCCGCTCCAAAACACATTCTGACTGATCGGGAATGTCTGAGATTTGGTCCAGGTTTCCTTGAATCTCGCCATGTATGATAGTACTGACTCTCTGTGCTCTTGCTGTATACTGCATAGGTCCATTTCGCTTTACGAAAGGGCTCCGACCGAGGTGATTTTTTATTTTTACAAAAAAGCCTTTCTGAAGTCATCCCAACAGGTGATTGAATCATGAGGGAGCCCATTGTACCACTGTTGGGCCTGCTTCTTTAAAGTTCCTGCAAAATCCAGGTACCATATATCCTTGTGTTTCGTTTGCAATGATCATTTTCAATTTAGAACCTAATACATGGTCTAGGGCAGTAGTCCCATCATAGTCCTCGAAGTTTGGGATTTTCACTTTCGAATGTATTGTTACTTCCCAAATTTGTTTTATGGAAGGTCCCCCGATCTTTGTTTTATTTGTGATCGTTCCATTGCTTTGTCGAGCTTCAAAATTTTCCATCTACGCCCTTATCTCGACGTCTATCAGGGGTTTGTCTTTGGGAGCCGAACCTATCACCGGAGAGGGTGTTGTAATCGCTCGGCGAGACGCGAGCCTCCTCGAACTGCTCCTCGGCTAGCTCTTTCATTGGGGATCTTTGTCGAGGCTCTTTTGTTAGTTGGCATGAAGGACGAGGTGCCTTGGAACTACCTTTGTTTGTTGAGGCTTGTGCCAGTGGCTAAGACTCTCCCTCCTCCCTAAGAGCTGGTTGATTCTCTGTTTCGGGGGGGGGGGGAACCGTAAACGTGAATAGACTCTCAACCTTGACCCATCAGCGACAACTCTTCTGCCGAGTCTCGACTTTACATTCGTTGTGAACTTAGCTGCCTGATTCGGCTTGGTTGTCGCTCCCATCCTTTGTCAAACTGAGTTAGAGCGAGCCGACAACAAGCTATGATCATTGATCATTGGTGCTGGCTCTTGGATCTGGCTACTTATCGTAGTTCGTGCATCCTGTGTTCAGCCTCCTGTATCTTGGTGAGGAGTGATCGTTGGTGCACCTAGTAAGCATACTCCTTATCTACTTGCTCTTGAGTCATGTGGTCTTTTGACTTTTTCATAGTTGGTTCACCTTCACTGTCGGCTCTTGATGACTCGACATCCGTGAAATGACCATCCCTAAAGTCACCTTCTTCAGACACTTTGTCTTTGCCGTTAGATATTCGCCTCGCTAGTGCGAACCTCCTTTGAGCCTTTGCCGACAATTCGAGTGCTGGGGTGGCAGAATCGTGTCTCGCTAAGGGGACAGGCCCTTTGTCACCTCTTCCCTCGTCATGTCTGGTGGGCTTGTTTTCTAGTAGGGTCGACGCAGCTGGCATAACATTTTTAGAGGTCTGTCTCTTGGATTTTATTATCTTTGCTTGTTAAGGACAAAGTGTGATTAAGAAACTTAACGTTTCCCAGAAACGAAATCAAACTGATCATGTCAAAGTTGTGGTGACCTTGTCATATTGTCGAGGTAGGAAGCCAAGCTGGTGACGTGGGTTACTTGACTGGAATGAAGGCGGGTAACCTGGTAAAGATGAGAAAACGCTGTTAAGGAGTCGGGGGTTTCCCGATTCAAACCCTTCGGTGTGAGAATGAGATTTCTGGTGAATGGTATGCAGTAAATGCAAGAAAGAGCAATTATAGTTATCTGTTTAACCGGAGTAAATGTTATAAGTGTAGTAGGAGATCAAAAACTGTCCTGTCCCTTGAATGTAAGGAATGTCTCTTATTTATACATGAAGACAGTGATGACGTGTCACTCCTTTCATTGGATGAGGGAGAAATCATCATTTTTCTCTGACGCCTTGTCGGGTTGGTGGCCGGCCATACTGAATAGACATGTCTGTGTAGGCGGTTGGCCAGGTTGCATGTGGCAGGATCTTTGACATCTTTGACAGAAGTTGCAGTCTTTCAACTGCTCAGTGGACTTCACGGCTGGTCGAGACAATCGCTTGGGGAGATATGATAGACCGCTTGATTGCATTTGTGTATAACTTTCTCGACACACTTGATTCAGAACCGAGGTGTCCACCTCGGCACATATGATGGCCCGATGGAGGCGGCCCAGTTTGTAGTCATGACTGGTCTCGGGTCGATTCCCTTCAGTAGCCAAGCACAGTCACCGGCTGGGCTCGACTCATATAAGGACCAGTGATTGAAGAAGATGTTCTTAGAAGTGGCAAATTGTTTACCAGTTAGATTGAGCTTTCTTGGATGAAACCACATGCTTACTGACACCTTTAGGAACCTTTAAACGACAAAAGAAAACAAAAAGCTGGGAACTTTTGTTAAATTGTTGTGAAATTATAGTTACCCACTTGTTAATTTATCTTCAAAATAAGTTCTTGATTACAGGCAATTGGGTTGTGTGTGAGGGGGAGAGAGAGAGAGAGAGAGAGAGAGATAGACTTGGGAGGTGATGTCAAAGTGATAGAGATCGTGGGAGAGGGTGGTAGAGACACCAACGTTGGATGTAGTAAAACCATGGTGATCTGAATCAGCGATTGTGGGGTTGACACAACATTGTTCACACAAAAATCTCTGCGCATTTCCCATCTCCCCCTTACCCTGCAGTTGCTTTGGAGTTTTATGATCTTTGGGTTATTTATTAATAACCTTTTCAAACCTACCAAACTCAAAACTAACCTAACTCTCAAAAAATGTTCTTTCATAGCCTCTTTTGTGATGAATTGTCCGTAATACCCTTTTAGCTTTCAAAACTAATATAGTGTGCTCAAGGTCGATCAACTCGACCTTTGGGTTGATCAACGGTCGATCAATGGTCGATCAAAGGGCCGATCAAGGTTTGATCAAGGTCGAGTTAATCGACCTTGATCGACCTTAAAATTCGAAGGATATTTTTGTCTGTTCGATTTGTTCTGTTTTTTTGGCTGGTCAAAGACCATGAAAGAATATTGGATGGATCAAAGGGTTGTACTTGATAAATTCCTCGCTAATAAATGCAATCTGAACAAACTTTAGTCGGGGCGAGATTATACTGTATATATAAAGAGAGAGAGAGAGAGAGAGAGAGAGAGAGATAATGGGAAGGCAGGATGGCCAATTGACAAAGAAGTTCCAAGAAATATTTCGATTTTATTTAGAAGTCATTAGATTTATTCTTGATTAATAAATTGATTTGTTGACTTTACATAGGTGAATTGTCATCGGCCAATTCACAATGGGTTAGTCTCACCATTGGTCCTTTGATATTTGGTCATTCTTATCATTAGGCAGTTAAGAAATTTTTAATTTTAGGGTCCTAAAAGTTTCAAAATTTTACAATCTTGGTCCTTTTGCCGTTAGAAAAATAAGGTTAAGTACCTCACGTGCCACCCTCACGTGTTTCAGTAAGGGCTACAATGTAATTCTCATACCTCAAATAGGGACCGAATCGTGAAATCGAATTGACCAGTTTGGTTATGTTTTGAGTTTGGATGGTGCAGTTTAAGTTTGAAAAAATTATAAATTGAGTTGTTCGGTTCGGTTTTGGGTTTTGGTGCCAAATTGAATCAAACCATCGTTATATATATATATATATATATATATATATATATATATATATATATATATATATATATATATATATACACACACACACACACACACACATATATATATATATATATACATATAAAGTTACATATTATAATTTTTTAGTAATTATAATTTTTAGTATAATAAATTTTCCAAAGCAGTACTAAAGACTAAAGTAACCAAACCATAATTCACATTCACATATAACACTTCGTTACTTAATCACGCACACACTCTGTTTGTTTGTTATTTCTTTCAAACTTTCATTGTTTGTGTTTATTTATAACTTGTACGTCAATTTGCAAGAAAGGTGTGAAGGGTAAACACTAACCAGTTAACATCCATTTTGTTTGTTTGTATGTTGGTGCTACTGCTAGCTTTTTAGCCTTGTTGAAAAAATGACTTGTGTGTTTAATTGAAAGTGTCACCATGCTATTTTTTATGTAGTATAAGTTGATTATATTTTTTATTTGAAACCATAAAACCGAACCAAATCGAGTGGTTCGGTTCGGTAACAATCTTCGTGGGGTTCAGTTTGAGAAGTTTTGGCATCGGTGGGAGTGGGTTTATATGCGATTTTGGCCGAAACCGAATTGAATTGAACCAGTTACACCCCTCTCAATAAAACCATCTTTTCTCTACCTCTGTCTTCTCCGTCATATTCCCTTCTATTTCTCTCTTTATCCTTTCACTCGTTCTCCTCTACATATCTCCATCGTCAGCGTCCTCCACCTTTCATTGCTTCAACTCTTTCCCCACTACTACCACCTCCCATGACCCATCACTCCCCCTCGATCGACCCCTCTTCAACTTCGATTCCACCTCCAGTACCACTATCGTCGCCACCCACCTTGCATGCACAGACTAGCAACAATAGCATAATCGACATACTAATCGTCCCAGTGACTTCACTGCCTAGGCCAACATTCTCTCCAACACAAACCCATCAACCCTCACCTTAACCGTTAATATATTCGTTTATGGAAACAACGCTCTTTCCCACCTCCATTCCACCACCGCCACCGAAGCAGTTCAATTTGCCTCCATTAATTTTCTCGATAATTTGTTTTGCTTTTGTGTTCAAGATCTATAGATATTCTCTCAAACACTGATTTGGATGGGATATAGGGTGGGAATTCATTCACACAAATCAAGAATGTGTTCAATGATTTTTTTATCGGTACAGACTACAATTTTCCTCCTTATTTTTCACATGTACTCTTCTGTAATTTCTCATTTGAATGGGTACTCTATTTTTTTTGGAACGTAAATCTTTTATTTTTCTCAAGTGAATTTTCCTAATTTAATTTCAATTGTCCTTATTATTGGATTGTTGTACGGATGGCAATAATGGCTACCATATCGGCGGCAAGGTCGAGAGAGAGCGATAAGAGAGAATAAGGCTAGAAAGAGGGTTCTTTATACGTAATTTGATTATTTTTTTGTACAAACTACAATTTTTTTCCGTTATTTTCATATTCACTCTACTGTAATATCTCGATTGAATGAGTTCTCTATTTCTTTTGTAAATGTCAATCTAGAATTACAATTTGTTTTGTTGGGCTACAAAGTGGGTTTCATTTAGTTTTTCATCTTTTTCTATTGGTAAACTTTTTAGAGAGAGAATGAAAGTAGCAAAGAAAATGATAGATAGGAAAAAAAGATCAAAATAGGATAGGGAAGAGAGAGGTAGATGAGAGCGATTTGAGATCGATGATCTGATTGATGGGTGTTGGAAATTTTATTTTAGCCCTTACCTAAATGCACGTGGACAATACATGACTACTTAACGACATTTTTCTAACGACATTTGTTGGTTCACATTGATGCTCAAATAGGCTAGGGGGGGTGAATAGTCTATTTTGCAATTTTAAAACATTTTTGATTTTACATTTAAAGTGTGGGTTTTAATAGCATAGGCAGTTAACACGGTGAGCATGTCTGCTGATAGTACATAGCAGTAGACTTGCTCTCAGCCGCGTAATGAACTCTGCTGGAGAACTGCCAGTAAATCAAAAGCCTGTTTTGAGATAGTTTAAGCAACATAAATAGTAAGGCTTAGATTAAGAGAAGTCTTAAGTGGCTGTACACGAATATATGATCATAACAACAACACGCTTAATCCTTCTTCCAAATGCAGTCTTATGAAATCATTAGAGAGTAGCTTTTCAAAGGATAAATTAGTTTATAAAAGCTAGTAGAGAGGTAAGGATAGAAAGATAAATCATTTGAAAGAACATCTGAATCTATTCAAAGATAAATTCCAGAATACATCATCCTAGACTCTCTATGTAAAGTTTCTGTCCTCGTCCTTTTAAGCCTTAATCTTTACTTAATAATTCATAGACAAATTCTTAAGTAAAGATAGTAATAGGAGACGAGAACGAGAGACTGATGTGAGAAGACAATTTTCAAGGTCGTTCAGATAAAAATTATTTGAACGAATGAGGGCAGAGCACTCGACCTTGTATGATGACTGATTATTGCAGAATCAACATCATTTGTAATGGAATACAAATATGAAGATATGAATACAATATAAACAGACAGCTCTTCATTTTCTTCGGGTAACATCTGAGAATCTATCTTCAAATTGATCAAGTAGCTTGACTTCTAACTTTAGGAATAAAGTCCTGAAGCTCTGTTAGAAGTTGAGTTCTTCGAAGAAGAATGAAGAACTCAAATCAAGAACTGTGTTCTTGACCAAGACGCCGATCTCTGTCTATAGAAGTTTCTAATCTCTTCTTCTTCTTCAACACATTTCTTCTTAGCAATCCATAGAGCGTGTTTTGCCAAGGTCTGGGTATGCTCGCTGCAATCTTTTGTGAAGATCTGAGAAGCGTTGATGAAGACAACCTCTCTACAGATCTCACAATTCTTGACGAAGAACTTCTTGTTGCAGATGTCTTTGATTCACGAATAAAATCGTTTATCAATTTCTCTTGTTGTTCTTCTATCTTTTGAAGAGAAGGAAGAATTTCTTTTATAGGCCGGAGAGATTTGATTGTTGAGATCTGTTGATAGATTTTTGTATCCGTTGAATGATTTGTCTTGAGAACTGATGGATAAGGATGTGATTCGATAGATCTTTATCTGTTGGATAAAAGACTTCATTTCTTTAGATCTTCAAACTATTACCATGTTAGGCTGTATGATAAGTCTCTGAAGGATAAGTCTGATTCATTGATGCACTGTCAGGTGGTCTGTCCGATAAAGTAGATTCTTTTGATTCTTCAGAACCATGTGAGAGAGAGAGAAAGTCTTGCATTATCAGGGATGTCAGGCTTCGTAAAGATTTAAATGACTTTGAAGCTTGAACATTTTTGTCTTGTCTTGATCTATTGCAGTCTCTTCTCTTTGTAGCACGCGCAGATCCAAGTCTGTTGGTGAGATGTTCAATTCAAAGAAGTCAGTCTTCTGCAAGAGAGAACTGTTGGTTATTGGTTACGGTATGAACATTCAAACCATAGCAAGTCTGCTGGTGGCAGGTCTTCAAGGTATTCTGTCGTGCACATGATAAGTCTGCTGGTGACAAGCTCTTAGAAGAGTTTCGACGCTATAGTAAGTCTGCTAGTGACGAGTCTTTAAAGTATCCTTTGGTGCACATGACTAAGTCTGTTGGTGACGAGTCTTTAGAGAACCTTTGACGCTACAGTAAGTCTGCTGGTGCTTAGTGCATATGAATTGCTAGTCTGCTAATAATCATTGAGAAGGTAGGACTAGATTAGGATTGCCTAACCTAAGACCTATGTGTTGTCAAACAAGCTGCCACACTAACCGGTACGCAGATCTTTTAGCCACTTGTTATGACACACGGTAATGAGGACGAACAAATCAAAATAATCAGAATATGCAAAGTGATAAGTTATTTATCAAGAAGCATATTCCAACAATCTCCTCCTATTTGCTTGGAATCATTACAAAATGACATATACAAAGCACTGAAGCATTTATCAAGACATAACAATAACATGCTTGCAATGAATGATCATTTTATCTCTAGGCATGCCCTATGTTGATAATTACAAGAGCGATGACTTTAGTATAGTCTAGTATTGCTATTACAGACTCGATAAATCAAAGTATTGAACATGTAAAGCAATAGTGAAAAACATTTTAGATCACTTATGATATTTGAAAATGTTTAGTCAGGATCTAAAAAGTTTTAGGGTCCTTACTTGCACAGTAGATTTTTATATGTGAAAGAGTGTTTTGGCAAGCAAGAATAGCAGATCCTCAAGTAAGTATTTGTTTTGAAAGTATTACAATAAGGATTGCTCATGATACCAATTTTTGAAAAAAGAACATGATATCAATTAAGAAACATTTGATGTTTATGTTGAAAAATATAGGATCTCTGTTGAAGGTAAGATTCAACAGAGATGTTTTAGCAAAAGATTATTTTTCAACAGAAGTGCCACAATGGCATGAGGTGATTCACAAAGAATCAGTTGTGAGGGTCAAATTTTCACATTATGTGCTTCTTCCATAGTGGTTGAACAGGGCGAAATTTTGATAGGCCCTTGTTATGAACTCTCCTCCTTAGTTCATGAATTCTCTTCCTAAGGTTGTTATTCTTCTATGTCTTTGGACAATTATGTCATAGATTTAATAACTCTCCTCCTTAATTAATGACTCTTCTCCTTAATGAACTCTCTTCCTTTACGGATATGTCACAACTCTCCTCTTTAATGGATATGTCATAACTCTCCTCCTTAATGGTTGCAAGCAGGAGAGACACGAGAGATAACACAGAAAAGAGAACATAAGAGAAGGACAATAGACAAAGAAATGCCAAAAGGAATGATACCAGTTAAAAAAGATTTGATTGAAAAAAGTACCATGTGAAAGAGGAATAAGATAACCTAGTTGGAATCCCAAAAGCTACCAGTACTAGAGCTTAAGGAATATTCTCTATCTTGGGCAGAAAAGCTTCGATTGCCGAACAACTCACGAGTTATCAACAGGTCTCCAGTGATCGAAAGGCATTCATCCTCGTGGATTGTGGAACGAATGGGTTGATAGGAGCAAAGAAAGTGGCATATGATCCTAGCATACTTGTGAATGCCAAACCCATTCACTCGTCTTTGCAAGATAGACCGACAGATGAGGGAGAAGACAACTTCAGACCAATTGATGTTGTGAGTGTCGAGAACATCAATGGTGTAGTTTCGAAGTCTTCTGGTGTCACTTCCTGAGCCTACTTCATGAAATAGAAGACACCGAATCAGAATTTCACCAACACAGTACACATCTAAGGGATAATTGTTGATGTCCCAGATACTGTAGTCATCTCGAGAATGGTAGCCAATTCGTTGAAGCCATGATTCATTGAAGAGAGAATCATCGAGAGAGTCAGGTCCAACAGAAGGAAGCTGGAAGACTCTGGACAGGCTTTCGGCATTGAGGACGACGTTAGTACCTTAAATGCGACCATTGAAACTCTTACCATTTCTAGCCAGTTGTATCCTTGAATAAAATTCATCAACCAACTGAAGGCTGTAGAATTCTTCATGAAAAGTAAGGATGGAGACTAGTCTAGAACTGTGAAAAAGATCAATAATTGTTCCTCCAACAGTGTTATCGAGGAGAAATTATTCCCCGTGAATCGTGTGTCCTAGAATGTAGGAGTGGAACCTATTCTGGTAATGAAAGACGATTTAGTAGGAACAGAAGGACTGAAGACGATGTTAGAAGATGGAGTGGCCATGAAGAGATTTCTTAAGGTAGATGAGAATTTTGCTTGTAGTGATATCAATTGTTGGGAAATCTCAAAGGTTGGATGTTGATTTAAAATTTAGTACTTTCGGAGGACATATTTATCGGAAGAACACATTTATCAAGAACCGTCGTTTTGTATCCATTGTAGAGCCGTGATGACAGATATACGAAAGGACGAAGTAATTATGTCAAGGCTGTAGTGTGAATGGACATTTAACTTAGAAGGCGGCGATTCATGATGACGATATTAAGTCATTCTTGGAAGGGGAAAAGCAGGACGATAATTTCTCTCTCTAAGACTTTCTCTCTCTAAGACTTTCTCTCTCTAAGACTTTCTCTCTCTAAGACTTTCTCTCTCTAAGTTCGGTCTACTCGCCCTAGTTAGGGTTTCATCTGCATGGCGGCTGCCATGGCAGCTCCGCCCCCGGTTCCTCCGGACTCTTCGCCGCCGGCTACAAATCCGTCGGTCAATGGAACCCCTAGTACTTATGCTAATGTTTTAGCGAACCCAAAACCGTTCGTGGGACAAGGCGCACCGGTGCTTCAAGCTGTCCCTTTGGTTGGACGTCAAGCAGTGGTGGTGGATGGCGATCCAGGGTGTCTTTTTTCGCCGGTAGAATTGGAATCGGCGGCAAAACAGTTTGAGAACACTTTAATTCTCAAGTTTTCGGCAGGGCGCCCGACGGTTAATGTTATTCAGGAGGATATTTCAAAGAATTGGAAACTAAAGGGTCCTTTTGTTGTAGGATTGTTGGATCCAAGACATGTTATGGTAAGGTTATCGTCGCCGGAAGATCTCGTTCTCGCCCTCTCCAAAGAATCGCATATGATTCAGTCATGCATGTACCGATCTTTTCGGTGGTTGGCCGATTTTGCTTTCCGGAAAGATGTTACAAAGGTGGCGGTTTGGGTCCGATTACATCACTTACCATTGATGTTTTTCAATCCGTCCTTCCTTGCGTGTATTGGGAATACTCTCGGGCATTTTTTGAGAGCGGATGAGAAAACTTTAGCTTTGGTTCGTCCCATGTTTGCTAGAATATGTATTGAGATTGACGTTGCATTACCCCTCCCGACTAGGGTTTGGATAGGATCAAGCAAAGAGGATGGGTTCTGGCAGGCCCTCGAATTTGAGGGTAACATTCGTTTCTGTACGGAGTGTGGTTTGCTGGGTCATACAAAGTTACATTGCCGGAAGGGACGGGGTAGGAAAAATGATAGTAACAAAGAAGGGGTAGTGCATGGCAATGTGCCTGATTTGGGAAAGACTCGTGATTCAAATCAGTTTCGGGATGTAAAGGCAAAGGCGGTTAAACAGTCCAATACAGAGCATTTAAGGGAAGAACTTAATAATGCCCAGAACATAAATAAACAGCCTACTATGCAGACTGATGGTATACCGCAACATCACTTACCGACGCAACGTCAACGTTGGACTCCGGTGAAGATTGTAGCAGCGGGTGATGGAGCTTCAGTATCGATGGCAAAAAATTCGCAGGGGGTTCCTTTAGAGGTCGAACATGTTGATATTTCTGAGTCGGGGTTTCTACCCAAGGAAGTATTGGGGCATGCGAAACAGGCTGGCTCGGAGAAGGCAAACCCGGTGGTCGTGCAAAATTCTTTTGAGGTATTGGATGGTTTGGACGATAATGTCGTGAATGTGGTAGGCATGATGGAGCCAGAATCAACGAATGAAACTCAGGAGGCTAGGCCGAGGGTTCCACAGCCTAGGCAGAAACCTTTTCACGATGAAGTTTTCTTAGGTGAATTAGGGGATGGTATTCTTCATATGGTGCCACGTAAGTTTGGTAAGGCTCACTCGACAAATGGGGATTACCATGACACAGTGGTGGAAAGAAACGGGCTGTTCACAGATATGGATGTAGGCAGTGTTCGTCTCCGTCCGTCTTTCCCGAAATGGTGTATTAGCTTGCATGCGGAGAGGAAAAAAGCTCGGTTTTTGAAAGAAAATGTTCGGCTGACTAGGGCGGCGAGTAAAGCCCAGGGTAATCACACTTCCTGTTAGTTTTAATGACGATAGTCATATGGAATGCAAGGGGTGTCTGTAACAAGCCTACACGTACTTATCTGAAGTCTTTAATTCGGCAACATAAATCCTTTTTATGTGCAGTTTTAGAGCCCAAGACGAGTGGTGATAGATTGTTTAAATTTTGTCGGCGGGTCGGTTTTGACAAACATTTGCATGTAAATCCTGTTAATAGACATATATGGTTATTATGGAATAATGGTGTTGATGTCTCTCTTGTTTCTAGCTCTTCGCAGGCAACGGTTATGGTAACCATCCCGAACCTAACTCCAACTATGGCCACTGTGGTGTATGCTAAATGTAATAGACAGGATCGAATGGAGTTATGGAGGGACTTAGAAGGTTTTTCGGTAGGTTGTACTATTCCGTGGTTCGTGGGAGGTGATTTTAATGTCATTAGTCAGTCAGATGAGAAGTTAGGCGGGGCGCCGTGCGAGTTAGGAGAAATGGCAGAATTTAATAACTGTATGTTTCAGGCGGGTTTGGCTGACGCGGGTTTTGAGGGGAGTCGTTTTACTTGGTGTAATCGCAAGGAGGGACCCGTCGGATTTGGAAGAGACTGGACAGAGTTTTGGTTAACGGGGCTTTCAAGCTTCTTTTTCCTCGGCTTCAAGTATCACATTTAGTCACGGTCGTCGGATCATGCTCCTCTTTTGTTGGATTTTCGAGTGCCAAGCATAAAGGGGATTTCGTTTTCAGCGTATGTGGTTAGATCATCCAGATTTTCTAGATTTTATAGCGGATCAGTGGAGTATTCCGTGTTGGGGAGAGGGTATGACTTTGTTATATGGGAAGCTGCGTCGGCTTCGATTTTCGCTTCGAGACTGGAACTGGCGGGTATTTGGAAATGTTCAACGTAATATAGATGCCACCAAGGACGATATTCTTAAACTTGAGTTAGACTTGCAAATGGGAGGGGGCACAGCAGTAGAGGAGGGTTTACATACCGCAAAGAGTCGCCTTAATCAACTCTTGGGTGAAATTTGGGGCGCGAGATGTGGGAGATGGCGCGCCAATCTTGGGTATGCGAGGGGCCGTAATCTTGCTTTCTTCCATGCTAGTATCAAGGGCCGAGCCCAGCGGAATGTGATTAGCTGCGTCTCCCGATGGAACTTTAGCGAGGATCTGGGGATTGGTTCTATGGCAGAGACATATTTTTCCAGCATTTTTGCGTCTACTAATCCTGTTATGGAGGAGGAATTATTTGCGGGTTTTTGTTCCAAAGTTTCGGAGGCGGAGAATACTTCTTTGTTGACTACGCCGTCGGAAGAAGAGGTATGGGCTGTTATTAAGTCCCTAAACCCCTGTAGCGCGCCGGGGCCGGATGGTTACACTGGCTGGTTTTTTCAAGGGTGTTGGTCAATCATTAAAATGGATGTTATGGGAGCGGTTTTAGATTTTTTTTCGTGGCAGTGTCATGCACAGGGGCATCTCTTCTGCCTCTATTATTCTTCTGCCAAAAGTGTCTAATCCGGAGAATCTAGGGGATTTAAGGCCGATCAGCTTGTGTAATTTTGCTGCTAAGATTATTTCTAAACTTTTAGCCAACCGTTTATCTATGCTTCTCCCTAATCTGGTCTCGGAGCATCAGTCTGGTTTTGTGAAGGGTCGTAGTATTCAGGAGAACATCCTGCTGGCGCATGAATTAGTCCAACGCATAGACAACAAAACTCGAGGGGGGAATGTGGTTTTCAAGATTGATATGTCTAAAGCGTATGACCGTTTGGAGTGGGGCTTTATTCAGCGTGTTTTGCAAGCTTTTGGTTTTCATGTCAATTTTTGCGGGCTGATTCAGAATCTTCTCAGTAACAGTTGGTATTCTTTTAAAGTTAATGGGACAACTTCGGGATTTTTTAAAGCAAATCGGGGAGTGCGACAGGGTGATCCGCTTTCACCTTTGTTATTCATTCTGGCTCAAGAAGTTCTGTCTCATAATATCCAGTGGGCTGTTTCTCAGGGGTTGATCCTTCCTTTTATTCATGGCAGGAGAGGTGATGTGATTACTCATCTTTTTTATGCAGATGATTTGCTCCTGTTTTGCAATGGTTCGAAGCGTTCTATTTTGGGGCTTAAGAAGGTTCTGAGAGCGTATGAAAGTGCGTCGGGGCAGCGGGTTAACGATAATAAGAGTGGTTTCTTTTCTTCAAAGCACTGTTCTAGGAGACAAGATATGAACATTGAGAGATGGTCGGGTTATGCTCACAAGGTTTGGCCTTTAATTTATTTGGGTCTTCCTCTGTTCAAAGGCCGAGTAAAACGTTCCTATTTCGAATATCTGGAAAGCAAGGTTATGGGCAAGATTATGGGTTGGCGTAGTAAGTTGCTTTCGTTCGGTGGGAAGGTTACGCTGATTAAATCGGTGCTGTGTAGTTTGCCTGTGTATGCCTTAGCTGCCCTCCCGATCCCCAAGTCTCTTTTGCGCAGATTAGAGCAACGGCTAGCTGAGTTCTTATGGAGTAATAATGGTGAGCGCCGTACTCACTGGGTTGCATGGCATCGGATGCATCGGCATCGAGGCGGTGCAGGCATTCGCCCTTTTACCCAAGTGATGGAATCCATGCATGCTAAGTTAGCATGGCGAGTTCTCAACAAGCAGGGTCTTTGGGCACGGTTTTGTGTAGCGAAATATGGCATTGAGGAGTTGGCGGTGTCCCGTTATGCGTCCAAACCGTGGAAGGCAATTTGGTCTCAGATTCTTTTGGTTAGGCAGACGGTTCGCTGGACAGTTGGGCAAGGGGATATTTCATTCTGGCACGAGAATTGGTGCGGCGAGCTTCTGATTGGTCCTAGGCCGGTGGATAGAACTCTTACAGTAGCTAAGGCTATGCGGCATTGGGAAGAAATCTGGCCTTTAATTCCAGATTCTCGAAGGGGTTTGGTTCAGCAGATTCGCTGTGATGAGACTAAACGGGACCAGTTGATTTTTGAGTTAACGTCATCAGGGGAGTTCAACGCTGGGGTTTTTTGGAATCATTTTCGAGTCCGTAGTACGGTGCAAAGATGGGCACAACTCATTTGGCAGCCTTGGATTCCTTTGCGGGTGAGCTGTTTTCTTTGGAGGCTTTTTCATAATGCCCTTCCGGTGGATGTTAATATTCAGGCTCGTAGAGTGCCTTTTGTTTCTCGTTGCTGCTGTTGTGGAAATACGCCTTCAGTGGAGTCTAGTAATCATCTTTTCCTTCACTCTAAAGTGGCTATAAATTTGTGGTCTTTCTTTGCGAATCAGTTCAGGTTACCAAAGCAGTATGACAGCCTGATTCATCTGTTTAATGTTTGGTCTTCAATGTCATTCGCGATTAGGGGCTACTTTGTGCATCTTTACATACACTTGTTGGGAGATTTGGAAGGCGAGATGCGCTGCTCTTTTTGACAATAGTTCTATGCAAGAGATGCAAATTAGAGCGCGGATTTTGGAAGGGATTCGAGGAGCTTTGATTTGTTTTAAACCGAAGACTTTGAGTAACCGGGTAGCTTGTGCAGCGATTAGTTGTCTTCAGGTGCAGTTGCGAAAGGTTAGTGTTAAGCGGGGTTTTTGGGTTCGCTGGCAGCCTCCGGAGGTTGGTTTTAAGCTTAATACAGATGGCTCGTCGAAAGATGGGAGGTGTACAGGTGGCGGGGTTATCAGAGATGGTCAAGGGGTTTTTAAATATGCCTTTTCAAGTGATTATGGGCCGGGAACAAATATGCGTGCAGAGATTATGGCTTTACAGGAGGGGCTTCGATATTGTCGATCTTTGAGGTTAGACAGTGTAGTGGTGGAATCGGATTCCTTAACGGCTATTAATGTTTTGGTTAATGGTCATAAGGAACCTTGGCAGTATATTTATATGCTTCGAGATTGTCGGGAGTTGGTCTGTGGCTTTCGTTTATGTCATGTGTTCCGGGAGCAGAACATGGTGGCTGATCGGTTAGCGGCGTTCGCCCATGAGCATGGCGGACAGATTATTTTCTCGGATTTAGCGTTTACTGGGTCTTAGTTAAGCAGGCGGCTTTTTGATGACTATGGCTTATATAGTTTCAGGAGTTAATTTTTTAGTGGTAGCCTTTTTGGTTGTTTGGTTGTATTTTTTCGTCGAGGTTCGGGCTCCTTTGTCCCCCGTTTTGGGGTAAAGGTTGTCCCCCTCAGTTTTCATATGTTTTGTTTAATAAAAGGCTGCGGGTTCAGTTCACAGCTTCTCCAAAAAAAAAAAAAAAAAAGTCATTCTTGGAAATATGTTTCTAAACATATTTATAAACAAAAGACCAAGAGATACCATGATATGAGAATTACTAAAAAAATGTTACGTCCAGGTTTAAAAGTGCTTCTTTTTAATTCTAGACTCAGATTATTCCCAGGTAAATTAAAATCGAAATGGTCTGGTCCTTTCATTATAGTACGAATTTATCCGCATGTAGCAGTCGATATTAAAAATCCAAAGACTGATGAAATTTTTAAAGTAAATGGCCACCGACTCAAACCGTATTTTGAAACCATGTCAGTAGAGAGAACAATTGAACTTATTCGTCTCTCTGAAACGGAACCTCCAAAAGATTAGGTTTGTAGTTAGGTCGAGCCAAAGACGTTAAACAAGTGCGCTAGGTGGGAGGCAATCCACTTCGTTGAAAATTTTATTTGCTTTCGTAGTGTAATTTAAATATGTTGTCCTCCATCTTATTTGACTATGAGCATTTAAATTAAATGTTTTCCAGTTTTGGCATAATTCAAGTTTGGGTGAGAAAAACATCTTAGTGTTGTATTTATATGTCATCTAATATTTTAGTGTAGTATCTCTGTAGAATTCTCAGAGTGCAGGAAAGAAACGACTCTAACGGAACGTAACGGAAGGACCAAAATGAAGACAACACAAAAATTGTGAAAAAGCTTCCCAAGGCACACAATCTGTGACCCTTGCGGACGCAAGGTTAATGCCTTGCGGCTACAAGACCTCATTAAGGGTAGAACACGCGTGAACCTTGCCCCCACAAGCCTTGCATCATCTTCCGTGCATGTTGACTAGGAACCTTGCAGACGCAAGGTATACACACCTTACGGCCGCAAGGCCCCCTTTATAAGCCAAATCGAGGCAGTAACAATAGATCACATAATTTCAAAGGCTTCACCTTTCCCAAACCTACGACAATCAATATCTCTCTCTCTCAAAGTTTTGGCGAAGCTCTTTCTCAATTCCGGCCAAGTTTCAAGTTCAAGTTGCTCTCTTCTTCAAGTTTTCATCATCATCTTCCCCATCTCACTCCATTCAAGATTTGAAGAAGAATTTGCTGCCATTTTTGCTGACGAAGAAGGTTCGGAATTCCGGCCAACCCTTCCTTTACAACTAAAGCATTGCGAATCACGTATCTTCTATCCCCTTTCTATTTAAATTTTGATTTGTCCAATTTTTGCATGCTAGGGTGATAGAAATATTTTCAATTGTTTACGTGCATGCTTTATTTGTTTTAGTTGGGTTTTTGCAATTTTAATTTTTTATAGAGTAGATTTATTTTTGTGTCCCTAGAATGGCCCCTAAGTGTAGAAACCTTGGACCATCTTCGTCCCGAGCCCCAGAGGAAGAGTGAAATTATGACCCAACTAGGTTCGTATCTTTTGAGGCCTCGGAGAGCTACACTAGAAAGCTCTC
Source organism: Codonopsis lanceolata (assembly GCA_013146195.2). Classification (NCBI taxonomy): domain Eukaryota; kingdom Viridiplantae; phylum Streptophyta; class Magnoliopsida; order Asterales; family Campanulaceae; genus Codonopsis; species Codonopsis lanceolata. The sequence goes on from CM028383.1 coordinate 71,993,907, forward strand.
TAAGAGCATAATCACTGAAAGGGGATTTAAGGTATAGGCGAATTTGCTCTCCCTGCCCACTTCTCCCAGCGAAGGTGGACAACTCTTTGTGCGACCCCGGGCGTGGCCATTGTCCGTGAATTCTACGCCAATGGGCGTATTTCCATTTCTGGCGAGGTGCATGACACCAGTTCTGTTAGGGGTAGGGATGTCGACTTTTCACCCTTTCGTATTAACCGTTACTTCGACACCCCTAGTTTCGCGAGAGGTACCGACCAGTACAGTATCCACCTCACAAATTCTGTCCCTCTTGAGGTGATTAATACGATTATCGCATCACCTAAAATGGTTTGGACCTTTCATCAAGGTCCACCGTTTGGCCCCCGCACTGTGACGACCCGGATCCCAATACGAGACCCCAAGGTCGTGCCGCCAAAACACACAAAACAACAAGTAAAGGGTAAGACTATAATAGCGATACACCAAAGACTCAACAAATGCGGAAGTGAATAACTTAAATGGACCCGAGCTAACAAGCTTCGAAATACAAAACAACCAAAGAGATAGTAAATCTCTCGGCCCAAAAATTCGACGCATGCGATGCAACATTGGGCACGTACTACAAACTACCTGTTACAATTTTATAAACAATATAATAACCAAGTCATCGGCGACGTTACAGCCGGAATCCTACATTAACTAAGTCTACAACTCTATTCTACACACTCTACGGCTATACATGCCGGAGTACAACATAACCAACAATATAACCAAACTTGAGATGAATAAAATATGTAATTAAATAACATGGCTTGACTAACATTTGTCGGCACACAAAAACCAAGTACTAATTAAACAAATACAAGTACCAAATCCATAACACAAATCTTACTACCCAAAGTGAAGTTTTATATAACTTCACTTCCCAAACGTCCTTTCCAAAAAAACAAGGCTACAAAAATAAATCAATAGTAGCAACCTTCATAAAAATCACCTTCTATCATAGACTCGGCGGATTCCTTCGAATTACTAGCTCGGCTCGAATCTAAGGAAAACAAAGTAAACGAGTAAGTCATAATGACTTAGTAAGCTACTAAAGATGCAATATCATGGCATGACATAATGCTAAAATAAAACATGTACATCTCATATCATAATCATAATATATCATTTCATGGTATGATCCTCAACACAAACCAAACCCAACCATAGTCATATAGTTCTTCATAACTTATCATAAAATAATCATATCAAATAGATTATGATTCTAAATTCCAAAATGCGTGGTATTTTATTTTCCACATTTTAAACTCTCATCAAACCACCAACCACATAACCCAATTATACCATGAGTCTCGTACCTCATCATTAATCATAACTCATATAATAATTTTTTATATGAAAGACCATTGTTTCCATTCTAATCATGGATAGCATGTTATATTTTTGGTAAAACATCATATCATAAAAATCATCATTTCATTAGCATGTTATATTTCTATTATAACATTTCATCAAGTAGTCATCATCTCATGTAAATCATATCATTAACCACGTAGCACAACAATTCATATAAGTGCTCGTAAAATAAACCATATAAGAGAGAGAAGATGATTCCTTTTCCGCATCCGCCGTGTAGTTCCTGCAAAACACTTGCAACCTTATGTGTCATCGATATCCCTTTCGTGGATATCGACGTCCCCGAAAACAATCCCCGTTTCGGGTTCCATAGCTATCAGAGGTAGGTGTATTACTCTAGCAATGATCAGCTACATCCCCACCGTGGCCATCGATGGAGGGGTGTGTGCAACCCGGCGCGGCGATCCATTGCGATCACGAATCCCACAATTCGTGAAGACAATGCATCGTCCCGCCAAAAACTCAAACCAAAAACCGCCAGCTGGACTCAAACACAAGCACATGTAATATATACTCGCATGCTCAATCAAAGGAAAAGTACATCACACCGTACTAATCCAATCAAGTAGATATTTACTTTTAAATCACATAGTTATGCATTTCTATGCTAACTAACCCATAAACACATTAGAGCATTAATATCAAGTCTCTAATACCCAAGTGTTCTTCATACACTTGAAAACGCTTGGAGGCTTAACCTCCATCAAAACTACCCAAATTCCGTAGGATTTCAATATGTGATTCTCTATGTTCATATAAATCCATAATCGACTTCATTGAGTCATTTATACTCTTTTCAAACTTGAAGATATAGAAGCTATTTGCATCATAGCCCTCCTATTATTCATTAGCTAATTTTCATGGCTAAATTCTCAAGGTTAGCAACATTGTGCAACCCAACAATCCATACCTTCCCAACAAAATCCCCAAAACATGGTTCATAGATCAACACTTAATTTTTAGGGTCAATCATCACATTTCAAGAATGCACCTCAAGATAGCATTTAATCAAGCATGCTTTCACCCAAAATAGACATTTATCAATTCAAGATGTAAATTCATAACCAAGATGTAAATTCATCTAGCATGCTCACAACCTTAAATTCATGAACTAGAGTTGAACAACATACTCTTATATACATAAAAGTCAACTCAACCCATGAATGTCAAACATTACATTTTAATCATATAACCATAGTGATAATTCATTTTTTATGCTCACAAAAAAAAAAAAAAAAATAGAAGTCCATTAAGCATGTTTAAAAACCTTAAACACATAACATATGTAATTCCAATATTTCATAATATTCCATAGAAACCCCCAAAATTATTCATCTCATCAATAACCCAATTACCACATAATCATCGTATCAAACCCTAGATTTTTAGGAAAAATATGACCATCATGCTCAAGTCCCAAACTCATATAATGAAGCTTAATAACATACTCCATTAAACATAGAAATCAACCTACTCATGCTTATAGCAAGTTCACTCACCAAAAATCCAAAACTCAAAATAAAATCACACACATCATACATGTGTACTCATTGACCTCAAATAGCAAGCCCCTTTGTTTTCCTTAGGGTCAATGAGCACAAAATCCATAGAAGGAGGATTGTAGTACCTTACCTAGCTTGAGTGAAAACTCAAAAGAATCGAAATCTGATCGGTGAAGTTGTTCTACTCGTCGAGGGCTTCAAGAATCCAAAGTTTGAAGGTCATCCAACGGTTGGATCTTCATGGATTGGAGGAAGAAGACCTAGGGCTCAAGCCCCCATGAACTCCCACACTCTCTCTCACTATACGGTTGGTGAAGAAGGAGGAAAATGAATGAATTTGCTGAAATCTCAAAGGGATTAGTGTATATATACCTCCACAATAAGAGAGGGCACAATTGGGATTTCCTTGGTACAATTAGTGATGTTTAGATGTAATCAACCACTAATTAAAACTTAATTAAGTTCCCAAATATGTTAGGACATGATTAGGACTAAGTATGAGAGGTTAAGAAGGGTTTAGAGGGGGTTTAGTAAGGGTAGGATAGGAATTACACATCAAAACAGGGACAATCTGCCCAAAGGCACCATGCGCTCGCATGGCTGAATAGCATGCGACCGCTTCACTACTTTTTACCCTTGTTATCCCTTTTCTGCAACCTTGTTCGGGTACGGTCCTTCCCGCATGCAACCGCAAGCCCTAAAGCTTCAAAATGGCCTATAATTCAACCCTTAAAGACCTCAAACACTTAGCTAAATCAACCAAGTCTCAAACCACTTTCAAAGTAGGTCTAGACTCCTATAAACAATACCCGAAACAACTCGGAGCGAAACCGAAGCAAGGCGCAACAACTTGCTAACGAAACGACGAATGAAACCACGAACCGACGGGCAACAACACAACATTATAAACACTTCAAAAGGCTATTTAATAGACTTGAATTGTTTCTCAGATGTTAAACAACAGATAGGAGAAAAGAACTCCCGAAAGACGAGACGATCACACGGCTCAATCTCGAACTACGCGATGAGAAGAATTGCTATCTTCGAAGCGTCAAAACATCGCTAGACTTAAGGAATGCATCGAAATAGAAGTCTAACACATCTAAACATGGTATTCAATCATCATGTAAAGATCTAGGACCAAATCGAGGTCAGGAACACAAAACACAAGCAAACTCTCAATCGCGTCATTTCGACTATCGTCGAGTTACGACTTGTGACTTTAGCAAGTCAACAACTATATGGCATCTCTTAATAGTATTTTGGTCTTAATGTGATCTCTCATACACATCTAGACTCTCTCACAAACCAAACAAGCAGTCAACACGGGAAGAAATACGAGCATTGCATGCAATTCAAGCTAACTGGAAATCGGGGTATTGCATGCACCATGGACGAGTCCCATTTGACGAACATGGCCAAGGCCGTGTTCAAATTTATCTGTTCATGCCTTATGCCATCCATCAACCAGCACATGGTGTCTTGGCATAATGCCATTTTGATCTACACCCTCCTGACTGGTGGGTTTGTTGACGTTGGGCGCCTGATCAACGCCCAGATTCAGAACCTCATTAGAGGTAGGATAAACTCGAGATTCGTTTTCCTGAGTTTAATTACGGGATTGAGTGGTGGGGCTGGAGTCGTTTGGGCTCCAGATTCTGAGAGAGTTCGGGCAGTCCCGACATTTCTGCGGCGCTTCTTTTTGATCACCCGCGCCAGCTACGTGAGACTGATGATGTATGTGTATTTGATGAAAGTCAAACCCAAACATGGTTGCAAGTACAATTCTAAGATATATAAGTTTCCAAAATTGGTCAAAATGAGCTTTTTGGATACATAATTAGATATGTTAAAATGGTCAAGAACCGCATGGTGGGCTAATCGGGAATCGGAAAGGGTTAAGGTTGGGAAAATGCAACCCTTTTAAATTCTGTGCCAAACGGGTTGACCTTAGTATTATATTTTACTATTTGATTAAAATATTTTATTGTATTAACTTCTTACCAACATTTATTTTATGTTATTTTATTATTGTTGATGAAGAGGATAATGATGTTGAAAAAGATACTTTCTCAAAAGAAAACTCGATTTCATGTTTTTAATTTGTATTGTTAATCGTTGTCACTTGTCCGTCAATATATTTGTTACTTAATTTCAATTTTTTGATTTAAATAAGGCATCATGTGTTAATAGGGTTGACCCTGTTAAACCGTACCCTACAGGGTTAGGGTTAGGGTTGTGATTTGAGTGGCCCGTTTAAATGACCCGTTTAACACGCGACCATATAGGGGCACAATCCTATAGGACTGACCCTATAGGGTTAGGGGAAACCCAATTTAACATCTCTACGTGAGAGGGGACCATGTGAGGAGTCTCATATTGAGGAGGAGGTGGATCCCTTGAAGGCAATCTCTAATAGGCAAGAGGAGATCTCGTTAGAGAACCAACTGATTAGTCAACATTTGGCGTAGATGCGTGCCGACCAGACTAACTTCTTTGGTTGGGTCACCCAGGTTGTAATACCCTGATTTTTGTTTATCTTGATTTGCGAGCAATAGTCGTATTTCTTCCTTTGTTGATTGATTGACTGGTTTGTGAGAGAGTCTAGATGTGTGTGATGGACCACATTAAGACCAAATTACTATTAAGAGATGCCCTATAGTTGTTGACTTGCTAAAGTCACAAGTCATAACTCGATGTTAGTCGGAATGTGACACTATTGAGAGTTTGCTTGCATTTTGCGTTCATGACCTCGGTTTGGTCCTAGATCTTTACATGATTATTATTAACATGTATGGATGTGTTGTACTTCTACTTGAATACATTCTTTAAGTCTAGTGATGTTCGGGCGCTTCGAAGATATCAATCGTTCTTATCGTGTAGTTTGAGATTGAGTCGTGTGATCGTCTCGTCTTTCGGGAGTTATTTTCTCCTATTTGTTGTTTAACATCTGAGAAGCATTCAAGTCTATTCAATAGCCTTTTGACTTGTTCATAGCCTTGTATTTTTGCCCGTCGGTTCGTGGTTTCATTCACCGTTTCGTTTGCAAAGTTGTTGTGCCTTGCTTCAGTTTCATTCCGAGTTGTTTCGGGAGTTGTTTGTGGGAGTTCTAGACCTACTTTGATGGTGGTTTGAACCTTTTTTGGTTTAGCTAAGTGTTTGAGGTCTTTTAGGTTTGGATTATAGGCCATTTTGGAGCTTTAAGGCTTGTGGTTGCATGATGGAAGGACCTTACCTCCACGAAATGAATGGAAAAAATCTCCAAGGTTAAATAAGGGGGATGCGGTCACATGGTAGGAGACCATGCGAGTGCATGGGCCCCGTAACAGTTTGTCCCTGTTTTGGTTTTTTGAAACAAATTTCCTATCCTACCCTTATTCAACATCCTCTAAACCCTTCCTAACCCCCATACTTAGTCCTAATCATGTCCTAACACTCTTGGGTAGTTAATTAAGGTTGGATTAGTGGTTGATTACTCCTAATCTTCACTAATTGTACCATGGAATTCCCTATTGTGCCCTCTTTTAATTGTGGAAGTATAAATACACAAATCCCTTTGTAATTGCAGCAAATTCCCTTCATTCTTCCCTTTTTCTTCATACGTATTAGAGAGAGAGAGAGAGAGAGAGAGAGAGACCATGGGGGCTTTGATCCCTAGCTCTTCTTCCTTCGATCCATGAAGATCCGACCGTTGGATCGTCGATTAACTTCAGATTCTTGAAGCCCTCGACGAGTAGAACAACTTCACCGATCCGATTTTCATTCTTGTGCTCATTGACCCTAAGGAAAACAAAGGGCTTGCTATTTGAGGTCAATGAGTACACATGTATGCTTTGTGTGATTTTATTTTGAGTTTGAAGAGTGAACTTGCTAAGAATCATGTGCAGGATAACTTCTATGATTAATGAAGTATGTTATAAAGCTTCATTTTGTAAGCTTGGACTTTGAGCATGATGGTTATATAATTTCCTAGAAACCTAGGGTTTGACATGATGCTTATGTAGTAAATGGTGTTATTGGTGATATGAATGATTTTGAGAGTTTTTATTGAATATTATGAATTATTGGAATTACTCATGGTTATGTGTTTAAGGTTTGGGAGCATGCTTGATGAACTCCTATTTTTGGTCGTGAGCATGAAAAATGAATTATCATTATGGATTACATGATTGAAATGTAATGTTTGACTTTCATGGATTAAGTTGACTTTCATGTATATAAGAGTATGTTGTTCAACTCTAATTCATGAATTTAAGGTTGTGAACATGCTAGATGAATTTATATCTTGGTTATAAGCATGTTAGATGAATGTCTATTTTTGGTGAGAGCATGCTGGATAAAATTCTATCTTGAGATACATGCTTGAAATGTGATGATTGACTTGAATTAATAAGTGTTAATCTATGAAACATGCTTGGGGATTTTTGTTGGGAAGGTATGGATTATTTTGGGTTACACAATGTTATTAACCTTGAGAACTTAGCCATGAATATTAGCTAATGAAGTTAGGAGGGTCATGATGCAAATAGCTTCTACGCCCTAGAATTTAGTAAGAGTAGAAACGACTCAACGGAGTTGATTATGAGATTAATATGAACGTAGTGAATTACATATTGAGATCCTACGGAATTTGGGGTAGTTTTGATGGAGGTTAAGCCTCCGAGCGTTTTCAAGTGTATGAAGAACACTTGGGTATTTGAGACTTGATATTATTGCTCTAATGTGTTTATGTGCTAGTTAGCATTGAAATGCATAACTATGTGATTTAAAAGTAAATATCTACTTGATTGGATTAGTGCGCTATGTTTTACTTTTCCTTTGGTTGAGCATTCGAGTATATATTACATGTGCTTGCGTTTGAGTCCAGCTGGTATCGTTTGGTTTGAGTTATTGGCGGGAATGGATTGTCTTCACGAATTGTGGGATTCGTGATCGCAATGAATCGCCTTGCCGGGGTGCACACACCCCTCCATCGATGGCCACGGTGGGGATGTAGCTGATCATTGTTATAGTAATACACATGACCTTGATAGCTATGGAACTCGAGCGGGTTATGTCTCGGGGACGTTGATACCATGAAAGGGAGATCGAGGACACATTTGGTTGCACGTGTTTTATAGGAGCTACATGGCGGAAGTGGAAAGGAAATCATCTTCTCTTTCATGTGGTTTATTTTACGAGCACGTATATGAATTGTTGTGCTACGTGGCTAATGATATTATTTTCCCGAGATGATGATTTTATGATATAATGTTATACTAGAAATATAACATGCTATCCATGATTTGAATGGAAACCATAGTCTCCCATGTATGAATTATTATATGAGTTATGTTAAATGATGAAGTATGAGACTCATGATATAATTGGGTTATGTGGATGATGGTTGATGATAGGTTACAATATGGAAATAACATATTACACATATTGGAATTGAGAATCATATTCTATTTGATATAGATTACTTTATGATGAATTATGCAAAACGATGTTCCATGTGACAATTGATATAATTTGGTTTTTGGTTGAGGATTATTCCATGAAATGATATATTATGCGTATGACATGATACATGCATGTTTTACTTGAGCATAATGCCATGCCATGACATTTCATCTTTAGTAGCTTACTAAGTCTTTATGACTTACTTTATTTACTTTGTTTTCCTTAGATTCGAGCTGAGCTAATGATTCGAAGGAATCTGCCGAGTCTACGATAGAACATGTGCTTCTTGTGAAGGTTGCTACTATTAATATTTTGTAGTCTTGGTTTTGGAAAGGACCTTTGGGAAGTGAAGTTATATAAACTTCACTATGGGTAGTAAGACTAGTGGTCTTTATTGGTACTTATACTTGTTAAAGTATTACGTAGTCTTTTGTGAGGCGACAACTGTTAGTCGTGCCATGTTAATATTATTATATTATTTCTATCCTTCTCAAGTATGTATTATTGTTGGTCCCAAAATAGGCTCAATCTAGGCTAGAAGGGGGGGGGGGGTTGAATAGCCTAGTTATGTTTTTATAAAACTTTTATTTTAAGAACACTTCTTAAGGATTTACGAAAGGTTTGAATAGAAGTGCTTAGGCAGTGGAAACAAATCAGATTCTTAAATTATCAAGAGTGTTAAGGCGTATGAATGCAGCAGTTAAACACAAGCAGTTAAAGTGAGAGATAAGAAGAGTTTGAAGCACATTACTGTGAATTTGAAGTGGTTCGCTCGTGAATAGTACTACATCCACTACCAAAGTGGTTAGCTTTGGATTTTAAAAGTGCACTTGTTTATCCACTAGGTTTATGATTTAGATCTCTAATGGATCGTGTACAAAATTAGTTTTTAACCAAGTGTATAAAGGTGAGAGAGACAATCAATGAATAATTGTTCTCCACACGTGCAGAATTAAAGAACAGCTTTAAAGACAAACAGAATGAAGCTGAGAAAGAATTTAAGATGGCAGATCTGCAGCTTCAGAAAGTTTGGTGAAGTGTTAGCCCAAGTCCTTTGATCTCTTGAATGCTTGAGTGATGAAGATGAAGCTTGAGAGTTTAATGCACCAAAGAGTTATATCTTAAGATCTTCAAAACTTGAATATATACCAGGAAGAGACCTTTTGACCGTTGGTTTAAAATCAGAGATAATTGAGTCCAACGTTCTTTTGCATTGAATACAATTCGGCGCCTTGGGAGAAGAAACAACCACAGTCATCAGAGATGCAGTGTGCAGAGAAGACATTACTAAACAGAGTAATGTTTCAGAATGCAGGCTTTGCAGCTTGGAAAGTCTTCTTAGCCAAAACGGGTAATGTCTTCGATCTTGATTTCGAGGATTCGGCCGGTTGTCATCTTGCAGAGTTGACTTCTTGAAAAAATAATCTGGTGAAGACATGATGACTAGATATTTTCGAAAACATCTAAATAGGTGTACACGTGTCATTGCTTCATGATTTTGGCCAATTTTGATTTTCCGGTATTTGAGCAGACTTCAAAGTCTGCTGGTCCTTTAAGGCTGTCAGAAGCTTGCGGAAGGCGCCTAAGAACTAACACTTAGTAACTATTCTAAACAAGGTGATTCTAAGACAGTTGCCACACTAATCGGTACGCAGACCTTTTAGCCTACTGTACAAAAGAATCAGAAGATGACTCAACCAAATCTGATCATAGGAATCAACAATCTCCTCCTATTTGGTTGATGTCATCATCTCAGCTACGAGCAGACTTTGAATCATGCACTGAGATAATAGTATGTCTAAAGGAAGTTTTTATTAAGAGCAGACATACCTCTCAGAGCAGAAGTCTTAGTAGAGAGATAGCTAGACTAAGTACTTACAGGATAATCATTAACACAAAGTACTTAAGAACAACAAGGTTTAAATCTATAAGCATGCATGATATAAAGATTTAAACGCGAAGTTTAAATTGAGCAGATATATCAGAAAGAAGCAATTTAAACTTTGAAAGAAACTTGAGACATCTGTGATTAAACAAGCTGTTTAAACAGCAGAAGTTTTGGCAAAACAACATGGTTTAATAACATGAAATCTGAGAACAAAATACCAACGAGAATCAAAATAGGTTGGTGAGTGCGTCTTCGTTCTAAGTAGTCTCCAACCCAGTTCGGATTACGTCATCGGGCGTTCTCGAGTCGGTTACGTTCCTCAATCAGGGCTTGATTCAAGAAGTGAGTAGCTCTCTCCTCCCTGATGGCACCAACCCTACGCTGTTCAGCAGCAGCTCTTGCATCGGCTTCTTCGACGAGGCGAAGATTGGTGAAGTCAGCAACCTCCCTTCGGCTAAGAATCGCCCTAGCCATCCCTGTTTTGAGCTCATTGAACAGGCCACGAATGCTGATCTGTTGAGAGTGCAGCATCCCGATCAGAGCAGCTTGTTGATCTTGAACTAGGAACCTGTGAGTTGTGAAGGCTGGCGATTGTCGTTCACTAGTTGATCAACAATCTTCCTATGTCAAAGATGGTAGCATGAGTAGCATTGAGGCCGTAGTTGAGCACATCAATCTGTGCTGCCATAGAAACCGCCTGTTGGTGAGCTAGTTGGTCGTTGTTTGCTCGAAGAAGCTCCGAATAGCGTGATCGATGCGATGGTAGGCGAGAGAAGGGTGAAGGTTAATGGAGATATGGCTGGGTGGAAGGTTGTGGAGCGGAGGTTTGGAGAAGAGGAAGATGGGCGAGGGTTTGGAGAAGAAGAGGGTTTGGAATCAACCTCCAATGTCGAGCTAAGGCTGGCGATGGAGAATGAGAAGCGAGGAGGAAGAGGATGCTTCTAAGAGGTAAGAAGGGAAGGGATAGTCGGGTAGAAGAATGAAGTTAGGAGAGGAAGGAGAAGGATAGAGAAGGTCTGATATGGAGGAGAAGTCAAAGAGAAAAGAGTGAGTGGCAGAGGAAGAGGTAATGTGTGAAGAAGAAGTGGCAGCAGGCTCCTCCCCAACAGCAGCAGGGGCTGTTGAAGAAGTGAGTGGAGGGGAGGAAGAAGATATGGGAGAGGAAGGTGGGATAAATGGAATGAAAGGTTCAGAAGGCTCGGAGCGTTTTGACTTACGCTTGCGAGGACGGAGGAGGCAAAGATCGGGGATCGTTAGTCTCTTCAGGCCAATGTGAGGCTGGAGCAGGATCAACAGCAGCAGACTTTTTCTTGCGTCTAGCAGGAGGTCCAGCAGCGTCTGAAGAAGAAGTTTTTCTCTTCTTGGGAACCGGCTCCTCAGTAGCAGAAGAGATCCTTTTCTTCTGTTTGAGAGAGGATGAAGGAGCAAGCCTCTTCGCTTGAAAGCAAGCCTTCGAGCTTCTTTGGAGCTTGCTCAAATGGCTAAGAAAAGAGTCTATGGTAGTCTCAGGATTGATTTTAATGATCTTAAGTGGTGGGGGATTCAGAGCATGGACAATGATCAGAGGAGGAAGCCCTTGCTGAGCTCTCTTTTCATTGCGGAGCTTGTGAGTGTTGATGATGAAAGTGCTGGTGAATTGGATGGATTGCTTGATTTTCTTCATCTCAAACGCGAAGAGGCGAGTATGGAATTGAGTGTTGGCTCGAATTAGACAGTTAAGAAGACGAACAAATGGCCGCTCGCCGAGGAAGACTCGGGCAGACAACGGAACGACAAAGATCACAAAGCATGTCGAACAATATTTGTGCCCAGTTGAGTCTTTTGTTCAAGATGACAGCAGAGGTGTATTCCAGCTGTTCGGATGTCATGACGTCATGGGTGCCATTCTTGAAGATCATACTCTTGTCAAACAGATGGCTGAGAAAGTAGGCATCATCTTCAAACAGACTCCTCTTCAGCTTAGCAGCAGCTTCCCTTGGAGTCTTCTCGCCACGCATATAAGACCAAGCGAGCCTTTTCGGTCGATGAGTGAAGTAGGGCCGTCAATTCCACGCCAATAATTTTAGGCGATTCTCGAAGCGATGATAGGTGAGCGGTGGTGCTCGAACAACAAGAAGTTGATGGAAGATTTCGAGTCATTGAGAGCGGCTTTCGGAAAAATTCTTCCACCGATAAGTAGTCAAGTCAACATCACCTAGCATAAACAACGGCAGAATCCCAGACTGGTTCAGGTCGTCTACAATTTTAACCCCGGCCGCATAGGCACGAACAGAAGGTTCGTCAATGCACATCCCCGGGTGATACATAGTTGGGGGCAGAGTAGGAATCTCAACAGGTGGATTTTGAGCTTGTTCAGGAACAGCAGATGTAGAAGAAGTACCAGCCTAATAGCATGTCAGAAAATTAGGCTAAGAACTTAATAAATCGAAGAAGATGAGCAATGCAGAACATTAAGCCCTAAAATGTCTGGACAACGCATGGAATGCTATATGCAGGCAAAATATAACTCAAAATACTGAAATCGACAGTTCAAGAACATTTCTAAGAAGAAATTATCAGAAATGAACAGTAAAATTTGAAGATTTAATAGTAATGAAGCTAACAGTTACATGAACAGTCAACAATGGCGTAATTTGAGATGAGATAGCATACTTAACTCGCACTGAGATTACGAAGTTAGGGTTCGAAATTTCTTACCATTTTCGAAGATTTGCAGAAGAAGAAGAAGTAAATGACGCGAATCTGCAGAATCAACTATCGAACAGGGCGAAGGAAGCAGAAAATTTTTAGAGAGAAGAAACCTTAGAGAGAGAGAGAATAGAAAGAGACAGTTTTGGTAAAAAGAACTTTTTGGCGGTTGAGGGTTTATAAAGGGGCGTGCCATCAGTCATAGAGACTTGTGAAAAGTTATTAAGTCAGTCGCCTTTTAGATGACAAGACTTAATGAATGACGGCTTTTAGGAAAGAGAAAAGTGCCTTTTCAGATATATACTCAACTAATTTTCAAAATTAGTCCCTCTCAATTTTCATAAGCCTCCCTTTCAAACTTATAGTTTAAAAAGCTTATTTATCTTCCAGTGACTTTAGAAATTCTCGATTTTAAAAATTTGAAAGTAATAAGTCTGCTTAAGATAAATTTGCAAGTCTACTTAAAAATAAATTTTCAAATGCAAAATAAATTTTCAAATGCAGCTCCGCTAAAGATTTTTTAAGAAAAATTATTTTGAAATATTATAATAAAAATTAATTTTAGATAAAATTTAAGCAATCGGGCTCAAGCATCTGGCTCTCCTTAGATAAGCAAACCCGTCTCGCACATGCAGCTTTGGTGAAGATGTTTGCTAGTTGATGGTCAGTTGAAATGTACTTCATACTAATGTTTCTCTTTTCTACATTGTCCCTTAGAAAGTGATATCGAACATCGATATGCTTTGTCTTGGAATGCATCACGGGATTGTAGGTGATAGAGATTGCTGAGGTGTTATCACACATGATTGGGCGTCTGCTACTTTGATGTCGTGATCTACTAACTTTGTTTGATCCATAAGTTGGCTGACTACGGCAGCCTATGTGATGCAGCGGTAGTGGAGTTTGAGGCCGATGCTTGTTTCTTGCTAGCCCAAGAGGCGAGTCATCTCCTAGAAATTGACAAGTTCCACTAGTGCTTTTCACGTCAATTTAGCGACCCGGCATAGTCTGCGTCAGTATCAACCAAGTTGAAAGATGATTCTCTAGGATACAGATACCTAAGTTGGTGGTATCGATACGTATTTGATGATTCTTTTTGGCTGCAAGAAGATGTGACTCACGAGGATCTCTTTGAAATCTAGCACACACCACATATACTATAATGGGATCTGGCGGCGGTGAGGTAAACAGAAACCAATTATCCCTCTATAGTAGGTGATATCAACTTTCTTTCCTTGTAGATCTTTTGTAAGTTTGCATTTAGCACCATTGGAGTATCAAATGTGTTTCATTTCCAATCAAAT
>CM028383.1:72008231-72142613 GCA_013146195.2 Codonopsis lanceolata
GTTTAGAGGGGGTTCTAGTGGGGTAGAATAGGAAAATCACATCAAATAATCAAAACAGGGGTAGGTTAGCTCAAGCACCATGCGGTCGCATGGTGCCATAGGAAGCGACCGCAGTCTTGTCCACACATGGTGACATTTTTCTGTTGTCTGCTCACAGTCCGGTCGCTCCTCGCATGCAACCGCAAGCCTTAAAGCTTCGAAATGGCCAATAATTCAACCCTTAAACTCTCAAACACTTGGCTAAACCATCCAAGTCTCAAATCACTTTTAAAGTAGGTCTAAACTCCCACAACACCAAACAACTCGGAGCTAAACCGCTAAGTTACAACAACGCTAACGAAACGATGAATGAAACCGCAAACCGACGGGCAACAACCCAAGGTTATAAACACTTCAAAGGGGTACTAAATAGGCCTGAATGCCCCTCAGATGATAAACAATAGGTAGGAGAAATGATCTCCTAAAGACGAGACGATCACCCTGGCCAATCTCAAACTACGCGATAAGGAGAATTGTTATCCTCTGAGCGTCGAAACTTCACGAGACTTAAGGAATACCTCCAACTAGGATTCTAACACATCTAAACATGTTATTTAATCAAAGATCTAGAGACCAATTGAGGTCAGAACGAAACCCGAGTAAACTCTCAATCAAGCATTTCACTATCGCCGAAGTTACGACTTAATTTGTGACTTTAGCAAGTCAACAACTAAATGACATCTCTAATAGTATTTTGTCTTAATCTGATTCTCCTACACATCTAGACTCTGTCAAATAAGTCATAAACTAAGAAGAAATGCGCTTGCACGCACCAGCTAACCTGAATCTGGTCTAACACCGCTCCATGAAATTCCATAACTCACACATATTTGCATATAATCAAGTAGGACATAATGCTCTACCAAGTATCAAGAACAATGCATATATTTGCATATAACCAATGTGTTTAACTAACTTACAAGTTTAGTTCAAAACTACGTATTGAGGTACTTATTAGTCCTCAAGTCATCAACCCACCAAGTATAGCTTATCTTAATAAAATATAATATGAGGTCTTCCCAAATCCTCAACTCAAATCAAACCAAAGACTACCACGCTAGTCTCAAAATATCCACAATTCAAGCCTTATTATTTCAGCTCTATTTTAAGTACACCGGACTCAATCATAGTCCTAATCATACATGATCAATAACACCAACCTCATACTTAAAACATCATGACTACTCCGTAGTCACTTCTCACAAGTGCTTTTATAAGCACGCAACCAAAACTTAAGAAGAGAATTCTTTCTTAATCTTCTCTTAAATATTCTTGTGACCTTATATGGGTCTCCATTATCCCATGCTCTAACAAGCATGCTTAAAATATATTTCTAGTTCATCTCCATAACATAAGTGTCGCCATAGGACACAACCAAAAACCCTGTGCACAAACATAACCCAAACAAACCCAAACATTGTAGGGTTCAACCCGCTCTTTATCATTTTATTGGCCTTATAACGACCAGTTGAGTCTTACTAACACATTTCATTATTTATGTGTTTTACAAATTCACCGTAATAATTCCTTAAAGTTTGTAACCAAATCCCAATAGTCATTCTGCTTAATTCCCAAGACTAAAAATCCACAAAACACATCACAATCACCAACCATTTAAAATTTGGAAGTTATATGCTTCACTTCAATAATCAAATCCAAATCCAGAGGATTTCAACTCAAGTTCATTTAGCACTTTAATCAACTTATAATGACTCCGCCGAGTCCAATCTACTCCTTTCTAAAATTTTAGGCATAGAAGCCATGAGTCTCAATATCTTCTTATGTTCATAACTCATCATCAATAGCATCTCCCCTGTTCAAAACTCACATAAACCCCACAAATCACTTAACAATGCAACTTAGAACAAATTGGCCATCTTGTTAAATTCATTCAAGTCACCTTACCAATCATAATTTCCAATTCATGATTAAATCATACCACATGGTTTAATATACTCTAATAAGCATATAAAACATAGTAATCAAGCTCACATCAATAATTTTGCAAGCTAAACCAAATTTGGGCAAAACACCCTCCAAGTATCTCTACCAAATCAACCTCAATACTCATAGATAATCAACATAACCAAGTTCAATAGACCATTAAACACTTGAATTTCATATAAATCAAGGTCTCAACATAGGTCCAACCAAGCTCTATCATCAATTAGAAACCTAGGTTCATGGCATCTTCTACAAACCCTAACAATGGCTTCCATTGACCTCACATAGCACAAATGATTGTTCCCTAGGGTCAATGGCCCAAAAAGAGAAAGAGAGGTAGAAATTTACCTTGATTGAGCCCCTCAAGTCACAATCCCGAAATTCCAATTGGTGTGTTTCCTTGATCTTCTCTTCAAATCCATGGTGTAGATTGAGAAATGGAGCTCTCAAGCTATGGTATCCATGGATGGACCTTCAAGAACCCTAGAAAACCCTTCTCTAAGCCCCTAAGAGAGCTCTCCCACGTTTTTTTGAAGTGTAGGCGTAAAATGGGAGGTTTAATTTGAAGTGTTTGGTTTATATATGATAGAAGGTAAGTGAGATTAGTTTAGGTGGGTGGGGTTGTTTCTCTCCAATTGGCCACACTAATCCCATCTAAAACACCAATAGATGGTTAGACATGTCTTAGTTAGGAGGGTTTAGGTTTAGTTTAGAATGGGTTTAGTGGGTATAAGTTAGACAACATTTCAATTTTCCACAAAAACCCGCAATGGCTGCTGTGGGACTTGCGGTCGCATCATGCAAGTATGATGCGAGCGCATCACAATCCTTTCCACCAAAACCCCTTTGTTGATTCCTTGCTCGGCTCCTGGCCGCTTCCCGCATGCATCCTCGAGCCTTAAAGCTTCAAAATGGCTCACAATTGAACCCTTAAAGTCCTCAAACATTAAACTAATCCATCCAAGTCTCAAACAAATTTAAAGTAGGTCTAGACTCCAAAAACAACACCCGAAACAACCCGGGCAAAACCGCGCAAGACGTAACAACTTACTATCGAAACGCCGAATGAAACCACAAACCGACTGACGGGTAATAACCCATGATTATAAACACCTATTAGGGCTACAAAATAGGCCTGAATGCCTCTCAGATGATGAACAATGATGAAATAGGCTCTCTAAAGAGCGAGACGCTTCGCCCGGCTCGGCTCAATCTCAAACTACGCGATAAGGAGAATTGCTATTCTCGAGGCGCAAAACTTCACGAGACTTATGGAATACATCCAATTAGAATTATAACACATCTAAACATGTTATTTAATCATCATGTAAAGATCCGGGACCAAATCGAGGTCGAAACACAAAACCCGAATAAACTCTCAATCGCGCATTTCGACTATCGTCGGGTTACGACTTGTCACTTTAGCAAGTCAACAACTAAATGGCATCTCTTAAAAGTATTTTGATCTTAATATGGTCTCTCATACATATCTAGACTCTCTCACGAGTCAAACGAGCAATCAACCAGGAAGAAATGCGAGCATTGCACGCGATTCACGCTAACCGAATCGAGTCTTACAAGTATAAGGTCTAATGAAGAAGCTTAAATACTTCTAGAAAGTTTAATAACAACTATGGAAATAAGAATTCCAAAGGAGAGACGATTATGCGATCCCCTAATCTACGCGATAGAGACGAGCGCTATCTCCAAAGCTTCCAAATCATCGATAGACTAAGGAAGACCTCCAACTTGAAGTCTAATACATCTAAACATGTTAATAAGCCATCATATAAAGGTCTAGGACCAAACCGAGGTCACGAACACAAAACTAAGCAAATCCTCAATCGCGTCGCATTCGACTATCGTCGAAGTCACGACTTGTGACTTTAGCAAGTCAACAACTAAATGGCATCTCTTAATAGTGTTTTTGGTCTTAATGTGGTCTCTCATACACATCTAGACAATCTCATAACCAATCATACAGTCGAAAAAGGAAGAATTGCGATTATGGCACGCAAACCCCGAAATGAAAGAGCGGGTTGTTACACCGTGTTAGCATAATCTTAGCTAGTACAAGTCATTGGGATAGAGAGCATTGTATGACATAGAAGTGCATGGGATGGATGTATAAGTGTTTTGAATCCTTGGGACCTTTCTGCTCATGAATCGACCGGGTTTTGATGGTAGATCTCATAATTCTTAATGCATGATTTTCTCTTAAACTTTGATTTTCATATGAATGTGGTGTTTAGCTTAATAAAATGTTTAGTTGAGATATTCTTTAAGACTGGTGATCACACACGGAGAAATTAAAAGTAGTAGAAGAAAAAGATCGGTTGGTTTTATATGACTAAGCCTGCATATATGTGGTGAACACCAAACCGAGATTACTTGCATACCATACACTTATAACTTGAGGTGGAAGCCAAAAAGATTTTATGTTTTATTTGTAGTTTAATTTTTTATTGCTTTTTGTATTTATTCGCATAGTCGAGTCACTGAAAGAGTCTCCTCGAGTTTGTGGGTTTATAGAGGAGTGTAAATAGTGTCACCCTCCAAAAAGATTTTAATTTTTGTTATATTTATACTTTTGTATTTATAAGTTTATTTGTTTACTCATGGACGAGCAAAGTTTAAGTTTGGGAGTATTTGATCGATGTATTTTATACGTCGATTTTATATACTTCTATGACTTAAATTATTCTATTTCACGAGGCTTTTGGTTACTAATATATGTTTTCGGTGAGTTTTGTAAGTTTCAGGGTTAATTGTGAAAATATGCGAAACTCCAGGGTTTTAAGTGCAAATTTCAAGAAGAGCCAAAAAGGAAAATTGAAGAAACAATGAAAGCTGTCAACACTGGACACCTTGCGGACGCAAGATGCCTCAGACCTTGCGACCGCAAGGTAGGCAAGATTTGGGTAAAAAAGGGTAAAAAAGGGCTAAAGTAAAGATTTCAAAAGTCGACATACCGGACACTTGGACACAAGGTATCCAACACCTGCGACGCAAGGTGGTCGAATGCCAAAATCGGATTTTCACATGGTGGTTCGATTGAAACACAACTCCCGAGTATATATAGAAGCCAGATGCCGAGCCCAAAGAGAGGAGGACGGCTGGAAGCTCTCTTAGATAGATTTTAGGTAGTTTTTAGATTGTATAACATAGTTAGATTTTGTAATCTCAAGTATTGAAGATCAAATCATGTATCCGATCATCTCCAAGTGTTGTTCATTGTCTATGATGAACTAATTCATCCTTAATCTAGGAGGTGGGAGGTAACTTGTATCGAATTTATGTTTTGATTTATATAATTTCATTCAATGCTTGTTGATTGTGTTGTTTATCAATCCCTATATTATTTTGCTTTGAACAAATGAATGTAATCAGAGGTGCGGATAACTGCATGACCAAGTGCATATGTCGTACACTGGCTCACCAACACAATAAATTGGACATATTGATGCACGAGAGTGATAAGTTAGGACCAGGTTCTTACATGATCTAGGTGACAGATAGATCATAAATCTAGGTGACAGCTAGATTGATAGTTCCTGTGCTTAGGATATAGAATGGATGAATTTTGTGGGATGGAGGCTGAACCAATTGTTCAACAGACTATATCTATCTTTAGTGAACGAACCCAAGACATTGAATGACATTTTTATGAATTGAACATAAATGAGATATTATAAGTGAAACCCAGGAATCCAAGATTACCACCCACCATAAGATCTTCATATCTCTTATTATCTGTCTAATTAGTTAAACTCTATAAATAGTAGTTTAGGTAGAATTAAACATAAAAACCCCTTTTAGATTAATAATTGCTATTAATAAATTGTATTGTTCGTGATCACTTGTCTCTGTGGGTTCGACCCTTGCTTCCAATACTATTCTATAATAGTCTTATTTACTTGCAAGGAAAAAGATTAAATAAAACATCGATCACAATGCCAAGTAGATGTTTACTCATCATATAATCTCAAATAAGGAACAAGTTCGACAAGAGCGAACATATTCAACATGTAGTTGTTTACTCATTTAAGGAATCAAACAAGAATTCGACAAGAGCGAATTCAACATGTCAAATAGATACATTATTCTGCAACATGCTCTCAATCATGCATTTACTTCACACGATCACATAAACCGCATAAGAACTCAATCGAGTCTTACGAGCACACAAACATCAAGGCATAAACATCAATTCATCTCAAAGTATCGTAAGCTAATTCATTAGTCTAACGAACTACAATCGTCGTAGGGATTGAATGTGGAGTCGGTATTGTTCATAACTCCCTAATTTCAACTCCGATGAGTTTTTACTAAAATTCAACCAAGTTGAGCATTGATACTATGTGTATCACATTGCCCTTTTCTAAGTTCTCCGTTCATTTAGAACTTGATAACTAAGTCGTTCATGTTCTTAAACTAGCCTTAAACACAATCCCAAGTTTCAAACCCTAGTTTCGGTGATTTTGCTAAACCTTGAATTGAACCGAATTCTTTTACAAGAGTTATTCACAAGCTTATGACAAACAACATTCATGCTTTACAAAATGTCAAAATCATAACGTCATAGAGATTTCATAAAATCATACACATATTATATAGGTTGAAATGGATGTTTTGTCTTCACAAAAGATGTTCACAATCATTAATAAAACAACTATAATGAAGGGGTCATGCTATTTTATTGAACATGGAAATCTCAGGGAATTGTCACTCACCTTAGTCCTAAGATTAATGGAGGAAAGGTTGATTAAAGAGAGGATTGTTGTAGAGAAGATCGAGGGCTTCGATTTGGCAGTCTCGGTTCGTCGATCGAACCACCGGATCTCCATGAAATGGTCTCTCAAGTTGGAGTGACCTCCATGGACGAAAATGGTGAAGGAGCCTCTGAATCTCTGGTTTGTTCTTGATCAAAAATGGCTGAAAGGCTGAATTTAAGTTTATATACTTCCCTCAAACCCCAATCCAAGTGATGGTGGTTATCTTGCTTCTAATTGGCCAAGGAAGGGTGACCATTGATAAGGGATGATCAAAGGGCTTAGAAGGGTCTTAGAAGAGTCAACAATGAAAGCTTGGACTCACTTTGGTCGGCCAAGGGCAAGGGCACAAGGGTCAACAACCAAAACCAACCAGAAAACTCACCAATCCTGAATCTGCCTTGATTCGGTCGCATCACTTTGGACCCATGCTAGCGCTTCAACTATTCATGGCCAATTTCCAGATTGTTGTTACTGGACAGTCGATCTTGTAAAATCGACCATAAATCGCTCACAACTCCAAATGAGGTGATTTTTTATTTTTCTGAAAGTAGACTCATCAAACTATATTTTATAATTTTAAATTACTCAATTTAGACTTATATTCATCAAAATAAAGTTACAACAAAATCAAGTACTGAAGCCGATTTCCTGAATATAGAATTCTGGCAGAGCCGTAAGCCAAGACCTAAATGAGGTACTTAGACACCTTGGAAAATTACCAAATTTTACATTGAGTATCCTAACATATGCAGGTAAAACATACTAAAGTTTTAGAAAATTCTCTTTAGTAGATTGGTACCAGAATTTTCCCGAAGATTGCCCAAAACCGGACTGAATCTGTGAAGTAATATGTTGGTCATCTTATTTCCAAATGCAACAAGTCTATGAACAATGATTATGCAAGCACGGGAAATACTAGTACACTTGGTTTAGAACTCAAATAAACTTCTCGCAAGTTGAAAACACAAACAATACAAGCAACGAAGGGAATCCCGAGAAACCCTAAGGCTCAAACGAAGCAACAATGCTTCTAAACTCTCAACCAAGCATACAACAACTAAGATGAACATTGTAAATCTTATATGCAAGGTACTAAGACTCCCATGAGACTTAATTAGGTGCTAACATGATACGAAGAACACTCGAAACAACAACAACAAGACATGCAACACATGGAAGACCATTACTCTATTATGATCTCAACCAATTCAATGCAAACATGATATGAATGAAATGGAGTCTCTAACATGTCAAGACACTTAATAAACATGTTACAATGATGACCAACATGAAATGGGTTTGGGTTCTCACATCCTCCCCCACTAAAAGGAATTTCGTCCCTAAATTCATACCAAAAATCTCGAACAAGTAAGGGTATTTCTCCCTCATCTCAAGCTCGGTCTCCTATGTGGCTTCCTCAATATCATGATTCTTCCACAAGACCTTCACTAAAGGAATCCACTTGGTTCACACTCTCAGCTGACTGTTGCACCATCTCCGAACCCCATTATATAGCCTCACCAACCTCATCCCAGCAAATTGGTGATCGACACTTACGCCCATACAATTCCTCGTACGGCGCCATCTCAATTCTCGACTGATAGATGTTATTATACGCAAACTCAGCCAACGGTAGATGTGAATCCAAACTACCCTTGAAATCCATAGCACACGCACGTAGCATATCCTCCAAAATTTGTCATCCGACCATCGATGTGGGTGAAAAGCGATCTTGAAGTTCAACTGCACCCAAAGCCTCCGCAAAGAATGCCAGAACCTAGAAGTAAATCTGGGGTCTCTATCTGACACAATGCTAACCGGTACACCATGTAATCTCACAATCTCCTGAATGTACAACGCTGCCAACTGACTCAAATTGTAGGAAATCGCAATAGGTATAAAATGAGAAGACTTAGTTAACCTATCAACGACAACCCAAACTACAACAAAGCCTCTACGAGTACATGGCAAACCCTGTAACAAAGTCCATGGTGATATGCTCCCACTTCCACTCCGGAATCTCAAGTGGATGAAGCAAACCGGCAGGTCTCTGGTGCTCAGCCTTAACCTGCTGGCACGTCAAACATCTCGAAACATACTCAGCTATCTCCCTCTTCATACCATTCCACCAAAACTGCCTCTTCAAGTCACAGTACATCTTAGTACTACCCGGATGTATCGTATACTTGGCCTTGTGAGCCTCATCAAGAACCATACGTTTCACTTCATAGGAAGAAGGAACGCAAATTCTACCCTGGAATGTCAAGATCCCATCACTGTTTATCGCGAACTCGGGTGTATTATTCTCACCCAATCCATCGATAATCTTCATCAAATCCGGATCAGTAGCTTGAGCTTTTTTGATCAACCCAAACAACACTGGTGTAGCACGAACACTAGCAAACAAAACACTATGCTCACTCACAATAGGACTCCACTCACAGACATCCTCGAGCATCTTCCATTCCCTCATCATCAAACAAGACATGTAGGATCTCCTACTCAACGTATCCGCAACCACATTCGCTTTCCCCGGATGGTACAAGATAGTACAATCGTGATCCTTAAGCTTCTCCATCCAACGCCTCTGTCTCATATTTAACTCCTTTTGTGAGAAAAGGTATTTCAGACTCTTATGATCCGTATACACCTCAAACTTAGCTCCATAAAGATAGTGTTTCCACTTGTGAAGTGCAAAGATAATAGCTGTCAACTCAAGATCATGAGTCGGATAATTCTGCTCATATGGTGACAACTTCCTAGAAGCATAGGCAATAACCTTCCCGTTGTGCATAAGCACACAACCCAAGCCTTCCAAAGAAGCGTCACAATAAACCATGAAGTTCTCACAACCACTAGGCAAAGCTAAAACCGGAGCTGTAGTCAACCTCCTCTTCAACTCCTGAAAGCTAGCCTCGCACTTGTCACTCCAAACAAAAGCAGACTTCTTCTGAGTAAGATTGGTCATAGGAGTGGCAATCTTGGAAAATCCCTCAATGAACCTACGGTAATAACCCGCCAAGCCCAAGAAACTTCGAACTTCGGTCATCGTACTAGGAGTCTTCCACTTGGTAACAGCCTCAACCTTCGATGGATCCACCGCGATACCATCACTAGACACAACATGCCCAAGAAAAGCAACTTGTTCTAGCCAAAATGCACACTTGACAAATTTAGCAAAAAGTTGTTTCTTACGCAACACAGTAAGAACCTCTCTCAAATGATGCTCATGCTCCTCTCGTGACTTCGAGTACACAAGGATATCATCAATGAACACCACTACGAAACAATCAAGGTACTCATGAAACACCCTATTCATCAAGTCCATGAAAACGGCAGGTGCGTTTGTCAAACCAAACGGCATCACAACAAACTCATAATGGCCATAACGCGTACGAAAGGTTGTCTTCGGGACATCCTCCGCCCGAACCCTCAACTGATGGTAACCACTCCTCAAGTCTAACTTGGAATACACAACAGACCCCTGAAGCTGATCAAAGAGATCATCAATGTGAGGTAATGGATACTTATTCTTTATAGTAACCTGGTTCAACTGACGATAGTCAATGCACAACCGCAAACTACCATCCTTCTTCTTCACAAATAACACCGATGCACCCCACGGAAACACACTCGGTTTAATAAACTCCCTATCAAGAAGTTCCTGCAACTTTCTCAACTCAGCTGGAGCCATTCTATAAGGTGCTCTAAAATAGGGAAAGTTTCCTGGCAATATCTCAATGCAAAACTCTAACTCTCGATCGGGAGGTAATGCATAATCAGTCGAAAAACATCCGGAAATTCATTAACTACCGGAACTTCATTAACAATTAGAACTTCATATAGTATAGAAGTAGGCATGCTAGTCTCAAGTACAGAAGCAAGATAACAAGTACAACCTTGCGTTAAAAGTTTTCTAGCCCGCAACGTAGAAATAACATGTATATTATTCATGTCATGATCACTAATAAACACCAACTCCGGTATACCGGGCATGGCAATTGTAACACCCTTATGATGGCAATCTACTAGAGCATGCAATACACTATCACCAATGAACACATCACAAGCCTTATAGACCTCGGATGCGAGTTCAAGATCACTCAATGGTATAGACATCAAGCACATAGGGTAACTATCAAGGCAAGACGCGTAAATTCTCAATAAAATGCGGTGCATCATATTTGCACCTGTATAGCAATACACCATTTGTTGTTCCATACCTTTTTGGTAATTGGTTCGGTCAATTTCAAATCTAATTTATACCATTCTAGTTCTCCGACGAAGACCTCTTGATAATCAAGTCAGGGGCCCTCTGAAGTGACTTCAAAAGCTTTCGTCGTAAAGGATGTGGGGTGTTCGTGAATCACATAAAAGCATCCTTTATATCGGTCTCAAGAATACAAATCATAAGCACATATAGGCATGGCATCAACATCATGCAACATAGTATATTAATTTACTATGTATGTAAACCAAATTATGGAATATTCATACTATTAACTACCTATCAATGGTAGATAAAACACATTATAAAAGGCTAGTACACTATCAATGTATTAGACTAATAAAGAGACAATACAACATTTCACGAATCACTAGGTAGCATATTCTTACTAACTAGTATACAGCCAATCCTTATAAGTCAAACCGTATACGGGTCGACAACCAATCAAACCAATCATCATGTGATCACCTACTGGCCAATCTCTAAGTTCCAACATATCATGAGGAAATTTCACCTTGATCAAGGTAGTCCCCCAAATACCCAAACACAACCATCGGGAAAGAGTTCTCAAATTCCCAACACAAGTAATACAAGAACTGGTGGTTAATTACTACCCTAACTATCTACACTAGTATAGTAATCTATGAAATACTAATAGGTACCACGGGAGATTTAATCACTCTGCTCTCGAAACGTATTACAACGAACTTTCGCCATAATGATTAACACGACGATCACCCTTGGGACCGACAATCTAGCTTCTCCGATTCCTAAAAATGGAACAAGGAACAACAGCTCTACTGAAACGCAACACCCACTCTTGGTATAACTGCAACTCATAAGCAATATAGGAGAAATATAATACTCATAGACACAAACCTTCACTCACGACAATCTAGACCAAACGAACTTAGTACTCCAAGTCATATTCATTCACGAAGAATCTGCCAATAAGGCACGAAATAGAACACTCAACGTCAAGATTCACACAAAGAACCAACCCACCTATGCCATGGAACCTATCCTGGCCGATAGCTAACCTATAAAGCTCGATACCAAGCGTGACGACCGACCGGACCCGAGGTGGAATCACAAGTCAAGTCGTCCAAATAGGACAACAATACATGCAATGACTCAATTATAGAAAACGACGTGACGCAACATTTCAGATAAAGCGCGACTCGGCACCAAAAGGCCAGAAATTTTTAAAACTTTTTAAACCTGATATAGCAATTAAAGACATGTATATCAATTCATCGGCGACTTTACTACCGGAACCCAACACTACACAGTTCATGCAAATATACCTCGACGGCTATAACATGCCGGAGAACAACATAAATAAATAAGAGCTAAAGTAATGCCCAGCGGAAGTTTTAAAACATGTGAACCATACTACATCTATACAAGGCTCGGCGTACATGCGCCGACGCTCAAAAATAAGATACAAGTATAGACATAAAACAAATAAACAAAGTTCCCAAGCAAAGTCTAAATGACTTGCTAAACCCAACGTCCTTACAAAAGAGAACAAAATAAGGACATCTATAAACCACAACCTCGTCGCGTGCGATCACGGACAAGCAAGAATCCTGCTACACCTCAACGAGCGGTACCTGAACGGCTCGAATTTAAAGGAGTAAAAGGGAGGGGGTAAGTCATAAAGACTTTGTGAGTTAACAATTATGCATGTCATGGCATCCTGCAGCATACATAGCAAGATATCATCTTTAATATCAAGTCACTCAAAGCATTCATTTAATAAACATTTAAATCACATATCCATGGTAGCACATTGTTTCACATAAGTGCTATAAAGTAAATCACATATAAGGAGGATATGTTATGGAACTGGTGCCGCTACGTAGCTCCTGTAATACACAGCGTTAATATTCGTGCCAATGATACCCGTGATGAGTGTATCAAAGTGCCGAGTTCTCTACTCGGGTAGCAAGCTCTCTCCTTGGTACTTAGACATGCCAATGTGCTCTCTTGGTTACAGCAAAGGGGCTACTTCCCCACTGTGGCCAACAGTGGAGGCGTGTGTGATAAAACCCCGGTATAACAACCCATCACTATCACGAGTCCCATAACTCGTGACGGCGATGCATTGTCACACCATTGACTCAACCAAATATGCCAGCTGGACTCATGCAATGCCAAGTAGATGTTTACTCGTCATATAATCTCAAATAAGGAACAAGTTCGACAAGAGCGAACTTATTCAACAAGTAGTTGTTTACTCATTTAAGGAATCAAACAAGAATTCGACAAGAGCGAATTCAACATGTCAAATAGATACATTATTCTGCAACATGCTCTCAATCATGCATTTACTTCACATGATCACATAAACCGCATAAGAACTCAATTGAGTCTTACGAGCACACAAACATCAAGGCATAAACATCAATCCATCTCAAAGTATCGTAAGCTAATTCATTAGTCTAACGAACTACAATCGTCGTAGGGATTGAATGTGGAGTCGGTATTGTTCATAACTCCCTAATTTCAACTCCGATGAGTTTTTACTAAAATTCAACCAAGTTGAGCATTGATACTATATGTATCACATTGCCCTTTTCTAAGTTCTCCGTTCATTTAGAACTTGATAACTAAGCCGTTCCTGTTCTTAAACTAGCCTTAAACACAATCCCGAGTTTCAAACCCTAGTTTCGGTGATTTTGCTAAACCTTGAATTGAACCGAATTCTTTCACAAGAGTTATTCCCAAGCTTATTACAAAAAACATTCATGCTTTACAAAATGTCAAAATCATAACTTCATAGAGATTTCATAAAATCATTCACATGTTATATAGGTTGAAATGGAGGTTTTGTCTTCACAAAAGATGTTCACAATCATTAATAGAACAACGATAATGAAGGGGTCATGCTAGTTTATTGAACATGGAAATCTCAGGGAATTGTCACTCACCTTAGTCCTAAGATTAATGGAGGAAAGGTTGATTAAAGAGAGGATTGTTGTAGAGAAGATCGAGGGCTTCGATTTGGCAGTCTCGGTTCATCGATCGGACCACCGGATCTCCGGGAAATGGTCTCTCAAGTTGGAGTGACCTCCATGGACGAAAATGGTGAAGGAGCCTCTGAATCTCTGGTTTGTTCTTGATCAAAAATGGCTGAAAGGCTGAATTTAAGTTTATATACCTCCCCTCAAACCCCCAATCCAAGTGATTGTGATTATCTTGCTTCAAATTGGCCAAGAAAGGGTGACCATTGATAAGGGATGATCAAAGGGCTTAGAAGGGTCTTAGAAGAGTCAACAATGAAGGCTTGGACTCACTTTGGTCGGCCAAGGGCAAGGGCAAAAGGGTCAACAACCAAAACCAACCAGAAAACTCACCATCCTGAATCTGCCTTGATGCGGTTGCATCACTTTGGACCCATGCTAGCGCTTCAACTATTCATGGCCAATTTCCAGATTGTTGTTACTGGACAATTGATCTTGTAAAATCGACCATAAATCGCTCACAACTCCAAATGAGGTGATTTTTGATTTTTCTGAAAGTAGACTCATCAAAATATATTTTAGAATTTTAAATTACTCAATTTGAACTTATATTCATCAAAATAAAGTTACAACAAAATCAAGTACCGAAACTGATTTCTTGAAAATAGAATTCTGGTCCGTAAGCCAAGCCCTAAATGAGGTACTTAGACACCTTGGAAAATTACCAAATTTTACATTGAGTATCCTAACATATACAGGTAAAACATACTAAAGTTTTAGAAAATTTTCTTTAGTAGATTGGTACCAGAATTTTCCCGAAGATTGCCCAAAACCGGACTGAATCTGTGAAGTAATATGTTGGTCATCTTATTTCGAAATGCAACAAATCTATGAACAATGATTATGCAAGCACGGGAAATACTAGTACACTTGGTTTAGAACTCAAATGAACTTCTCGCAAGTTGAAAACACAAACAATATGTAAAACCCTAGTTTATTGCTTGCATGTTTATTGCATGAGTTCATACTTTCATAATCTTCATTAGTATGTTAACTTAGCTCCCTCTTATGCTTAAAGTCGATAGCATGTTCATTGACGTCGTTTTGGATGCTCGTTTGCACCTTTCTTTCACGAGTTGCTTTGGAACTCGGGTTTGTGTTTTATGTGATAAACACTTGGATAAATGTTAGAGACCACTCATAACATCATTAACACGCTTTAGATGTTGGTTGAATGCTAGTTGCATCGTCGGTTTGATCGCTAGTTTGATTCGAGCGTTAACCCTTCTCCGTTTGACCTTTTCGGTTGTCGTTCGGGAGTGTTCTGTCTGAGTTTTTATCCATGTTTGAGTGAGGTTTGAACATGGATTTGCTTTGGTTATTGTTTAGAGGTGTTTAGGGTTGAATTCTATACCATTTCGGGCTTTGGAGGACTTGAGGGTGCAAGGGGTAATGACCTAGAACAACCAAGGGACCAAAATGTCACATTTATGAAAATCAGAGTGATGCGGTCGCATCACTCTAGAACCATGCGACCGCATGGTGGCTTTTCCAGCTTATGGGAATTTTCTGCATTCTTCAAAAGTTGACCAACCAAACCCCACCCAAACCCAACCTAACCCACCCTAAACCACCCTAGTTCGTCCTAACTAACCTCTCATGCATGTTTGACAAGTTTTGGATGAATTGGATGCATGTACAACACATGGCAAAGAAAGACCTCCAACATGCAAGGCCATGCATTGGACACCTTCACCCACCCCCACTTCAGCCATTGCATGTCCAATACCTCCACTAAACCCCCCATATTCAGTCATTCACTTCCAAATTCATGGCTGAACATTTCTTGAGAGTTATAGAGAGTTCTTGGAGCTTCTTGAGTGATCAACAATGGTGGCCAACTATTGAAGAAGCCATTTCCAAAACCGTTCGGTAGAAGTGAAGAGGAGAGCAAGGAGAACACATACCCAACCTTGCATGGACGTTTTTGTACAACTTCTAGGACTTGTTTAAGGTAAGTTACAACATCTCTTCTTATTTCTTTTAGCCTCATTGACCCTAGGGAAAACAATCTTACTATATGAGGTCAATGAGTGCACTTAGGACTTTGTAGAGATGCCATGTCCTAGATTATGTTATGTGATGAATTTGGGTTGTATGAACAGATTATAGACCTATTATAAACCATGATTTTAATGTTATATAGGTGTAGTAATGTATGATATATCATGCTACTTTGTTGTCTAAGTGTTGGGAACATATTGGATGAGATAGTTAGGCTTGTAGAGATGCCATGATCTTGTATGTGCTAAATGATGTATTTTGGGTTGTGTAAACAGATTATGATCAGTTTGTAAATCATAATTTTAATGTTATTTAAGTGTGATAAAGTATGATAAATCATTCCATCTTGTTGTTTAAGCATTGGGAGCATGTTTGGTGAAATAGTTAGGCTAGTAGACATGCTATGTTCACGTATATGCTAGATGTTACATTTTTGATGGTATGATCAGATTATAAACATGTTAGAAACAGGTTGTAAACCATGTTTAAGATGTTATTTATGTGTGATAAAGTATGATAGATCACCCTACCTTTTTGTTTAAGCATTGGGAGCATGTTTGATGAAGTAGTTAGACTTGTTGAGATGCTATGATCACGTACATGCTAAATGCTACATTTTAAGTCGTATGATCAGATTATAAACAGGTTGTAAACCATGTTTAGAATGTTATCTATGTGTGATAATGTATGCTAAATCACCCTACTTTGTTGTTTAAGTGTTGGGTGCATATTTGATGAAATGACAAGAATGTATATGCCTAGTTTGTGACTTTGATTCTATGTTTCATACTTGATTATTTGATTGGGGTTTTATGGGTTTAATGACCTTAGTAACCTATTTAATTACGTTAGTATGGACATAGGAGAGTATTGAGGCCAATGGCTTCTATACCCTAATTTTGAAAGATTGACTATGACTCAACGGAGTTGACCATTGGGTTAGTATGACATTAAGGAGTAATAAGCCTAAGTCCTACGAATTTTGGGGTAGTATTAATGGAGGTTAAGCCTCCAAGCATTTTAAAGTGTATGAAGAACACTTGATGATTAGAGTCTTGATTTACCTCTAATGTGATTATGTGCTAGTTGTGAATTAAAAGCATGACTAGATGATTGTAGAGTACTTGCCTACTTATTTGAGCATATGAATATGAATTACGTGTGCTTGAAGTTTGAGTCTAGTTGAGTCGGTTTGTTGAGTCTTTGGGGCGGACGGCATGATCTTCACGAATTGTGAGATTCGTGATTTTGATGGATCGCCGCGGATTGCACACACCTCTATCGATGGCCACGGTAGGGAAGTAGTTTATCTTAGTTGTAGTATGGAAACATGACTTTGATAACTATCGGAACTTCGGCGGGGAAATGTCTCGGGGCGTCGATATCCACGAAAGGGATATCGAGGACACATAAGTTTGGCACATGTTTTTGCAGGAGCAACATGCGCGGAAAAAGGGTAACGATATCACCTCCCTTTTGTATGAATTGACTCACGAGTGCTATATGTGAATAATGTGCTACGTGAATATGATATGATATGAAATGTTGGTTGATTGAATTAATGAAATGTTATACTTGTTGATAACATGATATTCAAGATTGTTAAGTATGAATGCCTTGACATGATTATTTATGAAATGTATATTATGTCAATTGCATGAATTATTATTGTTGAGCATGATGCCATGACAGGAAGTTATGTTAGTAACTTGCTAAGTCTTTATGACTTACTTCTATTTGTTTTGATTGTTTTCCCTAGATCCGAGCCGTGCAAGTGGATCGAAGTGATTGTTGTTTTACATTGAAGAAGCTTTGGCAAGGTTGCTACCTTGTATTATTAGTACCTTTTATTTTGGCAAGGACGACGGGACATAAAGTTATATAAACTTTATGTGGGGTAGCAAGACTTCTATTGTGTGATATTTGAACTTATGTTTATTATTTCTTAATGTTTTGAGAGCCGACATATGTTAGTCGTGCCTATGTATATTTATGTTGATCATGCTTAAGTTGTTTTTTTTAACCATGTATTGGTTTGTTTAATATGTTTATTATCCGGCATGTTTTAGCCGTTAAGCATGCTAGACTAGAGTCCTAGACTTAGTTCAATATTGGGTTCCGGCCGTAGCGTCGCCGATGACTTGATATATAATTGCCACAAATTGTTATATGTGCCTATTTTTGCGTCACATGATTTTAATTTTGGACCAAGAGATTCATTATCTCTAAGGTTGTATTAGTTTGAGCTTGTTAGCTCGGGCGCCACTGTTTAAATATTATATGCTTCCACATGTGTTAAAGTTTTTGGCGTACCGCCGTTATGGCCTTATCCACTATTTGCTACTTGTTTTCATTACGTGCCTTTTTGGAAGCGGCACGACCTCGGGGTCTCGTCTTGGGACTCGAGTCGGGTCGCCACACAATACAAGCAACGAAGGCAATCCCGAGAAACCCTAAGGCTCAAACGAAGCAACAATGCTTCTAAACTCTCAACCAAGCATACAACAACTAAGAAAAACATTGTAAATATTATATGCAAGGTACTAAGACTCCCATGAGACTTAAATAGGTGCTAACATGATACGAAGAACACTCGAAACAACAACAACAAGGCATGCAACACATGGAAGACCATTACTCTATTATGATCTCAACCAATTCAATGCAAACATGATATGAATGAAATGGAGTCTCTAACATGTCAAGACACTTAATAAACATGTTACAATGATGACCAACATGAAATGGGTTCGGGTTCTCACACCTCCAGTGTGATAATCAGTATAATATATAAGAGAGTGATATATCAAATAGAAGCGGTGTTTATGTTTGTGTTTGAACCGTGAGGGAAAGAGAGAGATTGAGAGAGCCCCTTGCTGCTTTGTTAGTTTTGAGAGAAAAAGAGGCTGGTCCCCTTTCAGGAGGAAGTTTTCTCCTTTATACATGGTGTACATTTGGTATGTTATTGGGCTTGGGCCCTCATTTGGATATGGGCTCAGGCTTTCTTCTGGGTAGGGGCTTGGCCCAATCTTTAAAGTATAATTTTGTAATACTTTGTTGGGCTATATTTTCGGGCTCATTATTTTGGTGCATATCAATCTCAGTATAAGAACAAATTCATTTATTATTCAGATGATACCAATTGTAAACCAACCAACCCAACTGCGAAAGTAACAAGGACTCAGTAAATTGATAGTTCTTGCTCCTGCAATGGTGAAATCAATATTTCACTTTGTCGATGAATAATTGGGTGGGGGTTTGAAATGTACAATAGAAATAGAAATAAGGTATTAGGACCAACCAGAAGAGTGAGGAAGTTCAACTACACATTTCACCACTAATTATAAACCAAACATTAGAAAATTAAACCAATTAGACCAATGATGCAACTATATATGGAAAATTATGACATAAAAATAATAACAGACTCAAAAACCCATACAAAACTCAAATTATATTCAATAAATAAATATCATAGAGGGGCAGATTTCAAACCCTTGACCTTGGATTTGTTCAGATTTGTGCTCGTGCTAGGGAGTTTCATACTGAAACTTGGTACGTCTGAGAGTGCAATTGTCAGAGTGGAGAGATAAACTATAGTGTGGCCGGAGATGAGAGCTTGCTCATCGGGGATGGGGATGACAATGGTTGCACTCGAAGTAAAAACATGGAGTGGGGGAGGGGTGCTGATGGAGATTGGAGAGAGCGAGATTGAGTGAAAGAGTGACGTGTTTGAGCTGGCGCTAGGGTTCACAGTTAGCTTTAATTTAGTCGGTGGGTTAAATTCAACTTAACCCGTGAAATTTACTGTGTTGAGATGGGTAACCCATTATAACTCATTTTAGCATGCCAACGGTTCATTAAGGATATCGTAGTCATTTTATTTCCAGAAGTGATTTTTTTCGATTGAAAAAAACAGAGTATTGAGTAGATAGGAGTTAGAGTATCTCCAATACTAATGTGAATGTGAAAGAAATTTGATGCCACCTAGGATTTAAGTTTTCACATTATACTTGAGGGTGTAAATACATCTTACTCATCATTATTATTTTTTAAAAAAATCTTTCTATTGATTGTTTTATTTTATTTTAGTTTTTATTTTTTTGTCAAATATTATTTTAGTGATGAGATGCATGTTACATAAGATTACATTCACATTAGCATTGGAGAGATCCGGTTTGATTGAATGTAAATAAAGCAAAAAAAAAAACATATAAGATTGAATGTGTGAATTACTCATAGCCCAAACGGGCTTAACTCAGTTGGTTAAGAATTAATAAAGTTTGGGCTTAGCTCAAGAGTTAATAGATTTTGATACACCGATCAAATTCAAGATTGCATTGAGTATGTTGGTAGCAGCAACACGCATACTCGACCAGTTGTCATTCCTATATATACCCAATAATCCCTAAAATCAAGATTCAATAATCCCTAAAAAAAGAAAAAGAATGAGCGACGCCATTGATAGAGTTTCGGCGCTGCCGGAAACCATACTTGAACTCATCCTCTCGTTCTTAAATCACGTCGACCAAATTCGTGTCGGTTCTTTATCCAAGACATGGCAACTTGCAAAGGAATCGTTAACCGCTTTAGAATTCCACCACCAGCACCACCACCACCGCCACATAATAGAATCTGATATACCCGGCCCAAACCGGGTCATGAGCCAGGCACGAGTTAGCATCACGTGCTGATCACGGACATGGTACCTCTGGGGCCCACGGCCCAGCGAGCAAGATGAGACAGCCCAGCGAGCGCCGAACAGCATAACCCTCACTCAAACCTGGGCGGGCAAGGGCCTTGCCTGTCCGACCAGGGACCATGATCGGGACTCATACATGCTTGACGAAGGGATCGAACTTACCTTGCCTGGTCGGGTACCGGCCTTACTGTGGGCCGATCCGGACCGACGAGTTCGAGATCAATACGAGCACATGGGTAGAGCCTTGCTCGCTCAAGCATACACCAAGCTAGGGACGCTGATAACTTGCTTCCTAAGGCAAGTCAAAGGTTTCCATGTTTGGGCAGAATCCTTACCTTATCAACTCCTACAAGCTGTCAACCGCTGCGCTGTTTCTAAAATCAAGGGATTTCCTCCTTGATTATCTCGGCGATGGAACCGAATCCTAGACGCAGTTCAATCACCTTGAGGGTCTATAAATACCCCTCCATAATCCACAAACAAGGTACACACACTTTCTCGAGCCTCATTACTCTGTCAAACTGCTTCTTGACAATCACTCGATACTTACTCTCACGCCGGAGGGGTTTCGCGAGGCCTTGCCTTGCATTTCTACTCAGGTGTTCTTGTGATCTTAACAAGCTCGGGAAGGCGACAAGCCCGTATATCCTACCCATCTCAAGGACGGCCCAAGCTGTGCACTTTTGCCACATCGCTTTGGTTCCATTGTCGAAACGAAGTTTCATCACTTCCTCTACATTTCTTCCCAGGTAAAATCTTTCACTATTCTTCTATTGCAATGGCCGGAAAGGGTAGCAAACACCATGCCACCGCAAGCAATCAACAGCCGGGCACCACCAAGCCGAAACAACCCTCCCCAGCACCGCACGGGTGCAAACCAGAACCAAAAGGTGCGTGGCAGGCTCATGGCAATGAAGTGCCATTCGTGAGGGGCAAATCTCCCAACATGCCGCCCAGGCGGCAAGCCAACGTGATGCCAGGCTGGTTATTAATGAGAGACGGGATGCTCGTTCTCAAGATCTCAGGATGCAGCTTAACCGCCAGCGGGAGAACAGTCAAGGTAGTCATGTTAATCAGCCCGGACAACACCTTGATCAACAAGCGGCTGCTTTACAAAGTAGTATTACAAGAAGATGTATGCTCAATCAAGAATCGCCGCTTGGGCCATGCCCCTGCTGCCAGACGTGGCAATGCTCGCACTTAGCAACCGGCGCTGTTGGAGATGGCCCCTCGCTCAGCTGTTGCCGCGCCTAGCGACGCTGCCATCTGCCGCCCACATACCGCTCGAAAGGGCGGAGGCGATAAGCAGCCGCCGACGACTGCCGAGAGCGATATAGTCGCCAGCATCATTCCCACCGGCGCTACCATCGCCATGAGCACTATGCCCGAGAAGAGAGTCACGGCCGCCGTAGAGATCGAGAATGCGTAGAGGCTGAAGCACAGCGGCCAAAGTACAAAGCCCGCATCACCCAGGAGGTTGGGTCCTCCTGCGCGCCCACCTTTTGCCCGCATGTGCGTGGCGATGCCTCGGACCCCGCCCATTCTTCGAAGTTGACAGAAGACGTAGAGAAGCGGCTGTCTGAGAAGATGGAGGCCATGAAAAGGGACATGGCAAAACAAATGGCGAGCCTAGCTGTGGCCAAGCCCGGTTATGGCGCCATTAAGCCGGAGGCGCCCCTTTCACTCCAGAGATTGAAAATGCGCCACCCGCACAGGGGATCATCTTCCCACAATTTGACAAATATTTTGGGAAGACGCGGGCAAGCGATTGGCTCCGATCATTCGAGGCACAAATTCGGATGGTTACAGATATTGAAGCCTTGAAAATGCGGGCATTCGAGGGAGCCCTTCGTGGAAAGGCGCAAGCCCTGGGCGTAGTTCCCCGAGGAACCATTGGGAGCCGGGCAAGGTGCTCGAGAAAGTTTTTGGAAGAATTCGCAATGCAGCCCAACCCCGAAGAATCGCTTTCGACCTTGCTAAGATCAAGCAAGGAGATACCGAATCCTACAAAGAAGCATTCGAAAAGGTTCGAGGAGATGCTCGAACAGTGACCGCGACTGCTGACCCTGAGATAACATTTTGCTATCTAAACAACATGAGGGGGGCAGTGGCACCAAGACCATGCTAGCAATGAACCCGGGCTTCTAAGGCGAGTTCTTTGGTGCGAACTCTCATCTATTTTGCTCGACCGAGAGCGCCAAAGCGGATAAAGCCAAAGGCAAAGACAAGGCTCATGGCGCTCGGCCGCCACCGACTGCAGCCCGAGGGCCACCGCCGCCGAGCAAGGATAGGAGAAAATCATCCACCCCCTGCAAAGGTTGTTCGAGAATCTCGCTTACCCCGTTAAACACGACGCGGGAAGAGATCATGCTCCAGGTGGGAGATGCCCTGCCTATCCCCTATCCTCTTGATCCCGAGCTCGAGTATACTCGAGACAACACAAAATACTGTGAATACCACCATGGCACCGCCACACCACCGAGGGTCGTAAGGTGTTGAAGAGAGAGATTCAAAAGTCGATATCCGGCAAGTTAGACCGCTTCAAGAAAGACCAGGGCGAAGGAAACAATGCCAACAATAATCAAGGGAGACCCCCAAGAGGAAGAGGAGGCCAGCCCCTCAAATTCGGGGTGATAAACATGATTCAGAGGAGCTCCCGCCCAACACACGAAACACATATATTCCTTGTCCAGGCGATCAACGCCCAAAGAATACAATGCAAGGGAGCAGAGCATGTTTTCTCGCAATGAAGCCGGCAAGCACTCCATTGGCATCCGAGCAGCCTCGGTCATTTCCTCGCCTCGTCAACCAGAGTTCACAGAGTTTTACTAGACACGGAGCGCAGGGACATCATGTACTATTCCTCGCTCAAGGGATCGGAGTTTCCACACCATGCTCAAGCCGTCAGACTGAAAGCTCGAAGGCTTTACCAATCACCAGGTGGGGGTTAAAGGCACGATCGAGCTGGAAGTATTCATGGGTGATGGGGCCCAAACACGGATGGAGATGATCACATTCTTGGTGATCGACCTAAAATCGGCATACAACTGCATTTTAGGTGCGCCGGCGATGGCCAAATTCCAGATGGTCACCTCCATTCCCCACCAGAAAGCCAAGTTCTATACAGAAAATGGAGTGGGATCCTCAAAAAGAAGCCCCGGCAATGTGGGAGTATGTCCGGAGGCTCGTAAGAAGAAGCGTAAACCGACAGTGACATTCCCGATCGCAAAAGGCCCTAAGCCGATTGTGGACCTTCCCGATCGGACTATAACGATCTCCACTGAGCCTACCCCAGCGTCCACTTCTGTCAATAACATTGAGCTCGGAGAAACCCATGAAGCGGCCGAGCCCATGGATGTAGAGCCTCCCGAGCAAGCTCCAGTAGAAACTCCCGAGCAGACTCCAGTAGGGACTCCCGAACAAGCTCCGGCAACAGGTCCTTCTAGGCGCAAGGAGAAGCGCCCTAAATCACAGGATATTGAGCTGGACACTTTGCAAGTCCGGGACGAGCCTGATATTCAACCAGAGGGCGAGCTGGAAGAGGTCATCATCAATCCAACATACCCCGAGCAAAAAATTAAAATCGGAAGGCCATGCCTCCCGAAGCTCTGGCAAGATTGATTGAGCCGTTGAAGAACAACCTAGATGTGTTCGCTTGACTGGTTGAAGACATGAGAGGGCATTAGTGAGGACATTGCCCGCCACGACCTCAATGTCGATCCTACCTTCGCCCGGCCCAATGCCAAGACAAGACTCGCCCGAGAAAAATGAGGCGATCAAAGCAGAGGTCGAGAAACTCCTGAAGGCAGATATCATCGAGGAGATTCAGTACCCGACCTGGCTAGCTAATGTGGTGATGGTAAAAAAGGCAAATGATAAGTGGCGAATGTGCGTGGACTTCACCAGCTTAAATAAAGCCTGCCCGAAAGACTGCTATCCATTGCCCCGCATCGATATGCTTGTCGATTCTATAGCCGGGTTCGAGATGCTCGCCTCGGACGCTGCATCTGGATACCACCAGTCAAAATGAACGAGCAGATAAAGCAAAGACAGCAACCTTCCGAGCAAATGGGCGGCCTCTATTGTTACAAAATGATGCCCTTCGGCTCAAAAATGCAGAGCCACTTACCAAGCATGGTCAATAAGGTGTTCGGCCTCAAATAGGCGTAAATATGGAGGCTTATATAGATGACATGGTCATCAAAACCAAGGGCCGCGACCATACTCCTTGACTTGGCCGAGACATTTGCCAACTTGCAAACACAACATGAAGCCGAACCCGAGTAAGTGCTGGTCCGAGCAGGAAGTTTCGATTCATGGTCAACCGCATAGAAGCCAACCCGAGAAGATACAAGCCCTGCTCAACATGGAACAGCCCTACTGCATCAAGCACATCCAACGGCTAAACGGCAGAATCATTGCCTTAGGACGCTTCATTTCTGGCCACCGAAAAGTGCCTCCCTTTCTTCAAGGTTCAAGCAACAAGGGATTTGAGTGGAATGCGATCGTGCCAAGGCCCTCGAGCAGCCAGTGGAGTATCTTGGCAAACCACCTCTCCTCAGCAGCCCCATGCCCGGTGAGCCTTTATTTGTGTATTTAGCAGCCACCAAAGCCGTGGCCGCTGTTTTAGTTAGGGAGGAACTAGATATCCAAAAACCCGTGTACTATGTATCTAAGGCCCCTCACCCGCTGAGGGTCGTTATTTTAATGTTGAAAAATTAGCCTACTCTCTTGTCATAGCCGCCCGAAAATTAAGGGCTTATTTTTCTCGCACACATAATCATAGTATACACGGATGCACCATCGCAAAGTCCTCGCACAAACCTCGATACATCAGCAGATTGCTCAACCGGTCGATCGAGCTCACCGAGTTCCACATAGACTACTTGCCCAGGCGAGCAATCAAAGCGCAAGCATTGGCCGACTTCTTGGTTGAAACAAGCTTCATCCAGCACGAGGATCCTGAAACCAAGCAGCCGGCAGAACCCGAGCAAAAGCAATTGCCTCAACCCCGACCAGCCTACTGTTGGGATCTCTACGTGGATGGGGCAGCGAGCAAAGTCGGGAGCGGAGCTGGCATCCTTCTCGTAGCTCCCGATGAAATCACGTAATTCGAAGTTAGCTCTCCTGCTCAAATTTCCTCGCATCCAACAACGTGGCCGAGTATGAAGCAATGATTGCAGGCTCGAGCTCGCAATGCATATGGGTGTAGAAGCCGCCACAAGTACTGATTCACGCCTAGTCGTGAACCAAGTCCGTGGGGAATACATGGTGCACCACCCTACCCCGGTTAAGTATCGCGAGCTCGGAAGGAAATCTTGAAAATTTCAAGTTCGGGAAATGATCAGATTGACCGAAAGCGCACAACATGCGAAAGCACTACTTGTCCAAGATCGCTGAGGACAATCTTGCTTTGCTGAATCCCTCCGTAATGATCGAGCATATGGAAACTCCCGCCATCGATAGACCTATAATTATGGACATCGAGCCAGCGGCCAGAAGTTGGATTGATGACTATAAGGATTACATCGAGCAGGGAGTTCTGCCCGCAGACAAGGTCAAGGCCACAACAATCCGGCCGGCCAAGCCCTGCTTGCATCAGAGTCGGGGAATCTTATACAAGCGATCTAGGGTCGACCTATGCTTCGCGCACTCCCCGCAGCTAACCGAGGGTGTTTTGTACGAGGTACATGAGGGGGAATGTGGCGGCCACCCGCACAAGAGCTCTAGCAAAGGGTCCCGCGAGCAGATACTACCGATTACCCTTCGAAAGGACGCGAAAAGTATGCTCGCGAATGTGACAAGTGCCGAGATACGCGGACATACCAAGGCTTCCATCCACTATGCAAACCCCAGTCGTTGCGGCCTGGCCCTTCGACATGTGGGGAATCGATCTGATTGGCCCATTCCCGCTGGCACAATACAAGTATAAATACGCTGTAGTCACCATAGATTACTTCACGAAGTGGATTGAGGCAAAGCCTTTAGCCAAAATTTCGGAGGCGAATATCATCAAGTTTGTATACGACCAAGTATGGTGCAGATTTGGCCTCCCTCGAGCAATCATATCCGACCATGGGACTCCGCTTCTGACAAGTTCACTAATGTGCTCGCTGGGCGTGAAGCACGGCAATCGTCCGTTGCTTACCCTCAAGGCAACGCCAGCGTAAGCCGCAAACAAACAAGTTCTGCACGCTCTCAAGCGGAATTTAGAAGGGCGAGCGGGAAAGTGGGCAGAAGAATTACAATCGGCTCTATGGGCGGTTAGAACTACTGTTAGGGGACCAACCGGGGAAACTCCGTTCGCACTTACCTACGGGTCAGAGGCTATGATCCCGGTGGAAATGGCCTTGCCAAGCTACCGAGTCTCACATTACAGCGAGCAAAACAATCAGCTTGCCCGGGCCATAGACTTAGACCTGCTGGAAGAAAGGAGGCTGGATGCACGACTTAGAATGGTCAATTATAAACAGAGGGCAAAAGCTCATCATGATAAAAGAGTTCGAGGCAGAGCCTTCTCGGTTGGGGATCTAGTACTCAGAAAAATTGAGGTGACCGGTCATCGGGCTGAGTGGGGAAAGCTGTCCCCTAATTGGGAGGGTCCTTTCCGAGTTACTGGAATAATAAGGGAAGGCACTTATACGCCTGCATCTGTAAGGAAAAGATCCAAGCGCCCTTGGCATGCACTCACCTCAAGAAGTATTATCCCTAGGTCAAAGAAACAAAAGGGCAAGACCTCAGTCCTGTTGAGGGTCATCAATCATTTATCAATAAAAGGCAAGTCGTTATCATATTTACCGATTCAGAATTCTCAAAGTTATCAATGAACTGTTATTCTGCAATTATTTATATTTGTTTGACTAGATTCTGCTCGCCCAGCGAGCAGACGAGGCCAGGCCCGGTCAAACAAATTCTAAAATCCCTAGTATCCGTGAACTCAACCTCTGTGGGTGAGGTGCGGCCATGCCCAGGCTCACATACTAGGATGCTCGGCTCATGCTCCGGAGTCCGTTCCTACAAGATAGCGATTAACTACCTCTGTTCCTACAAAGGACCGAGCAACACCGTTAACCGTATATCTTAATACCCTAAGATATACCAAAGAACCGCCTCGAACTACCCACATCGAGCAAAGGCCTTGCCCTGCTTGTTGGTTGCCACCGAGAGTTGGGCCTTGCCCGCTTGGCAGTCTTCTGGAAGCGCACTCACTCTAAGCCTTGGCCAGATCCAAGCATTCCTGCTCGGCATTTGTTCGGGTAACATCTTAATTTATATAATAAGATTGCTGTGTTAGTCTTGTTATTTTTATAATCGCACTTGGTTAAGGTTATTCGTACATCTTTTGCTCGATATATTTTTTGGGAGCACCAGCACTTGTATTAACGAATGACAGGAAAAAGATGCAAGTAAGAAAACAGTTATCGAGCAAACAAACAGTCGAATCGAAAGCAAATGTAAGAAAAATCTGTCAACAAAAGTTGAATTTTATTGAAGTTAAATCAGGAGTTACAAAAAGGAAATCAAAAGATAATGGCGCGCAGGCCAGATAAAATCCTAAGTCTGCTCAGGCGGAGGAGGAGGTGGAAGCTCTTTGGCGCCGGCTTGATATTGCATTTGGTACTGGAAGTTGAGTTTTTACTGCGCTTCATCCTCACCGCCGCTTGCCTCGAGACTGCTTCAATCTCGGCTTCTACCGCTTCAGAAGTTTCGCCCTCGTAGTCCAACTCAAAGAATCGCCGAGCGACATTTACCTCGGCCCACGTGGAGGGACCTGTGGTGCTCGGCCCGCATCAATATCGCCTCGCCATGGCGGCGAAGTTCATCCTTGGTATAGGGACCGCATGAAACCGAGCAGCTGCAGTGGTCAAGAGCACGGCCCATTCTGCCATGGTCCTCATTCCTACTCCGCCATGGCCGGCAAGCATCCTCAATATATGATTTGTGCCATGGGCAAAGTAGGGAAGAATGGCCGCGTCCACTGCATTCTCAAAATCTTTCGATTTCTTATAATTTGCAATAGCGGACTCTTCGGCCTTCTTCGCCTCGCGATGCCTCCTCCACCTGACTTCCCATCCTTCACGGCCTCGCATTCTAAGGGAACTCTCTCTCTCGCCTCGCAAGAGGTCCTTTGCTTGATGATCCGGCCGCCTCGCTCGACTCTTCTCCGTGGTCCGCCGGTTCTTCTTAACCCGGCCGACCAACTCGCTTTTGGCAGCAGCTTAAGTCGCTGGCTCGGGCGACCACTTCGATTACGCCAAACAGCCTTTTTCTTGGCCGCCCAGCTCAGCCTTCCATCGGCCAGGCGAGCTACCTGCTCGATTTTCTCTTTCACCAGACTCTCCCCAAATTGTCGCTTCATGAGCAACCTTTTCCTCATCAGACTGCTGAGATTGGCACACGTGGAGGCAACCATGAGCGGAGAAAAGGAGTCAAAACATGAAATAAACAAAGAGGAAAGAAGTAAATGGCAGCCAACTACTTTACCTCACTCAGTGCAGTCCCACGCTCCCAACTGTAACGTGGCCCGCCAGATTAAGGCCCTGCGGCAAGGTCATCGTGCATGGCCCTTTCTATAATGCCTTTGCCCACTAGGCCTCCCGGGCTCCCACGAGCATGCAGATCAACGCCCCCCAGTAAGGGAGCATCCCCAGAGATTTTTTTAACCAGCGCCCGGGCAGCGCTGGTAGTTGCGGGCATCGTAAAGCCGGGACGCCGCCAAGAAGCCTCCGCGTTCTGAGGGGGAGCGAGGGAGACAGGTTCAGGGCTCAAGCCTCGGTGGCGAACCTCCCGAGTTGGAGGGGGGCTGAGGCTTTTCTTCCTTTTGCCTTTAGCCTTAGCTGCCTTTTGGCACAGGCGCCACAGAGATGGTGGCGCCAGTGGTTCGCTGGTACCTTCAGAATAGCCACTACAACCTCTTCTTCGCTGGCCGCCTCAGATAGCAATCGGCAGCTCTTTAGCGCCAGGCAGCTTGGACCTGGACTTGTGGCCTTGCCCAAGTCCGGGGTTTTCTTCAGCAGCGGCGTAATGGTACCTTGGGCCTCCACCCGGTTAACCTTAAGTCACGGTCGCCTTCCTTCTTCCGCTGCCTCAACACAGCCAAATTCTTCATTCCCGAGACAAGGCAAAGCAAAACAAGATTAGGATGAATTCGGGAAGAATATGAGCAAAACAGAAATTATAAAAGATCGGCAGACAACCGCCTCGATCCTCATAAATGGTCGGCAACGCCGCCCGGCCCCAAATTGCTGACACTCAACACACTCGTGCTTAAACATTCTGGCCATGGCAGCCATCCCAAGAAGGGTGAGGGTTCTCAGCACGTGGATCGGCGGGGCTCCACTGGAACCTCTGCCGCATGACCCCGGCCAAACACAAATAGCGCGGTTACGCATCAGCCTCCTCCAATCGAGCAAAACCGCCGGCCGACACGTTGCTCTTCTTCTATTACGCCCACGGCCCTTCGACGCAGCCAATCGAAAGGCTTCTCCCGAGCTAAAATCTTGCTTAGAGGCCTGGGATCTTCATGTCGCCAAGGGTCGTGGCATAAACGCCACCAACCCTCGATTCAATGAACAGACCCTTCGTCCCAAGAATCTACCTTCCTGGGCATCCGACAACAGCTTCAAAAATTGAATTCGCCTCACTCCTATCCTACCTCCCGTGTTTCTGGCGAAGATAAACTTACGCAAAGAAAACATATCTCTGCTCAAACTCCTAACCGCCGCCGCCACCGTGAAAGCGGTGAGAGCACCCGATCGTGTTCAACATCGTCGCACTGACGGCCTTGGTCTCGAATAGAAGTCTACTAGAAAGGCTCGAAGGAGACGAGCCCGACACGAAAGAAATCAAGAAAAAGAGGAGCTCATTTCCCTGCTCGCGGGAGAGCGATTTCGGGCCTGAGCGCCCATTTTGCTCGCCTAATAAGCATTGTCAACGCCAAGAGAAGTAAGCCAAAGCCGCCACTTTGTCCGCCGTGTCCGAGTGGCCTGAGCGGCATAACGGCTTTCATCCGCATTCACATACCAATCCGGGCTCCTCCTCCTC
This sequence comes from Codonopsis lanceolata, assembly GCA_013146195.2. Lineage (NCBI taxonomy): Eukaryota > Viridiplantae > Streptophyta > Magnoliopsida > Asterales > Campanulaceae > Codonopsis > Codonopsis lanceolata. Next base: position 72,038,997 of record CM028383.1, read on the forward strand.
CTCCTCTTCTTCCCCGATCACTTCCTCAACTGAACCACCACTTGAGGACCACCCCTCTTGGTTAGGAAGCGAGCAATGGGGACTCGCCTTGACCAACCTTCCTCGTGGGCCACTTCCACCGAGAGCGCCGCTTCTTAAAGCGCCGCAGCAAGCGGCAGTTGTCCGCCTCATCGGCCTCGAGGCCTCCCCGCCAAGTCTATTTGTTCAACCATTATTCGCCGAAGCTCCCGCATAAGCCGCTTGTCGCCGGCTCCGCCTCGACAAGAAGCCACCTGGCCACACTATCTCGCCTCGAACCTTCCTCACCGGAAGAATCGACTATGTCAACCACTCTGGTCCGCGACACGCCGAACCGCTGGCCCGGCCACGATCCGACTCCCTCATCACACTCAACGCCGATTGAAGGAGACTTCGCCGCTAAGCGAGTCATTCCTTCCACCATACCGAAGGCCTCGCTGCCGTTATCTGACATGTCGACATCTACAAAGAGATCGAGGAAGATGGCCATTAGAATTCTCGCCTGAAACTAATGAAGGAAAAAGGAAAGAAACCCTAAGTCTAGGTCAACCCAAAGGGCCACGCCCGCCTAGCAAGCAAGACCACTCGGTTTTATTCCCCGATCTCTACCTAAGGGCGATCTTATTCACTAAAACCCTAACAAAAACAGGTATAGAGGAAGGAAAGAAAGCAGAAAGCTGCCAAAAACCAGACAAATCCAAAACACAAGCATAGAGGGGTTAAGAGCTTACCGTTATTTGTTGAACGCCTGGCCTTCAACTGAGTAATCAAACGGAGGCAATTAGAGTCGATATGAATGCTTCAAACGCCGACGCTGAACCGGTACCGGCAAGCAAGGAAGAGGCTCCACCAAGGTTGGAAGAGAAACACGGCAATGGAAGCTCTTCGTTAAAAATTTCTCTCTAGCGGTTTGCAAATCGCAAAAGCAATAAAAAGAGAAAAGAGGAAGGGGATGCGCCTTTATAGGCCGGATGCGGAGCGGTTTTGGGAAACGAGCTCGGGCCCGGCGGCGCCGGTAGGCGGCCCATCATGACAGGCACTAAATGCAGCCTCGTGCTTCGTGCCCGTCCCAATTCGACTGACGGCCACGCACGCTTCCGCCCACGCCCAGAACGCCCTAGATAAAAGCTTCCTGACACGCTCAAACTCACTTCGCCGAATTCCTTATTTCTCTAAAAAATTCACAAGTACTAAAGCCCGGGCGAACATCAAGAAAGGAATACGCTCCCCGCTCCGAGCATGAATACTCGCCAGACAAGAAGCTAGGGGCCAATGATATACCCGGCCCAAACCGGGTCATGAGCCAGGCACGAGTTAGCATCACGTGCTGATCACGGACGTGGTACCTCTGGGGCCCACGTCCCAGCGAGCAAGATGAGACAGCCCAGCGAGCACCAAGCAGCATAATCCTCACTCAAACCTGGGCGGGCAAGGGCCTTGCCTGTCCGACCAGGGACCATGATCGGGACTCATATATGCTTGACGAAGGGATCGAACTTACCTTGCCTGGTCGGGTACCGACCTTGCCTGCCCGACCAGGGGCCGATCCCCGGACTGACGAGTTCAGAGATCAATACGAACAGAATAACCGGGCAGAGCTTTGCTCGCTCGAGCATACACCAAGCTGGGGACGCTGATAACTTGCTTCCTAAGGCAAGTCAAAGGTTTCCATGTTTAGGCAGAATCCTTACCTTATCAACTCCTACAACTGCGCGGTCAACCGCCTGTTTCGCCTAAAATCAAGGGATTTCCTCCTTGATTATCTCGGCAGTTATGGAAACTGAATCCTAGACGGATTCAATCACCTTGAGGGCCTATAAATACCCCTCCATAATCCACAAACAAGGTACACACACTTTCTTGAGCTTCGTTACTCTGTCAATTTGCTTCTTGACAATCACTCGATACTTACTCTCACGCCGGAGGGGTTTCGCGAGGCCTTGCCTTGCACTTCAACTCAGGTGTTCTTGTGATCTTAACAGGCTCAGGGAAGGCGTTCACAAGCCCAGATATCCTACCCATTCCAAGGACGGCCCAAGCTGTGCACTTTTGCCACATCAGTATTTATTTGTAATGTTATATATTTTTTTTTTGTTTTAGTGGCATATTATATTCAAGAAGTTGGATCCTATGGTGAATTAGTTATGAAAAAAATTAAAGGCAAACAATTTTCGGCTGATGATCACATATGAAGTAATTCTATTATGAGTCATATGGTTGTAAGGCCGCAAACCATTGAATCGCCAAACCGAACCAAACTCAATCAATTTGTTTGGTTTTGTTTTGGTACAAAACTGTTCGATCGTAGTTCCCAAAAAAAAATTAAAATTGGATTCGAGTTGGTTTGTGGTTTTTGTAATTGAACCGAACCAAAATGAACTGATTTATTTATTCATTAGATATAGTATAAATTTTATTTTTTAATATTTTAATATATTCTTTTGCTTTTAAAATCTTATTTTTTAGTTTTTTTTAATGTTAATCAGCAATTGAATATCTCATTTGTGTTAGTTTTAATGTTATTTTTAATTGGAAACATTATCTTCTCCTATATGTTTGCATCTAGTTTCTTAAAACTAACAAGTATTAATGTGAATACAATACTCCTGCAGATTGTGGTTCGAGCCTTGGAGTGGTTGAAGTTGGAAGATTTGCATGACGTCAAAGAGATATGGCACCCACGATTATTTTCGGGTGAGAGCGTTCATAGATTAACATATGTGGAAGTAAGCAAGTGCAAAAGCCTGGTGACCATCTTTCCTTGTAGTGTGCTAAGAAGGCTAAAGAATTTGAACGATATTAGGATTAGTTATGGAGAATTGGTGGAGGAGGTATTTGGTTTTGATGATGAAGATGCTGCCATTGTCACTACAATGATGATCCCTCTGGATAACATTACATTAGTAAGACTGCCAAACGTCAAACATTTTGGCCAATTAGGTAAGGTTGAATTCACAAACTTGAAAAGGTTGACAATTGATTATTGTCCCAAAATGAAGACATTTCTGGTGGCTCACAAACACAACCTTGGTGGTGATTTCATTCGGCCATTTTTTCATGAAAAGGTACGAAACCATTTACTTTTAGCAACTATTACTAATAATGTTAAATTATTTACCAAACCGAAATTGCAGGACAAAAAGTTTCTAAAATAAATAGAAGTTTTTTCTTATTTTGTTCTCCTTTTCCATTCCCACAATTTGAAAATTAAATCTTACAGAATATATTTTAAACATTTTAAAAGAAATGTGTTTAAGTACCATTTTTGGAAGTTTGATACGGATCGAATAGTTCGGGTTCATGATTAAGCGAGGACCAATAAGAATACACACAACAACAAATCAAGCAACAACAAATCTAGATAATTTAGGATTTGGGGAGAGGTTATTTCCACTAAAAATATTATTTATACACTACATTATTTATTATAATATTCAACTAAGTTATAATGGGACAAAACTACGGTTAACTAGTTACCTATTAAAATGATATTGTTCATTTTCAAGTTATCTTTTTATTATTCGATATAATAAAAATTAAAATGTAGTTATTTTTATTTTCATTCGTATTTTCAAGAAAATAATTTAATCAATGTATTTTTTACATGATAAGTGTTCAAGTATTTAAAGTAAATATATGTATGACATTTATTTGTCTATAAAACCCATAAAAAGTATGTTATAATTATAAGTTTTATTATGAAATAAAAAGTTTAGATTAGATTGATTACTCAATAATACAATCACAAATACTCATAAGTTTTGTTTGTTCATTTCCAATAAAAATATAATTCATTACCATTGTAAAAGATCATGCTTATTACTGTCTACAATATATAAATTATTATAATAGATAAAATATACTCCCAAAAATAATATAAAATATAATTTTAAGCTGATTCAAAGAAAATGAATGTATAAATCTGGTAAAGAAATTGTATATAATTGAAGTAATTAACTATTTAAACGGTATTTATGCCTTAGCATAAACTAATTTGAAAGATAATTAAAAAATGAAGTGGATAATCAATTAATGTAGTAAGAAAATGGATACCTTGTCCTTATATTTTTAGACAAAAATAATTAAAATTATTAAATTGTAATATACATTTTTTAGAATACTCCATCCATCCCAAATATTGTCATGTTTAACTTTTATTGGTGAAACATAATGTTTTTTAAATGCAATTTTAACATATATATATATATATATATATATATATATATATATATATATATATATATATATTTTTTCACAATCATTAGACATGTAATTCTCAGTACTTTTTATGTATTAACTATTACATGTTCTGTGATTTTGTCATAAATGTAAAAATATAAGTTAAAATCGCATTCAAAAAGTATCATGTTTGATAAATATTTACTTAATATTGTAGCATAATAATAGTAGTATTATTTTTATGCGTTTTATTTGACATCGAAACCATTCTATTTCTCTCTCTTTCTCTCATCACTTTTTTATTATTATTATTATTTATACATTTTATCAGAAAGGATTCTTTTTCCTTCGTTACCCGACTCTCATCTCCCTAACCGCACGTAACAGATGGCCCTACTACAATAATATTACTAATAACAAAAAAAATAATATTTTTTAAAAATAAATTAACATTAACATTATTAATACCATTATAACAACTTTTGGGTTTATTTTAATTAGTTCATGCAGTGAGCTCAAGAACTTTCTACCATGACAAGGCTTTTCATACAGCCAAATGCTGGATTTGTATCTCAACAAGGATGTTGCTTTAATAAGCTATATGAAAAAGAAAAAAAAAGTTTCTCTTTCATTTAAAAAATATGTTACTCATGTAGAAACTAATAAAAGTTTAGGAATAATGGCACAATCTTTCTATTGATATTGTGAACATATTTATAGGAGTACAATACTTGCTACACAAGTTTAACCTAAAGAGTCTAAATACAAGAGGGATTAGGAAACCTAAATACAAGAGGGATTATGAAACCTAAATACAAGTAAATTAGGAAAGTAAATCTAAAGATAATTATAATATATTACAAATATATTATATTTACTAATACTATAAATATAATAGATATTAAATATATTATATTCTCTTATATGCTCCCGCAAGATGGATCACCGTTTAGGAGAGACAAATCTTGTAAAGAATATGCGGACAGCGGCGAGTTGAAAAATGAGAGGGTGATCGGCGGCGAGTTGGTGAGGGAGGGGTCGGCGAGTTGGGTCTTCCGAGGAAGACAAGTTGTTGAGGGAGAGGTCTTCGGCGAGCGGGTGAGAGCCTGGTTTGCCGAAGACATGGTTTGCTCGAGGAGCGGGTTGGCTGAAGGAGTGTCGTCGGCGAGCTGTGGAGAGCTGGGTTGGCCGAGGAGTCCTGAGTTGCTCGAGGGACGAGCTGGTTGAGAGGTCTTCGGCGAGCGGGTAAGAGCCTGGTTTGCCGAGGAGACATGGTGTGCGCGATGAACGAGCAGGTGAGGGAGAACTTGAGAGCCGGTTTGCCAAGAGTCCGTAAGTTGCTCGAGGGGCGAGCCGTTGAGGGAGGAGCAGCCGGTGCGAGCCGAGTTTGCTGAAGAGGCCGTGAGTTGCTCGATGGACGAGAAGGAGGACTCGTGAGAGCCGGGTTTGAAGTCAAGAGTCCGAGTTACTCGAGAGGCGAGCTGAGGGAGGACTCGAAAGAGTTCGTGAGTTGCTCGATGGGCGAAGCCGTTTGAGGAGGCCGGTGAGCCAGGTTTGCTGAAGAGTCCGTGAGTTGCTCGATGGGCGAGCTGTTTGAGGGAGGACTGCAACGAGCTGGTGAGAGCCGGGTTTGCTGAAGAGTCTGTGAGTTGCTCGAGAAGCAAGTTGTATAAGGGAGGACGTCGAGCTTGTTTGCCGAGCCTGGTTTGCCGAGGATGCCAGAATTACTCGAGGAACGAGCGGATTAAGGAAGGGCGTGTGGGGAGAGAGGGGCCTCGGCAAGTTGTTGAGGGAGGGAGTTGGCGAGCTTGCCTTCCGAGGAGGGCAAGCTGGGTTTGCCAAGGAATCTGGATTCTGCGCAAGGAGCAGGCTGGGTTAGGGAGGGCGTCGACGAGCTGATCACAACTGGGTTTGCCGAGGAGTCCTTGGGGTGCTCGAGTAACGTGAAGAGGGTGTTGACAGGTGGTGTGAGAACCAATGATGTGCCAAGGTGTAGGAGGGGCGTGTGGTGTGGTGGGATGAAGGTTTATGGGTGCAGAAGTTTGGTTGAGGGTGGCTGAGGAAGATCCTCGGCGAGCTCGTTAGAGCTTGGTTGGCCGAGGTGTCCTTGTTATTGCTCAGGAGGGGGGCCTTGGCGTTACAATGGTGATGGGTGCAAGATTTATGCTTTGGGTTGGGTGGTCAGATCTGGGTTGGCACCTGCTTTGGTAGGAGGAAGGTATAAGGAGGCGGAAGGTTGGTGGTAAGAGGTGCTAACGAAGAGGCGGCTGAGGAAGGACCAAGGCGAGCTTGTCAAAGCTTGGTTGGCCAAGGTGTCCTTTGGTTGCTCAAAGGGAGGGGGGTGGAAACGGCTTGGCTGTGGAGTGTCGTCGGATCTGAACGTTGGGTTGGTATGGTGGTCAGATCTGGGTTGGCGACGGCTGTGATGGGAGGAAGTTTTAGGGTTGAGGAAGTATTGGGTTTGCGGAAGATGGTGGTTGTAGGTTTTAAGAGCGAGGCTCTGATACCATGTTGAAACTGATAAAAGTTTAGGAATAATGGCACAATCTTTCTATTGATATTGTGAACATATTTATAGGAGTACAATACTTGCTACACAAGTTTAACCTAAAGAGTCTAAATACATGAGGGATTAGGAAACCTAAATACAAGAGAGATTATGAAACCTAAATACAAGTAAATTAGGAAAGTAAATCTAAAGATAATTATAATATATTACAAATATATTATATTTACTAATACTATAAATATAATAGATATTAAATATATTATATTCTCTTATAACTCCGTCAGTTCCGAGCAAATAGTCCATGTTTGAAAGTCAAATTTTTTAAGAAAATGATATTTCTAATAGTCTATTAGAAAAAAAAAAAAAGATATTTCTATGCTTTAATTTTTGAAAGTGAACTATTTAAGTGAAACATCCCAAAATGAAAGAGTGGAATAGTAGTCTACAAACGGCTTTATTTCAAAAAATGTGTCACTTTTTAAATGAAACTTCTTTGTTGGGATATAGGAAGTATACAATTTACGTTTCATCTATTATGTATTTGGCAGGTTGACTTACCTATCCTAAAAGACTTATATATTTCCCGGGTACAAGACGTGGAAGATTTATGCCACGACAGGTCACAAGCAAGGTCTTTACGTGAATTGTCTCTAATAAATGTACCAAAACTCACAAAACTATGGTGGAACGAAGAAGGAAGTGGAAAGTTTAGTTGTCCGGATCTTCAATTACTGAAAGTCATAAGATGTCGTGGTTTAAGAAATATATTTGTACCTTCAGCAATCAAACACGATATGAATATTAAAGAGCTTAAGATTTGGGGTTGCTCGAATATGGAAGAAGTGGTTGGAGAGGAAGAACATGAAGAATATTATGGTGATAAACGTCTATTTCGTTTAGGAGAAGAGTTGTCACTTGAGAATCTACCTAATCTGAGGACTTTGTGTCGGGGTAATTACATTTTGGAATGGCCATCCTTGTCAAAAATGGTTATGAATAACTGTCCCAACATGACAAAGCTCTGTTTGGGACCTGTAAGCACACCACTTCTCAAGGGGTTGTCTAAAAATGTATACAATGAGGAAGTGTTGATGGAAGGAAGCAACCTTAATGATATGATTCAGCATCTCTATAATCAGGTATGCAACCATGGTTAAATTCTTTTGAAAAATGTTTGGGATCTCTATATCTTAATTACCACAGTGTTTCTTCGAAATCTATGAGGCACATGTGATGATTGATTATATTCTGGTCCACAAATTTAAGTGATTCAGATCTCTAATCAATGACAAGTTTGGGATAACTTTGTTAGCTAGTGTTATTCCACTTTGTATAGCAAGACACTTGCAAACTAATTCCGTTGGTCACTATATAAAGTTACTACTCTGCCTTACAGTTAAAGTGTTATTCCATGTGTTCTAGTTTTACCCTTCATATATAAAATAAACAAGTAGTATACTAGAAAAACAATTTTTATCTGAATAATAGCAACTTCAAATGATAATCATTTACTTTTATAACATTGGATTTTGCAAGCATAGACTTTTGATTAGAAATAAGGAATCAAGTTTAGACTTTAGAGCCTTCAGCTGCAAACTGATCAAATTTGCAGTATTCATAAGACCAAAGTTCTATCATTTTAGATTTAGTTATATATATATATATATATATATATATATATATATATATCATATATATATATATATATATATATATATATATATATATAATCATTTTGACCCTTTTTTTATGATTCCCTAAATCTAACCGAACCCCCAACGAGATTCGACCTTGGGACCAACAGCAGGAGGAGTGAGTGCTCTAACCAGTAGAGCAAAATATTGGTACCTACTACACCCGCCTACCCCCCAAGCCGCTCCTTTTGTTTTGGATTTACCTTCTGCGGGGAAGAAAAAAGTATCCTTATCCAAAGTGTCCGAAGCCTATTAGGAACATGTGACCATTACCATCTTAATTTTTTAATAATTAGACAGTGTCTAACTTCAAATTATCTGATATCAGAAAGAAATTGCTGCGATGGAGAAACAGGAAGAAGAAACATCAGGTACTCAAGAAGCTTATTTGGAGAAACCGAAGCGAAAGAGGAAGCATAACCGACAGGGAAATTTCTACTGGATCTGATATTAATTAATGTCAGACCTAATTCTCAATTCTCATGAGGTAAGGTTTATTATCATTACTTAATATTTGTACATGCACAGTAAAGCATAACCAGTAGAAAATAGGCTATAAGAGTGCTTTAGAGATTTACACGCTTCAAAATTACTTCATTAGAGAAATACAACATTTTCCTCTAAGATCAGTGTTTCCTCTTTATTGTTCTCATTGATTATCAGGGTTACTCAAGCTTTGCCACCATTTTATAATTGGTACCAAGAAACAATTTGTTACTGATCAAGCTGAGCTCTTACTACATTTGCAGCTCAAGTGAGTTTGTTATGAGAGCAGGTTCATGAAAGGAATGGAATCATATGTATGTAATCTAGTGTCTTTTCGTTTGTTTTCTTGTGTTTATTGTCCGATTAAATTAAATTGTTCGATGTCCTAGCGACGATTAAAGTTAAAACAAGTTGTTCGAGGTTTTTTTTTTTTTTTACTTTACGATCTAATTGAATCGTGTGGTTTACTATTCCTAGTGACGATGGAAGTTGAAACAAGTTATTAATTCTAGAGTTAAATTTCATATGCAATGCCATGGTGCCCACTCAAATTTTAAAAATATTTATTAGTGTAATGTTATTTTTCAATAGTTTGAAGGGTTCTTTAATGGAGAACTATGCTCTAGGAGGAATTAGGAAGGTGAGACTTGTTGAGTTTTAAGTACACTTACCCAAAATACCACTGTACAATTGAAAACAAAATGGTGATTAGTCCACCTATTAAAACAATTCAATGTTTAAGGAAGGGAAAAACAGAGTATATCTAATCACAATTGAGTGTCCTTAAGATTAGGCTAAGATCCCCAATTCAACTATAAGGTTTTGGGACTGTCCAAACTTTCCACAAGAAAACCCAACCCACCAAAATCCCTCTTAATAGATTGAGATAATGTCGAAATCACAGAACCCACATACACACAGACTGATAATGTCGAAATCAAATAACCCACACACAGACACAAGTGTTTCCCTTCAAAGAAGAGAGTTAAGAGAGAAAGAGAGAGACTAGTGCTCAGATAATTCGGTACCTTGAAGTTGAATAAAGCCCACTGTCGCTGAAGATAAGGAGTAAGACTCCTAAGACTCCTCATTAGAGTCAACAACGGAGACGGCGACAACAACATCAACACAGCAGGAGGAGGAAGGAGATTTGGTCAACAAAATTGGCTCTCAAGGGGAGAATAAAAGAATTAACAATTAAACCCTTAATTGTTACTTTGGTCAGCCGATCAAGGGAGGGAATTGGGTTCGGCCTTTCCTGGTTGCTGGGCTTATTGAATTCTAAGTAGGCTGCCCAACCAGACCTATCCAATACTTACAATTTGATTGCTGATTTATTTAGGGGAAAATTATGACCAAATCGGCCCCTTTTTTAAAGTTTCTAATCCCAAAAGTTTATCATTTTTTTCAATCGTAAAAGACTACTTTTCGAAATATTGTTTCAAAAATGTCATCATCTTTTTCAACAGCTCCGGCAACACACATTGGATTCGAAAATAACGATTGTGTGCAACGAAACAGGGATCGACCTAACGAGTTTTTTGATTCATGAAATACAAAATTATAATAGATATGTGCTGGGTTGAAGGATTTTTCAGTTGACACGAAGGCGGAGAAGGAGGGGGAAGAAGAAGGCTTACGACGGAGGAGATTAAAAAAGAAGGTAGAGGACGTAAACTGGTTATTTATGCTTTTGTACCACGAATCATAAATTTCATTGTATTATTTTTGCACTGCGATTCAAAAGTTTGATTCATGTAAAATTGTTGCACCGCGATATATTTACACTTTATAATGTAATTTATTGAAAATTAATTATATTTTTTGCATTTTAACAACCTTTTCAAACCGCGATTAAGAAATCTTTTCATCGTGATTCACAAATTCAAAAGCTAGCATAGTTTTGTACCGCGATTCACAAATTCAAAAGCTAGCATAGTTTTGCACCGCGATTCTTTTCTTAAAATTGGTGCACCGCGATATATTTGCACTTTATACTTTAATTTACTAATAATTAATTATTTTTTGCACTTTAACAACCTTTTCAAAAGTTGTACCGCGATTCTCAAATTCAAATGGCTAACATAGTTTTGCACCCCGATTCTTTTCTTAAAATTGTTGCACCACGATATATTTGCACTTTATACTATAATTTATTGAAAATTAATTAATTTTTTGCACTTTAACAACCTTTTCAAAAGTTGTACCGCAGTTCAAAAGTTTGGTTCATGTAAAATTGTTGTACCGCGATTCATAAATTTTAATTGTAATGCTCATACAATTCATTAAGGGTATCGTAGTCATTTTGTCACCAAAAGTGACTTTTTCCGGTTGAAAATAAAAGGAGTGTACTGTAGCGATTAAATACTTTAAAAAGTGGACCGACACGCAATTTTTCCATTTATTTAGGGGTAAATTCTGGTCGGTTCCTTTTTAAAAGTTTCTAAGCACAAAAGTCCATAGTTTTTTTTCAACCGCAAAAGACCATTTTTTGAAATATTGTTACAAATATGTCATCGTCTTCTTCAACAGCTCCGACAACACACTTTGGATTTGAAAATTACGATTGTTCGCAATGAAACGGGGGTCGAGGGGTAACGCCCCTTCGTGGGGGTTCGGGGGCGTTAAAGATAAGCGAGTTTTTTTTATTCATAAAATACGAAACTATAATGGATCTGTGTTGGGTTGAAGAATTTTTCAGTTGGGACGTAGACAGAGAAAGAGGAGGAAGAAGAAGGCTTACGACGGAGGAGATGGAAAAGCAGGTGGAGGACGTGGTCTGGTTCTTTTTGATTTTGTATCGCGGTTCAAATATTAATGCACTAAAATTGATGAATCACTATTCAAATATAGACTACTAACTATACTATTGAACCGTGGTGTAAAAATTAATGCATTGAAATTGATGAATCTTTGTTTAAAAATAGACTAGTAATTACACTATTAAACCGCGGTGCAAAAATTAATGCACTAAAATTGATGAATCGTAGTTCAAAAATAGACTAGCAATTACACTATTGAACCGCGGTGTAAAAATTAATGCACTAAAATTAATGAATTGTGGTACCAAAATAGACTAGCAGTTACACTATTAAACCGTAGTGCAAAATTAATTCAATAAAAATTGATGAATCGCAGTTCAAAAATAGACTAGTAGTTACACTATTGAACCGTGATGCAAAAAATAATGCGATAAAATTGATGAATCGCAGTGCAAAAATAATGACCTCCGTAGTGCGCATACGGTTCATTAAGGGTATCGTAGTCATTTTGCCACCAAAAGTGACTTTTTCCGATTGAAAATAAAAAGGGTATACTTTACCGATAAAAAGTTACAAAAAGTGGACCGACCCGCAATTTTTTCAAAATTTGACCTCTCCATTCTACTTTATTTTTATTGGGTTAATTGCAAAAAAAAAAAAACTCTTACCTATTTTAGTTTTCTCATTTTAAACTTTGTGTTGTTTCTTTTTTTTGCATTAAAAACCCCAACCAAATTTTTTTCCCCAAAAAAACCTTCCGTCCAAAGCCAGTTAGTTTTGGGACGGGAAGGGTGACTGGACTTCCACGTGGCCGCCTACATGGCAGGGGCGGGAGTCTGCTCGTCCACGTCATTTACCCGTCAAAAACCAATTTCATTTTAAACGTTGTCCTATTTTTAAATTTCAAAACCAACCTTTTTATAAGTTTTTTTTTTCAAATTTTATTGCAAAACAAACATCGTACAATTTTTAAAACTTCGTAATGAACCCTAGCAGTTTGAATGTATATATATATATATATATATATATATATATATATATATATATATATATATATATATATATATATATATATATATACCAATTCGTCCAACAATTTTCATTTCATTATCTTGTATTTCATACTTTTAACAAAATGAATAGAGGAGTTCGTTGTCATTGTGGAAGGATGACTGTCATGCGGACATCATGGACAAATAAAAATCCATGAAGAAGGTTCTTAGGTTATGAAAGATATAAAGTAAGGTATTTATTTTATGTTATTATTAACTAATTAATTTTGCTAGAAATAAAATATTATTGTTATTTAACTGATTTTTTTTTTTTTTGCAAAATGAAGGGGGGGGTGCAAATTTTTCCTTTGGTATGATCCTCCTCACAAAGCAGAATGAGACAAATTTATTTTACTAAAACGCCATTTATTTTGGGACAAAGGGGTTATATAACTAACATTAGATTTCGTCATAATTACAAAAAATGCATGCTCATAATCAATAAATTAATATCATGTGGAGAGTAAAATTGTATAGTGAACTATTTTCCTGGAATGGAAGGAGTAATTGTCATCCTCTCCTTTCTTGTTTATTCTAAAATAATTGTCTTCTTTCAAAACTTTCATTTTAAATAAAAATAATTTTAAAATTTTACCCTTATTTTTTTACCTACTTTAATTATAGTCACATGTTCAAGGGCATTAATGGAAACCACATATTACACCAATATTTATAATACAATCAAATATTTTTTCCTAAACGGAGTGTCGGGTAAAACAAAACGATTATTTGAAAATGGAGAGTATTTTTTTGGAATATTTCACTTAAAGAGTTTATTTAAAAAAATATTTCTACAATCTTCATAATAGGTGAATGATATTACGAGCTACAACTGATATTTATACGAGCTTTAGTGTTTGAGTCGTTGGATGATTTGAAATATTCATGTCATTACTTTAAAAATATTTATAATACAATCAAATATTTTTTCCTAAACAGAGTGTCGGGTAAAACATAACGATTATTTGAAAACGGAGAGTATTATTTTGGAATATTTCACTTAAAGAGTTTATTTTTTAAAAAAATATTTCTACAATCTTCATAATGGGTGAATGATATTACGAGCTACAACTACTGATATTTATACGAGCTTTAGTGTTTGAGCCGTTGGATGATTTGAAATATTCATGTCATTACTTAAACAAAATGTAATATGTGGTTTCCATTAATGCCCTTGAACATCTGACTATAATTAAAGTAGGTAAAAAAATAAGGGTACAGTTGTAAAATTATTTTTCTTTAAAATGAAAGTTTTGAAAGAGGACAATTATTTTAGAACAAACAAGAAAGGAGAGGATGCCAATTACTTCTTCTGTTCCTAGGAAAATAGTTCACTATACAATTTTAATCTCCACATTTGATATTAATTTATTGATTATGAGCATGCATTGATTATGCACATGCATTTTTTGTAATTATGACAAAATCTAATGTTAGTTATATAACCCCTATGTCCCAAAATAAATGATGTTTTAGTAAAATAAATTTGTCTCATTCTGCTTTGTGAGGAGGATCATACCAAAGGAAAATTTTGCACCCCCCCTTCATTCTGCAAAAAAAAAAAAAATTAGTTAACTAACAATAATATTTTATTTCTAGCAAAATTAATTAGTTAATTAATCACATAAAATAAATAATTTACTTTATATCTTTCACAACTTAAGAACCTTCTTCCTGGATTTTTATCTGTCCATGATGTCCTCATGACAGTCATCCTTCCACAATGACAACGAACTCCTCTATTCATTTTGTTAAATGTATGAAATACAAGATAATGAAATGAAAATTGTTGAATATATATATATATATATATATATATATATATATATATATATATATATATATATATATATATATATATGCTTCATTACGTTTTAAAATTGTACGAGGTTTTTTTTTTTGCAATAAAATTTGAAAAAAGATCTGATAAAAAAGGTTGGTTTTGAAATTTAAAAATAGGACATGGTTTAAAATGAAATTGGTTTTTGGCGAGAAAATAACGTGGACGAGCAAACTCCCGCCCATGCCACGTAGGCGGCCACGTCGAAGTTCAGTCACCCTTCCCGTCCAAAAACTAGCTGGCTTTGGACGGAAGGTTTTTTTTGGGAAAACAAAATTTGGTTGGGGTTTTTTATGGAAAAAAAAAAAACAACACAAGGTTTAAAACGAGAAAACTAAAATAGGTCAGGGTTTTTTTTGCAATTAACCTATTTTTATTCAACCGGTTAAGTACACTTTTTGGGGTAAAATGTCGAAGATACCCTTAATGAATAAAAGACATGTACACAAAGCCCCGCCCAAAATTGGGCATCGCAATTCAAAATTTGGGCATCATCAATTCAAAATTTGGGCATCGCAATGCAAAAGTTGGATATCGCAATACCAAAATCAAGCATCGCAGTGTACAAAAATAATCCCAAAATGAGAAGAGAGAAACACAGTGCCTTTCTTTCTATCTCTCCTCATTAAATGTCTTTTTCTCTCCTAATTAAATGTTTTTTCTATTTTTGTGCTTTCTCTCTCTCTCTCTCTCTCTCTCTCTCTCTCTCTCTCACACACACACACATCATCTTCCATCCATGACCTGGGTTGATTGTGATTGAGTGAACCCGGCAAAGATTTGTAGCCATTTGAGTTATGGATATACAGTTTAGTTTATTGGCAGTGATAAGGGGTTTGTGGTTAGTGGAGTAGGTGGGATGGTTTCATAAGGGGTTTGTAGTTAGTGGAGTAGGTGGGATGGTTTCATTTCTCAACTTAGTTGTGAAATGTGAAATGTCCATGGCTTGGACTTATTCAATTCTTCTGAACGAATCCACCATCAATTGCTCATTAAATATCTTATGTTGTTTAATTCATGGATACTCACTTCAACTTGTACAACCATTCATTCAATCGTACCAAGATAAGATGCATCAGATTGCTCCAATTGAGATGATCTTTGACTCCTTCATAGTTCATACCCAGTCCAATTGCTCATGTTCAATCTCACTGGGGCCATTGATAGAACTGACATCCATCTTCTAACTACAAAAAATGAGGAAACATGGATGACAACTTCCTTACCACCCTCTCTAGATCTCTCTCTAGCATAAGGTTTTGCTTTCTACATGTGTAGACACCTCAAATTCGTACCCCTAATTTATAATGTCCTATAAAATATTATTACAAATTAAAAATGGATTAAAAATTACTTTTAAAACGTTTTGGGGTCCAAAACGTCAAAAGAAACTCAAAGGGGCTCGAAAGGACGAAAGAAGGACAGAAGGGGGGAAATGAAAAATATTACAAAGGAAATCAAGTTGAGGCACGACACCAACACACCTGAGTGTCGCACCCAATTCTGATTGCCGCACCTAATTCTGCTTGTGCAGCGCCCTGTATTTCATTTTTGGCTTCTCCAAGCTCCTGCTCCAGCTGCTGCAAACGTCAACGTTTCCTGAGGTCAATCACTTCCTCTGCCGGTTGCTTGGCCACTTCTCAGCCTATAAATAGATGCCCTAGCCCTCTCATTTCTTCACACCAAAACATCATCTCCACTCTCTCTCCTCCAAGTCTGCCCCTCATGCCTTGCCCCTTTCTTGCCAAAACACTCATAAACAACAACAACAACAAGATTTCCTTTCTTGGAAGGATAGGAGAAGCAAACGTAGATCCCCTACACATAGGCATACCGGGTAATGTAATTATTTATTCCAATTTGCAAATTATATATATATATATATATATATATATATATATATATATATATTGTGGATCTGTAAATATTATTATTGTCCTATAACTATTAATATTAGTTGGTTTTCCTGCTTTTTTTAGATTTGTAACGTAAAATAGGTTTTCTTCTTGTTTAGTTCTATTTATATATAATATAAATAGTTGTTATTTCCTTTTTCTTTAAATGTATTATTTTTGTTTTGTAAACTAGTATAAAAGAATGTACATGAATATCTTTTTTTTAATTATTATTGTACAGTTCAAATTTGGACATCGCAATGCAAAAATTGGGCATCACAATGCACAATTGAAGTCTTTCAAATCTGGGCATCGCAATGCAAAAATTTGGTATCATAATACAAAAATTGGACATCGCAAAAACTTCTAAAGCCCAAAACAGTGCTTAAACAAATTTTTTTTTTTGCCTTAAAACGAAGGAAGTAATATATGTCATGCCAACGGAAGAGTCCTCAACTTTTTTATTTCTAGTAGTGCATTAGTTTTATTGGATTTTTAATTAATGAGTTATTATATTTCTAATTGGTTTATTTTAAGTAATTATTTGTTTTGCCTTTCTTGGTATTTACTTTAATTAATTATTATTGTTACAACTTTTATAGAAAGGTTATTTTGGAAATTATACTTTAATTGGTGTTTTAGGGTTTTATATAAATTATTATTCTAATAGGATTATGTGTTCTTGGAACACAAGTCATTATATGTCGTATGTCTATGTCAATGAGACACGGTTTGACCTAATTTATTATGGTAAGGAATCCTACACATTTGGTAACTCTATATGAGGTAAGATTTAAGTCCTTGTTTATTGCACTAACGTACTAATCTTTTATGATAAGTGGTTTTCTTATTCTACAAGGTTTATAGGTCGAGGATGCAAGTATAAATAAGAGGACACAAGGCTGAGAAGATTAAGAAGCGTAGCTAAGCATATACACAACACAGATTAATAGAAGAGAGTAGATATCATAGAATACAATGGTTGTCCTGACCTGAATGTATTGCTGAATGAAGCTAGATTGAAGTCTTCATTCATTTTGTCTCAGCACTATTTTTCAGTTTACACCTCCTACTGTTATGTTAAAAGCTATTGAGCGTACATCAGTCTAGGCAGTCAGAGGTGTTAGGATAATACAAAGCTATATCTACTTCATAGAGAGTTTTTACATAAATTCCATTTTGTTAGTCATTCTTTATAATACGCCTAAATTGTTTTACTGGTGGAATATTTTTAGCCATGATGCTCGATCAATATGTTTATTTTACATATTGATCAAAGTTATCTCTTGTGTTCAGATGTATATAATCTATTATTATTTTTATTTGTTTTCTTGTTTTTATTGTCCGATTGAATTAAATTGTGTGACGTCCTAGTGACTATGAAAGTTAAAACAAGTTGTTCCAGATTCTTTTTGTTCTTACTTTATGATTTAATTGAATCTTGTGGTTTACTAGTGACGATTGAAATTGTAACAAGTTATTAATTCTAAAGTTAATTTTCATATGCCCATGTCTCTTCCATAAAAAGACCTATGATGGCACGAGTGGGTGCCATGGCGCCCACGCAATTTTGAAAATATTTATCAGCGTAATGTTATTTTTAAATAGTTTGAAGGGTTCTTAAATGGAGAACTATGCTCTTGGAGGAACTTGGAAAGTGAGACTTAAGAGAGGTTGATTTATTTAGGGCGATGTCAAGTTTGGTAATTGAAGAAGGTTGAAGAAGACTGGACCACCACCATTGACTGTGGTGGCCGGAGTTAAGGGAGAGATGAAGAGAATGCGCACAATAAGGAGAGAGAGAAAGGAGTAAAACATATTTATTTATTGAAATTAAATTCTAAAACTATTACATGAAATATCTTATATCTAAGGTAAAATGATATATTGGGCTAACAAAGAAAATGGAATCAATTGGGCTTACAGGGGTTTGACCTTTTTCTTTAACACTCCCCCTCATCATGTAAACACAACTTTGTGAAGTGTGCGACTAGGAGAGATACAAACGAATGAGCCTTTACGACAAATATGCCTCTTTGGGCCTAAAAAAATATGTCATGCCACTTTGGGCCTAAATCAAATGTATCGTGCCACTTTGGGCCTCAAATTGAATGAGCCCCTTTAGGTTGAATTGCCTCTAGCGTTAAAAGCCAACTTCAAAGCCATGTCGTGCGGTAGTCGCGCGTGAATGAGAGAGAGAGGCCGCTGAAAACTCGTAATCTTCGTCGATCATAAACAGAGCCGAATCTTGGTAATTGACATCGGATCTTTGTACCTTCCAGCTTTCAATTCCGAACTCGGTTGTTGTACTGTTGGGTGTTTGCTGAGGCGAATACGCAATGGCGTAATCGGTGTTGTAATTTGTGCTCACTGATGAGAGAGCAATGTTGCCTTTACTTCCGTTGATGGAGTTGGCCTTTGATGATATTGAAATCTTGAAAAAGAAATTATAGTGAAGAACGTCGAGATGAAGATGGATGGATATGGAATTGAATGAAAAGTAAGTCCCTTCATTGCTTTTTGATTCTTGATGAGATTTAGAAAAGCAATAAAAAATTTGGGGTTTCTTGAAAGGGGACAGAGTGATTTGATTTTGATTGTAAGATTGAACCTGAGATGGGTCAAGATTGCTATGAAATGTAATCTTGATATTGTTGTTAGAGCTGTTATTTCTCTCAAGTTGAGGCATTGAGAGAACGATTGATCGAGGGCGACCAAGATGACGATGGCAGAGGATATATGGCACGACAGGTCACAAGCCGAGTCTTTTTGTCAACTCCAGACACTCCATTGAGATTACTCCTAACAATGAGGAATCTAAACGAAATCTTTGTATATGATTGTGACCAGATCTCATTTACCTTCAGCAATCAAACAAAACATTAATATTCAAAAGCTTACAATAGCGGATTGCTCAATTATGGAAGAAGTGATTGGAGAGGAAGAACATGGGGGAAATTCTGGAGATAAACTCCTATTTCGTCAAGTAAAATATCAATCAATCAAGAATCTCCCAAATCTAAGGAGTTTCTGCAGGGGTAATTACATTCTCGAATGTTCATCCTTGTCAATAATGGTTATGGATAGCTATCCCAACATGGAAACGTTCTGTTTGGGGCCTGTAAGCACACCACGGCTCAAGGGGTTGTCATATATTGAAAACTATGAGGAAGTGTTAGGGGAAGAAGGAAACCTTAATGATATCATTCAACATCTGTTCATATCTTGACCACATATATGTTTTTATACAAAAAAAGACCTACCTTTATTGCAAATTATGTTTATGTGGGTTCCCAGGATGCGCCCGCGACCCGCGCGCCCTTAGATAGGGGTGCGCGTACGTGTGGAAGCGGGACACCACACTTTCCATTCCACCCTCCCTTGTTTAGGGGAGGACGAAATTAAAAATGCGGAAAGGGTGATGTCTAAAATAGCGCGTTGAATGCACCTCGGTAACTTCTGTGAATTTTCGGTCCAATATGGGAGCTTTGGGTTTTCTATATCAAGTTATCCCTTTTTTTAGGGGATACCAGGATATAAGAATACATCCCCCTTTCATTCACATTCTTCTTTTTTTAGGGGAAAACGGAAAAGTGCAAGATATGATGTTGCGACGCCCCACTATGGATTTTATGAAAATTGTCTTATGACATATTTCGGATCACTATGAGTGCTTTGGGTTTTCTATATCAAGTTATCCCTTTTTTAGGGGATACCAGGATATAGGACTACATCACCCTTTCATTCCGATTCTCTCTTTTTTAGGGGAAAACGGAAAAGTGCAAGAAAGAAGTGTTGCGATGCCCCATTGGATCCAAAATGTTTTATAAAGTCGTCATCTTTATTTTAAGGAAGAAATAAATAAAAACCAAAAAAGAAAAACTAGAGATTGCAAAAACGGGTTCGGAGGCTAAGTTACGAGTTGGGAAGGTGCTATGCACCCAACTCGTCCTTTCGGTCTCAAAAGCGATTTTTGGCCAAAGTATGTTTTTTGTTATAATTATCTAGCAAATAAATAAAGCATTAACTACCTACAAATACATCCATATTTACATTATGTATAGACTTGCAGCTGTCTCCTTCCAATAATTTACAAATATATTTAAAAATATTTGGCCATAATAATGACTCTTTTTAATGTTATTTTCTAAAATAATCCGGGCAGCACAACGGCTTATATTTTTACATTGGACCGAATTTGAAAATAGTTTTTTTTTAATAAATAAACTCTTAAAGGCTCACCTTTAAGAGCGTTGGTGTGCTCGCTCTGTCCTTCAGGGAGAAGGAGTTTTTTTTTGCTCGCAGCTTGCTATGGTTTTAGGCGTAATGAAAATTGCTTTTGTGGACCCGTAAAATGGGCGGAAGCAGCTGTTTGCCTTTTTGCTACTTGCTTGCTTGTTGCCGGGCGAATCGTAACAAGGGCTTGTTTCTGGCTAATTTGACCTTTTTATTCGGGCAGAGCAACGGCTCTTTCCGAGGTTTTTGGACCGGGAAAATAGGGTGGATACCTAACTGGGGGGCTAGGGATCACTTTGACCGGTTGGTTTTGTGTTTGGAAGAGGTTTGGCAGAGTTTCGAGGCTTTATAAGAGGGGAAAATCACTTTCGCTCACTGATCGCTCGCTGTGTAAAAATAACGCAGAGTTTCTTCGGGCTTCTAGCCTTTGTGAAATTGTGTCTAAAAGTGAGACCGAGCACTGATATTTATAGTTGGATTTGTGCTTCATCGGCTTGTACCGCGTGCTTGATAATTTGCACAATGCGTTAATTCGGGAAGCACTGTTTGGGACTCTGGCGCGGCCTAACAGCACTCTGGGCGCGGCGCTAGGCATGGTGGGCGCGGCGCCAACTGTTGATTTTCCTTCAATTTTTGACATTTCACCCCCCTGCAGTTCACTATTCATGCATCCTACTTTTCCTTTTGCATTTTCAACCCTGTAACTTGACATTTGTTAAGTTTAAACAGTTCTTGATATCACATGCCATAGTTACATACCAGGGGTACGAAATTGGGGTGTCTACAAAGCCCCTCAACGATGGAGTCTACGGGTAACCCGCAGTTTACTGAGAAATAGATTCCCAAATTTCGTGCAATTATAGATGGGGAGAAATGCAACAGGTAGCAGTTATAATGCAATAGTTTACAATGCTAATCAAACCTCCATATCCTAGACATATTTAGTCGGTTATAGCAGGTTATCGGAGTTTTTAAGCAGATATGCAAATTAAATGCTCTAAAGGTCGGACCCACTAATGTAGGCTGCCTACGTATTCCTTAATAAAGGAAATCAGACCAGACGTAGTTCGAGCCTAGCCAGAACAAGCATGCTGCGATGGATGGTGTGTTTTGCCCAGCGTAGGCAAAACTGGTGGGACCCTTTTCAAAACACGCTTTCCCCAGCATAGGGAAAACCTTTAAAAATGCGCTTTCCTCAGCATAAGGAAAGCGATGCTGCTTTTAAAACAAACTTTCCCCAGCATAGGGAATGCGATGCTGCTTTTAAAAACGGGCTTTTCCCAGCATAGGGAAAGTGATGCTGCTTTTAAAACAAGCTTTCCCCAGCATAGGGAAAGTGATGATGCTTTTAAAACAAACTTTCCCCAGCATAGGGAAAGTGATGTTGCTTTTAAAACAAACTTTCCCCAACATAGGCAAAGCGATGCTGCTTTTAAAACAAACTTTCCCCAGCATAGGAGAAGCGATGCTGCTTTTTAAAACAAGCTTTCCCCAGCATAGGGAATGCGATGCTGCTTTTTAAAACAAGCTTTCCCCCAGCATAGGGAATGCGATGCTGCTTTTAAAAATGGGTTTCCCCAGCATAGGGAAAGTGTTGAATCTTGCATGAAATTAAATTTGCTTAAAATCATTCCACTTGATTGTCAGCCAAGAATTTAATATTATCTTTGGTCAGCCCGAAACTATTTTGTCAGTTATTCACTTCAGCTGATCATAGTGTTCTTAGTGTCAGTTTGCTTTCCTTATTTGATTGATCAAATACTTGTACTAACACTCTCTCTTACTTGTATGTTTTTAGTAGATATTCTGCTAGATATTTCTTCCCAGTATCTTTTGAGATCTTGCATCTGCCAAACACATTTTTAAATTCAAAATGTGTTCCTAACGGGTTAATCTTATAGATCTTCTATAAATACCCACTGGAAGCATTCTTCAAGAGACATACATTTTTACAGAAGTCTAAAGCCTTATACTTTCAAGAAATATCTCTGTGACTTAGTCTTCTTAGAAAAACATTAGCTAGATACTCTCTTCTTTGATTAATTCATTCTAGTTACTGTTTAGGCAAACACTGAGTGATTCCACTTCATATCTTTTGAATTCAGTCAGTTTGTCACACGAGTTTGATTGCTTCTCAATCATTCTCCACAAACACCGGTCTTTTATTGTACACTGATCCATTAGAGATCAAATAGATTTTTAATAAAATTAGTGCACTTCAAAAATCCAAGTCTGACCAACTTGGTAGTGGACGTAGCAGTTTATCTGTGAACCACTTCAACTGATTTGTCAGCCACTACTCATATTCTTGCAAACTGACTCAACACTTACGAAGTTTTTTTTTAACTAATTAAGTGTCAGTCAGTTAACAACAATTGTTTGATTAGTTGTTTAGTTAAATTGTATTTCAGTTTCCTCTCTATATTCAGTGATCAACTTTTAAAGCCAACTTTCTTTGAAAACAGTTGTGTCAGGTAGCTGACCAACTTTCTTCAGCTTAAGCATTTTCAAAGTGTCGGACCAATTTTCGGTGACGACAAAACTCTTTTTCTGCTGCCAACTTTAAAAGGCCTTACAAATCAACAAAGTTTTTTAAAGGCTATTCACCCCCCCCCTCTAGCCTTAATTGTTGCCATCTGGACTTACAGAAAGTGATGCTGCTTTCAAAACAAGCTTTCCACAGCATAGGGAAAGTGACGCTGCTTTTTTTTTTAAAACAAGCTTTTCACAGCATAGGGAAAGTGATGCTGTTTTTAAAACAAACTTTCCCCAGCATAGGGAAAGTGATGCTGCTTTTAAAACAAACTTTCCCCGGCATAGGGAAAGTGATGCTGATTTTAAAAACGGGTTTTCCCCAGCATAGGGAAAGTGATGTTGTTTTTAAAACAAGCTTTCCCCAGCATAGGGAAAGTGATGCTGCTTTTTAAAACAAGCTTTCCCCAGCATAGGGAAAGCGATGCTGTTTTTAAAACAAGCTATCCCCAGCATAGGGAAAGTAATGTTGCTTTTTAAAACAAGCTTTCCCCAGCATAGGGAAAGCGATGTTGTTTTTAAAACAAGCTTTCCCCAGCATAGGGAAAGCGATGCTTTTAGCTACATTGCGACTCTGCTGGCTGCTTCGTTGTTGTTCTTTGCTTTTCGCCGCCAACTTTTTTTTTGCATTTGTTGCTTTTGCTGCATTTGCCACTTTTGTTGGTTTCTTGCTTTTCTTTTTGCTTTTCTTTGGTTTTGCTTTGCATTTTACGCTTTTCTTTGCTTCTACTGGACTCTTCTTTGGGATTTTTTTCCTTCTTTGCATTTTTTTCTTTGAAATCTTCCCCTTTTTGCTGTTGTATTTCCGACTTTTGCTAGAAGTTTTCTTCCTTGCTGCTGCATTTTCCGGCTTCAATTGGAATATTTCCTTTTGCTGTTGCATTTCCGGCTTTAGCTGGAAAATTTTCTTTGCTGCTGCATTTCCAGCTTTAGCTGGAAAATTTTCTTTGTTGCATTTCCGGCTTTAGCTGGAAAATTTTCTTTGCTGCTGTATTTCCATTTTTTTTCTTGCATTTTTTTTCTATTGCACGCATTTTTTTCTTTCTTTTACATGTTTTGCATTTATTTTCTTTTCATGCTTTGCATTTTTTCCTTTTGCATGCTTTGCATTATTTTTTTTATTTTTTATTGCATGCTTTGCATTTTTTCTTTTATTGCATGCTTACATTTGCTGCTGATTTTTTGACTTTTCTGCCCCTTTGCCGGCTGACCTGCTGGAGATATGGACTTTACTGTCAACATGTGTTTTCCCCAGCATAGGGAAAACGATGCAATCTTTTTTTTTTTAATTGAAAGTGTTTATCCCAGCATAGGAGAAGCGATGCAGATTTTTAAAATGTGCTTATCTCAGCAAAGGAGAGGCGATGCATATTTTTAAAATGTGTTTATCCCAGTATAGGAAAAGTGATGATTTATGAAGCGTTGTGGCAGAATGCTGTCGATGATCTGCTTGTATAGATTTTGATGATGCTGCTGAGGATCTTTGGAGGTGGTTCTTGGCGAGATGCCGGTAGAACATTTTTCAAGGGCCGATGCGGCAAAAGACCTGATAAGATACAGTAAAATGATGCAAACAAAAGATGCAAGCATGCGAATGAAACTTTATTTTTCTCTTTTAAAAAGACTTTTGAATGTGCATGTGTATCATCTGTTTCTTAAACATGTTAAGACAAGATAAGGTGAGGTGATGGAGATGTAATATAAGGGTTTGAGGTGTAGCTTCTAGTTGGCTTTGAAAGGTTAAGAGTATAGGGGCTGATTGTGATATGGAGGCGAATGGAGTGTTAGGTCAGTTTTCAGTCTTCTGACTAGTGCATCATTCAAAAGGGAATTCAGTAGTCTAAAACTCATGGAAAAGCACAATCTAAATAGGAATATATACACAATAGATGCGTATAAAACATGTCACGACCCGATCCGGATTCCAGCACGGAATCCCGAGGTCGTGCCGCTGGAACTACACAAGAGAGGACAAACACTTGCTAAAACAAAGTGCAAGTGGAACATTCGAGCTAACAAGCTCTAGACAGGAACAAGAAGCCGTACTAAAATACGTATTTCAAAATTTCGAAGATACGAAAGCGTTAAAGAACAAGCCCTCGAGCTTAAGAGCTCGAGACTGAAACAAATGAAACCAAGAGAGGCCTTGCCTCACGAGGTATGAAAATGAAACTCGCGTGCCGCAACATTGCAGACGCAGAACTAACCATCGGCACTCCAGGCCGGCGTTTCATCAAAAACCAACCTGATATAACAATGACCCACGGCTAAAGCATACCGGGGTAACAACAACAACAACAATAACCAAAACAACAACTAGGATAACTAGAATAATGAAATTCTTGAAGCTACTACTGCCCGGGGTACCACTGACAGATTACTATACTCTGGAGTACTCATGCCCGACTACAAATGTCGGCGATAGGAATAATACAACAAGACTAGAACAATCCACCCGACTGCAAAGTTTATATAACTTTACAAAAGAAATACCGTCCTCAATAAAGTAAAAGGGCACAAATAGAAATACTGAAATAAGCGGACTAGGTTCCGCTAGCAAAAGCTCGGGAGGAGATAACTTCACATATATCACGACCTCAACTCAACTATCGATCCACGTGGCTCGCTACGACGGCGGATCTACTCGGTCCTCAACGCGCTAACGAACAAGCCACACTAGAAAGTAAAGTACGAGTGAGTCATAAAGACTCAAGATGCGCTACTACAAACAACATATCATAAATGAAACATTGTTATAATAAAACATGTCATCGCGCTGTTACGACTAAAACCCACGAAGACGTGTCGTATACTCGACACTTCTCAAGATAACCTCTTTGCTCATGTACTAAACCGTCCAAACGACTAGGGTGAAATTCCCTGAT
The DNA here is from genome assembly GCA_013146195.2 of Codonopsis lanceolata. Taxonomy (NCBI): domain Eukaryota; kingdom Viridiplantae; phylum Streptophyta; class Magnoliopsida; order Asterales; family Campanulaceae; genus Codonopsis; species Codonopsis lanceolata. The sequence goes on from CM028383.1 coordinate 72,065,085, forward strand.
CATAAACAAACCAAATAAGTCAGAAAACATTTATCAAAGAATCAACATCTATAAAGGAATGTATGTCTATATATATACCCTTTATGTCAATCATGGAATTCTCAAGTATAAGTATGTATATCTACAAATATACATATCAAGTCTCGCATTAATTCACAATCAATACAAACATGGTCATTTAGATTTCATGTCTCAGGTAACACTTTGTTATCACATAAGTGCTCATAGTAAGCCACATAAAGGATAGAGAAGATACCAAATCACTTTCGTCGTATTGCTCCTGCAATCACAACTGTTAATCATATCGTGCCAGTGATACCCGTGTTCAGGTATCAAAGTACCGAGCTCTCTTCTCGGGTCTGAGCTCTCTACTCAGGAAAATAGCCCTAGCCAATGTGCTCAATTGGTTACGACAAAGGGGCTACTTCCCCACTGTAGCTAGCAGTGGAGGTGTGTGTGAAACCCGAATCCGGTACGGCGATACATTACAATCACGAATCCCATAATTCGTGAAGGCAATGCATCGTCCCACCATCATCATCAAAACTCAAGTAATGCCAGCTGGACTTATATGCAATGCACAAGTAGATGTTTACTTGCAAATTCTCAAGTAGATATAAAGATCTACTAAACTCATACGATTATGCACATTGTTACAATAATCACAAAACCATAATATGAGCTCATTGAGTCTCTAAAATCTCAAGTGTCAAGTTGTCCACTCTATTCAAGTCAAGGTCCAAAAGCTAGTAATCTAGTCAATGGATTCTAGGAGTTGTAGGGTCTCGTTCTACGTTTTCATTTAAGGCATTTCTAGGTTCTCATTCCATTTAGGAACCCTAGTTCACAAGTCATTAACTCAAGTACAAGTTGGTAGCCTAAGTCGATTTCAAGTTTGCAGTTCCACTTGTTAATGGAATACAATTTAAATACAAGTTAGGAAATCAACACCAATAAAATCCATCAAGTAATCGAGGAAATATATGCTTCATGAGTCATATTCTCAAATGCATACAAGATACAAATCTCAACAAAGGTAGGAATTATGCATTTTGTCATAATCTAAATCAATCATAGAATTTTATATTCTAGTATACAACCAAGCTAAGTTATTTACTTAACCATTAACCCATCATATATTGACCAAGACTACTTTGTTAGTCTAGGGTACTTAATCAACAATGGTATACGCCTTACAATATTTCTAGAATGATAAATCATTTTATAGTCTCAACTCATTAAAGTTCATGTTAATTCATAAACTCATCCCATCATATTCACGTGAATAGAATCGTTTATTAGATACAAATTCACTATGCTCTAAGAGCATCTAAAGGGTCTCTACGTCGAAATTGAGGATACACTATATAATATCCCTGAATGGTAATCCATTCTTCAAACCAAGTCAATCCTTCTCTACTCGATGTTCATGCACCGAAAGATACTCATTCTAACAGTTGGAATTCCAACTTAGTAATAACTCATTCTGCGCAGCCATTTTGTAAAATTGACCAATAACTCATCATAACTCTAAATTTCATGAATCTTACATATTCAGAAACTAGACTCTTCAAACTATAACTTAGCCCTTTAAATCACTTCATTCGGATTTATATTCATCCAAATATAGTCACTTCAATTTCATGATAACAATCAGATTTGCTGCTATTACACATTCTGCCCAATCAACTTGTAAATTAAACCATAACTTCATCACAACTCCAAATTTCATGAATTTTATATATTCCGAAATTACCCTCTTTAAACTATAATTTAGAACTTTAAAGTACTCTATTTGGACTTGTATTCATCAAAATACAGCCCCTCCAAGTTCATGTCAGAAATCTGTTTTTCTGTTATGGCCTGTACTGCATGTCTATCATACAAATTTCACCAAAAATTCCTCATTGATCCAAATAACACGTATTTTACATTTCCAGAAACTAGACTCTTTGAGCTATAGTTTAGCTTTTTAAAACACTCAATTCAGACTTGTATTCGTCAATTTATGATCACATCAAAATCATGTTAACAATCTGACTTCCTCGTAGCAGAGTACTGTCACTGTCACATTTCGTGATTTATTTAAAAATATTTCCCAAACTCGAAAATTAATAAAAATTTACAGAGCATTTCTTCTCTTATACACGTACAACATATAATATTTTTAGACAATTCCCTATAGTAGATTGCTCCCAGTAAATTCCCGAAGTCAGCTCAAAACTGAGACTGAACTTGTAAACTTGTTAAACCAATTCTCCCCAATCAATCTAGCAAACTACCATGGAAGCATGAGAAAATGACATAATGGTTCTTACCGCAAGAGAAAGAGGCTTAGTAACGTACCTTCATCCTTTAAACAAGTAAAGAAACGAAATTACAACCGGAAGGAAGTAGACTAGTCGATGAGATCTTCGATTCTACGGTCTCGGCTTGAAGAATGAACAAGTAGAGCTAAGGAAACCAAGCTCAAGCAGCCAAGAACTCTCTTAATCTCCCATGGAAGTTCTCTCCACGTTTTTTGGTGAAGAAGGCAGAAAATGAGAGTCTCCAAGATTGATTTGTGGTGTTGGTGAAGTCAAATAGGTAGTGGGACATGTGTCAAAACATTATGGTAGATAAAAATATGATTTTTGGTGGTTAATTGATCTCATTACTCCCATTTAGACCACACTTAAATTTAATTAATCATGTGAGGACTAATATATTTTTCCTTCAATCAATATTTTAACTATCATACAAATTAACCATATAGGATCAATTAAAATACTAAAACACTTTGGGGTCACAACTCCCAATTATTTATTTGCCCCTAGACGTCAAATAATAATTTCTTATTATTATATATAAATTTAAATAAGGGTATAATTATCACATAAATAAATTACAAACCTCAAAGGAGTCAGTTACACTACTCCATAATTTTGGGTACAAAGTAAGCCTCCAACACGTATAACACCCCCTGCGGAGTCGAAATTAAAAACGGATAAATATTCTATAACAAATTGGGTTTGGAAGTCAAACTTCGAACTCACAAATGGTGGATTATGGTTTAATATCAAGTAAAGGAGGTAAATGGGTTCAAAGCCTAATGGGCCAAAAGTGACCAAAGCTCAAATGCTATCCAATAATTTCAGTCAACTTCAAAGACGAGCCTAGGGTGATATATAAGCCCGAAAATTACAAATAAGGTATGGTTAGAAAGATCTCGAAGTCTAGCTTCTAACGCACCAAACGGATCTCGATTCCGAGTCGTCTACACAAAACTGTGGCTGATAAACTACAGGTTGTATCTGATAAGCATGAATACGCGGCCCAAACTGAAATCCGATCTACAGCGTGTGCAATGCTACACAAAACTCAACACAAAACCATTCAAAGTTAATCCCAAGGAATCGGGGTCTTACAAAACACATCTATCAAATACCTTCAAACTTAGACTTTGTTTGTCCACGAGTAAACAAATAAATACAAAAGTAGTAATTAAATAAAATAAATAAAAATAAAATCTTTTTAGAGGGTAACACTATTTACACTCCTCTAGAAACTCACAAACTCAAGGAGACTCAAAAGAGCGACTCAACTATACAGATAAATACAAAAAAAAATTAAAACTAAACTAACAAAGCAATAAATAAGTTAATAAAATATTTTTTGTTTATTCTCAAGTCTGGACAATGTAGAAATTAATAAGTGTCTCAAGGAATGCTCTACATATGTGTAAGGACTACTTCCATTACCAAATGTGTTCATTCTATCATGCAAATAGTACTATGATTATTCAACTGTGTCAAAAGTCTTGTCCTTACCTACTCGAATGTCCCTGCATAAAGAATTACACAAGAAGAAGAGAAGATGAGGGTGGCTTATTTAGGTTTCCCTTATTTAGGTCTTAGTAGAGAATCACTTATTTAGGTTTTAGCTTATTTCTATGTTTTGTAATAAAATCCTTTAAGGACTAGGATTTGCTTAGGTAGTTTTCTTTATAATTGCAATTATAATTCCTTTAGGATTTATGATTTTCATTCTGGTTAACCTTAAGGATTAGGGTCTACTTTCTAGTATAAATAGGACTTTACTTTCATGTAATTTTCAGATTTGAGTTTTGAGAAAAAATAATAGAAAACAAGCAAGTAATTGTTCAAACTAGCGTGTGTTATTTTCTTAGCGGTTAGAAAATAATTCATAAGAGATTTTTATGTTAGGCGAATGAAACCTAACTAGTGATCTATCCATTCAAACCCATTCCACCAACTATCTCTTAAATTTCGTTTTTGTCATTCGATTCATTAGTTATTTCCACCAACTATTGAAAGAGCGATTAAAATATATATATATATATATATATATATATATATATATATATATATATATATATATATATATATATATATATATATATATATATCAGTTGTGAACAACTTAACTTATCAATTGATTGCAGGTTGCGGTTGCATATACCAAGGTTCTGTCGTGTTAATTGTTGGGTCAAGGTATCACCCCCCCCCCAAACAAAAAACATCCTTCGATCTTAGCTTTCCGTCACGTGTGTAATCCGTTCTTCAACGAAACCTCCCGAGAAGTTGTATCAAAATCTGACCGAAATATTGACTTGAAGTACCAAATGAATAGGTCAAAAAAATCTGGGACCAATCTTGAAGTTTTGGTACAAATCAAAGGACCAAATTATATATTAATCCCTTAAGAACGGAGGGTGTAGTAAATTCATCAATGGACAGGCAGTGTATCGTTCTTTTTAGTACGATGAAATAAGTTGAAATATTACAAATATATTACAAATATGATACTCCCTCCGTCCCAAAATTATTTTCATATTTGACCCGATACACGGATTAAGAAAAAACAATTTACTTGATTATTAATATTGAAATAGTGTGCGGTTTTCTTTAAAACCCATGAATATGTGGCCCAAAATTAAAGTAAGAAGAAAAATTAAGGATAAAATGATAAAAGTAATGTCAAATGAAACTTTCAAACAAAACAATTATTTTGAGACCGACGGAAAAGGAAAGAAAGACAATAATTTTGAAACGAATGGAATACTTTTTTTAGTAGTTGGCTAGTCTTACATAGTTTTGGTAATAAACAAACCAATATACTCCCTCCGTTCCAATTAAAAAGTCCATTATATTATTTTGGGATGTTTCATCGTAAGAATCCACTTTAAAAAATTATGCTTACAATTTCTATAACATTTCATCTTTACCCTCCACTTGTGCTGTAAGTACATTGTTTGAGCTTAACTATTTTTATAATTAAGACTAACTTTAATGGCATTAATATATCCCTTAATAATTAAACTTTTCAAATGGGGACTCTTTGGGTGGAACAAAGGGAGTATATAAGACAAAAGACCGTTTACAGCAGCCGGAACTTGGGTCGCACTTTGATCATCCCTGGTCTTGCTTCATCGAAATGGTACCTGCAACAAATTAAGTAAATACATTCAATAGCAAAATCATAAAACACATATAAACCGTGTTCAAAAGTACTAAAAGAAATGTACCCTTTCTCACTGAGGAAACTTCTAATAGCTGCAGGAAGTGCAGCTTGCCCTCGGCTATGATTACCTCTTCCTGTTCAGAAAAGAGAAGAAAGTTTTTGAGTCTACAGTATGAAAATGCCATTTACAGCGGGATAACTGTGATACACTCTTGCCTGTTATGACTTCTAGCAACGTTGCTCTCTGTCTAGATAATTTCTCTTGTTTTTCAGACTGATCGGATTCCATGCTAGGTAACGACTCTAGAGATGCAGCGTATCTGATACCAAATTTTGACATGTCTCTCTTAGGATATGCGGAGCGATTCAAGAGCCCATGGCATTCTATCTTATGCAAGTGTTCCTGCAAGGCTTGCACTGCTTCTGCAGAATGAAGACCATGCAAGTCCAATTTCCAATCATCGTTACTTAAATTTCTGATATTTAAAATATCCTTTGCTGCTTTAGCATTAAGCTTTTCAGCAGTATTCCATTCTTCCCGAGCCTTTACTGAAAATTCTTGGGCAGATATGTGATCCCCTCTTAAATAGGCATCATTGGCTGCTTTTGAATGCCGTGCCGCCGACCTGTTTGCAAGAATATGATACACCATTGAGGAGACAAAAATTTCCTAAAACTACTGAAAAACCAACACAGGAAAACATTCCCACAACACCCCCCAAAAAAAAAAAAACTAAAAAAAATCAACCTCAAAAATAAGCCAGGAAGAGGTCCAAATATGTGATCAGCATAGGTGTCAGCATCTACCACTAAGATTTATTACTCATGACAGCATTTGGCTTTCTCTTTCAATTTCTTAGGTTATCAGGATTAAGTTTCCATGTGGATAATAGGGTTTGCATATAAAGGCATTCTATGAATTCGAATATTCAAACTTGAACGATTGAAGATTGAATAAAAACAAATTTTCTCATTCAAAGCAGAAGGTAGCTTGGCATCTAACTTTATAGGTTTCAATCCACAGTCGAACTAGCAAATGCAGTTCATCAGGTCAAAGCAGAAAGCTTGGTGCTGCAGACCCTTTACAGTCAAAATGGTTGAGAAAACCAGAGGGAGCCTTGGGCTTTTAAGTCATAGCTAAAATGTGGAACACAACGGACAAGATCATATATATTCCGAGAAACAAAGGACAATGATGCCGAAATTGTTATTACTAAAATGGCATGGAATAGAAAGACTATTATTGCCTACAGAAAAAGAACTGAGTTCCCATCCAAAGTTATCCCAAAGAGTCATCAAACTATCCAGAGACTGGTAGTCACTCGCTCAACCAAATGTAGAGAAAATTCATCATTGAGCCCTTTAATCGCTGTATCCAAGCTCCAATTCCTCTAAATATTTCATGTTTCCATCCGTTCAAATACTCCACATGCGGCAGTGTGGAGCTGCTTGAAATATCTGTTTATCATGCTTCCTAATATGTGCCTGTTTGTGCCTTAAACAGAGCTGAAATTAAATAGTATGCAGCAATTTCGGAAATCAGTCAAATCACAAACCAGGCACCCAAACCCAATGATTCCCCAGATGATTTACTGATTCTCAATCCCTCTTGTATGTGCAGCGCCATTAATAGTCTGGCCTCTTTTCAAATTTCTCACAAGGATAGCTTCCCAAGCTACCTAACAGGAGCCTTATTTCCACTCACCTTTCTGTTGGTACTCATTACGTGATTTTGCAATTACAGCCATAAAAAAGTCTTGCCAAACGCCATATTTCACACTACCTGGGTCCTGATACGACCTTTTTATTTTTTATTTTTTATAGAATCTGATACGACATTAACCACTCTAATTTTTATTTTGTCATTCTACTCAAATTCCTCATTCTATTTTAGCCACAAAAGTTAGCTCCATCCAATACTGTTAAGTGGAGTGCTGAGGTGTCATGCCACCAGATATTTTTTGTTAAAAGACACTAAAACTAAAGATAAAAATCATTTCAGCACAAGTTGGCAGACATCAATGTCATTTTGTTGTAATTGATTCGCTAAATAAGAAAGAGAATTCAAACATTAGTTCAACAGTTGTGAGATGACTTCCAAGTCCCTCCCTTCCTCTCATTCCCTGCTGACTCTGCCATTAACTACTTGGTCAGGGCAGCCACTAACAGCTGCTTCACAATTGCCTCCTCCGACCATCTCACCTTGATTGTGGCAGCCATTAAATCCCGCAATAACAAACCCACCAACTGTGACTCCTCCCTCCTATTTGTTCCTCTTACAATTTAACATTTTTCATGTTTGAATTCCTTTGAATTGACGGTTGAAACATAGAATTTAAACTTTTATCAACACTTAATTTTCAGGTTTATGTTTAAGTTGAAGAATTTTGACCGAAAGAAACGAGGTTGTGAAATTCCTGTAACTATTTGGATCTCAAATCGCCAACAATGGCTCCTCCATTTATCTTCCTCGCTCTTCAAAAAGTAATACAAATATGGAAATTGGTCTGTCTTCTATGAATTGTTTTCCAGAATAATTTTCTTTTGGGTAGGGGTGGGCAGGAAAGCAGCTAAAGGGTGGTGGTATAGCGAGATATTGTTTGAGCTGTTGGAGAGGCGGAGGAACGTAAAGGCACAGAGGTGTTTGGTGTTAAGGGTGGAGATGGCGGTGGGGGTAGTCAGTATTCTTGATGCTGATGGTGAGTTGGCCCATCTAAGAAGTGAGTTAATTCAAATTTCAGAGAAACTACTTTGGCTTTTTTTTGAAGTTTATTTTCATTCTAAAATTCTGGGTGGCATGACAGGTCAGCAACCACTCAATGATACCTAACAATACTCGACGGAGTTAACTTTTGTGCTATAATAGACAGAGAAATTTAGAAGGGTGGCACAAATGAAGGGGAAAAAATGTTGAGTGGTTGAGCCGTAGACGAACCCAAGTACAGAGGTTAAGCATTAGGCCTAATAGGTTTTTAAGAAGAATACTCCATGCCAATGAAGTTCTCATTTCAAAGTATACTCTCTACCTCGTAGAGTACTGAGTACCTACATCATACAGGCATTCTTGAAATGCCCAACCCTCCTCAAGTTCGCTCTCTGTCCCGGAAATTCCTTCAAAACAGCGGACTCGAATCTTAGTCTGCTGTAGTCTCCTGTCTAGTACCGCGATATTGAACACATTGTGAAATCCTATGCAAATCAACTCATCCGCACCATTGATCCGACCAAAATCTGGTTATATCTTTATCCTCACTTACAAAACAGGGTCTCCAGAGGTCCTTCAAGAAGTCTCGCTTGAGTGTTCGCTCCTGGCTATGGTAAGGCTAGAACCTACTCAAGTAAGTGAACTGCTAGTGTGTACAGAAGATAAGGAGGATATCTCGATCTGGGTAAGGAGGAGGATGAAAGGATTTGGGAGATTTTTAGGGGTGTCGTGTAAAGGGTATGAAGAAAAAATTCTGAATTTGTTGATGGATATAGACAAGGTCAGGAACTCGGTGAGAAAAGAGAATAGCACCAGCAAGAAGAGGATTCAGGCTAGTAGCAACAGGAAGTTGAAAAATCTGCGCAGCAGTCTCAATTTCGACCAAGTTGACAGAGGGGGAGGACAAGGATTGAAAATTAATCGTCAGATTTAACTATGCATATGTGGATTATCTCTTTGAATGTGAGGGGTATCAATGATGAGTCCATAAGGCAAGTGATAAAAGCAACGATTAGAAGATGGAGACCGCATGTGATTAGTTTGCAGGAAAACGAATTGGAGAATGTTGACATAAGGTTACGAGTGTGGGAGGTGGTAGATGAACCCATTGAGATCTTTTGGATGCAGTTGGGGCAGCCGGTGGTATTTTAGTGATGTGGGATAGCACAGTTCTCTGTTCAGTACGTACTATATCTCGTGCCTATTCAAGGGTTGGATAATCGCTTGAGGTGGACTTCTTCGGGGGTCTATCGGCATTCTACGGATGCTATGGTGGACTTTAATGAGTTTATTGCCTTCTGCGGATGCTATGGTGGACTTTAATGAGTTTATTGATGATCTAGAGTTGGTGGATTTACCGCTAGAAGGGGGTACCTTTACCTGCTCAAATAAATTTGAAGCTGTTAGAGTGTTAGAAATATTGAGGGTCTCTTGGGTTTAAGATATATATATACGTCTTTGCCTAACCAGTTTAGGTTACAACTTCTCAATACAATTCTCTTCTCTTCTTTCTCTCTTTACATTCAACATGGTATCAGAACAGGAAATCCAATAATCTCATAATCTCTAGTGCTGACTGACCACAACACATCCCTCTCCTCTTCCCTTCTTCTTCTTCTTCTTCTTCTTCTTCTTCTTCTTCTTCTTCTGGTTGAGATGAATCTAAAGGGGCAAAGTAATGAAGATCATATCACCACAGTTAATTCTAATGCTGATTTGTACTGGAAGCTCATGAATTCTATGGATAATGAGATTGCTGAATTGGTGGGCCCATACTTCTGCTGTTCGTGATTTGTGAGACTATTTAGTTGTGTTGTATGGAGGCAAGGACAACATGAACATGATGTATGACTTGTCGTGTGCTATATTTCGCCAGGATCAGCAAGGTCACCATGTTACCCAGTATTTTGCGGACTACAAGAAATTGGCGACTGCGTAGAGTTCTTTGCTTCCTATGAGTAGTTAGTACTATGCAGACACAGTGAGAGCACCTAATTATTCTTGGATTTCTAGCTGGGTTGAGATCGTTCTGCTCGCTCGCTCACAGATCTTATCCAGCATTATTGTTGGTTCTCTTCAGGATGTGGTCAACTGGTAGAGGAGGTCGTGATGGCCGCGGTGGAGGTAGGGAGAGTAGAGATGTTCGTAGTTGTTATCACTGTGGGGATACGAATCATGTGATCCTTAATTGTGGGTTCGCAAGTTGATGGAGAAGGCAGCAAGGACCAGAGGCCTTTTTTTGGTGAAAAAGGCAAGGTTTATGGAGTGAAGTTGTCGTAGAAAAGGAGATGAACAGATCTGGTAATTTCCTAAGGTTTCTGGCATCAGGTAAAGGGAGATCTAGGGCTATTTTAATTCCTGAAGTGCTGGATAATCGTGGGTGGGAGTTAGAGGCAGGAAACATAAGAAGATTTTTGATGGAGAGAAACCCCGAAGAGAAGACACTTCAAATCATATAAAGAAGCAGCAGAGATTCCTCCACGGCCTGATTTAGAGCTTTGTGCAAGGTTTGCTCAATTGCACCTTATCGTTAAGGTTTGGATTTCGCGGTCGAGGAGAGTTCCTGTGAGGGCACTATGGCCTTTCTTGAGAGATGCCTTGTAGGCAGCGTGGGTGGCCTAGATTGCCCAATAGCGTCAAAAATGCAGAAGTGGGCGGACTTGTGGTGGAAAACAGCTGGCGGGGTTAGGGTGTTAGATCTGTACGGGAAGTCCTTTCTCTTCATTTTTCCGTCAAAGCTTGAAGCTCAGCGTATATTATGAGAGAAGAATTGGGTTGTCAATAAAGAACCTTTGCGGTTGGAATGTTGGAGCGAGGCAGGGTCCTGTAACAATGATGCTAGGAAACCGCAAACGATGTGGATCAGGGTCCTAGGACTACCGCTACAATTATGGGGGTGAGCAGTGTTCCGAAAGATTAGCGACCTGTGCGGTAGTTTCATCAGGCTGGAGAGGGACCTGAGATGGGCGAGAATCTTAGTTCATTTTGAGAAAGAGGTTCCGGCAAACGTGAGAATAGGGGTCGGGAGGAGTATTTTTTAAGCTCCAATCTGGGCGGAGACAACGGGGTACTACCAGCCCGGGGTCGTTAGCAGTTTGGAAGACGGTGGTGGTTAGACGATGGGGCTGGATTCGAGAGGGTTGGGGCGTGAGTCGCATGCTCGAAATAGAAACGTTAATGGGATAGGTGTCAGGAGTGAGGTTGCTGCAGATTTTGGCAGGGGGAGAGAGTATGGCACGTGGTGGATTACAATTCAAATTTCAAACAAAATTCTAATAGATCACACGGCGTCGGACGGGATGCGGGCAGGGTGGGACCTTCTAAGAGGCCCCATAATAAATAAATAATAATCACCTTACTGGGCCTGTTCGTAGGCCGAAAGTTGTTAACAAAGGTTTACGAGTTTGCAAGGACAAAGGTAAAGGCCGGATGGGTTGTGTTAAAGATGGGCCTGTACCAACCAGGGGTGTGGACCGTTTCAATCCAGATTTGGGGACTATGCCAAAGGGACTAACTTGAAGCCCAAAGGTGTTTGGATCAAGAAAAACAAGAGAATGGGAAAAGGCGGAGAGGGCTCATCAAAGATTGCGAACGATGAAGAGTCTGTATTTCCGATGATAGCAAGGACACAAGCGACAATACTTGATGGCAGATGAAAGGCATAATACTGACAGAGAAAAGGGGTGTGCGACAATATTTTATATTTCATTGATTCATTCATTTTTTTTGTTTATAAAATAGTATATTTTTTTAACCCTTAAAAGCCAAGAAAATAAAGGACCCCTTTATATTTAAAAACCAAAAAACCATCGACCTTTAACATCAACAATCATCAAGTATCTTTCAACATTTTAAAAACCTTTAAGGGAGGCAAGTGAAATTAATTCCGTTAAAATTGGATGACAATTCGGGATAGTAGCGAAATTGCATATATCTTTAAAAATACAATGGCAATTTCGCTCGAAAAATAGTAGTGGCAAAATATAAAGATTCGTCAAAGTACGAGCAAAATTAACCATTTTTTCCATTATTCTGGTCTCTGTAACAATAACAGCAACAAGGGGGTGAGTCCGGAAGAGACATGATGGCAAAGGCGAACCTTAATTCTGGAAAATCTAGTAGCTCCCTCAAGACATCTGTTTCGGCTGAAGGGAGCGTAGAGACAACCCCAAATCCAGATTGTAATGCTTCAGGATTGAAGGGTTTTGAAGGGTCTGAGGCCTCAGGCGAAGTAAATACTATTACAAGGGTCGAGCATGAGGGTAGGGGGAAGGACATTGCGTCGGCAGTTGAGAGTCCCGAATACGATCAGGAGGAAGTGGTGTTCTGCTCTCCTTTGTAGGTGGTCAGGCCGAAAGATTGCGTCAGTGAAGAATTTTTCTGGAGTTAGGAGTGCCAGAGGATATTTCAGGCTGGGTAAAACGAAGGATCAAAGGGTTTGGTAGATTGGTGGGTGTTTCTTGCGATGAATTTGAAGAGAAAATTTGGACCTTCTTCAGGAAATCGGGCAGGGAAGGAAACAGAGGGGAAGCAGCTGCAATAAGAACCTCAATAAGTCTCGAGCAAGGCGCTCTAGGGAACTGAAGCAATTGACATGCAATCTTAACTTCGAGCACGAAGGTATGGAATCTTCGGTCGGCGGGGAAGGTTTAGGGAGGAGGAAAAGGAAGCAATTGTAGATGGACTTACAAATCTTATCATGGAATGTGTGGGGTATTAATGATGTGTGTAAGAGACAAGACATAAGCTCTCTGCTTAGAAGATGGAAGCCGCACGTGGTCTGTTTGGAAGAAAACAAAATGGAACGAATTAATCAAAGGGTGGTGTTCAGCATGGGTGGGAGTAGATGGACTCAATGGAAGCATTTGGAAGCATGAGGGGTAGCAAGGGGTGTTCTTGTGATGTGGGACAGCCGCGTTATTACCAAACTTGGGATCGAGAAAGGCAGATTCTCAGTGTCTCGTCTGTTCAAAGCTTTGGCTATTGGCAAGGTCTGGGTGTTCTCTGGGATTTACGGTCCATGCTTGGATCCTTCGAGGAGGGGGCTGTGGGAGGAGTTAGTATTAGTTAATGAGCAGTGGAGGTATCAGTGGTGTATTGGGGGCAACTTCCATGTGGTTAGATTTCCTACCGAAAGACTAGGGGCAAGAGTGTATTCCCAGGCTACAATGGACTTTAATGACTTTATTAATGACAAGGCGTTAGTGGACATGCCTTTATCCGGGGGTCTGTACACTTGGTTTAGGCATGGTGACAGAAAAGAGTGCTCTAGGCTGGACAGACTTTTAGTCTCTTCATATAGGGAGTGCTTTTGGCGATTCTTTTCAGTCTTGCTTGCCCAGGGTGGTATCAGACCATGTGCCTTTGTGTTTAGATTGTGGTGGTTCGCAGGCTAGGAAATCCCCGTTTCTCTTTGAAAAGATGTGGTTACAAGATCCAGGATTCCTTGATTGGGTGAAGGCAAAGTGGCAATCTTTTGTTGTGGAAGGGGATCCTAGTTTCAGATTCACAAGGAAGTTAAAGCTTCTAAAGGAGGAGTTGATAGTGTGGAACAAGGAATCGTTTGGGAGTACATAACTCAAGAATTCTTTAGAAGAGCTAGATCATTGGATGAAAAAGCAGGATTGGGAGATTTGAGTTTAGAGGAAACCTCTCGCCAGGCTTCGCTTAAGCTGGAGATCGATAGGCTTTTGATTAGAGATGAGATCTGTTGGAAGCAAAAATCCTGGGTTCATTGGCTCAACGAGGACGATAAGAACACGAAGTTTTTCCATCGGATGGCTAACGCACACAAGATAGTGAATCAGATCCGGTCGATTAAGGTTGATGGTATTTTGCTGGAAGACAAAAAGATTATTAAAAAGGGCATAGCCGGGCTCTACAAGCAGTTGTTAGAGGAAAATAAGGACTGGTTCATAAAGCTGGATGGGATGCATTTCGATGGTTTAGATTTAGAGGAGAGAGAGGCGCTTGAGAATCCTTTTTCGGAAGAGGAGGTTTTTTCAGCAGTTAAAGGTTTGAGTGGTGATAAAGCTCCGGGGCCGGATGATTTTCTGCTAATATTTTTTCAACAATGCTGATGGAGGTCTTTCAGCATTGCTTTGAGCTTAAGAAATTTGAAAAGTCTTTGCACTGATTCCGAAGAAGGGCACAGAGGATGTCAAAAATTACACACCGATTAGTCTCATAGGAGGGGTGTACAAGATCATTGCTAAAGTGCTCACAATCCTATTGCAGAAAGTTGTTAAAAAAATCACTTCTGATTCGCAGCACGCTTTTGTGGGGGGTAGACAGATTCTTGATGCTGTCCTTATAGCAAACGAAGCGGTGGATGCTAGGATGAAAGAAGGAATTCCAGGGTTGCTTTGCAAGCTAGACATCGAAAAGGCTTATGATCACGCTCATTGAGATTTCTTGCTCAACGTGATTGCTGGTATGGGTTTTGGGGAGAAATGGAGAGATTGGATTTCATTCTGTATCTCGACAGTGAAACTCTTGTTCTCAATAATGGTGAACCTGTCGGATTTTTTTCGAGTGGAAGAGGTCTCCGTCAAGGAGATCCTCTTTCGCCTTTCCTGTTCATTGTTATGGAAGCATTGAGTAGACTTTTGAAGGCGACGGTGGTGGGTGGGTTTATCAAGGGCTTTGTTGTTGGGAGACCTGGGAGTTCGGAGGTTGTGGTGTCTCACTTGTAATTTGCAGATGATACTCCCAATTTCTGTGAGACGGATATGGCTCAGCTGATCTCTCTCCCTTCGTCATATCTTGAGCTACCCCTAGGTGCTGCTTCTCATAGCAAAGCCATTTGGAACCCGGTTATTGAAAAAGGGTTGGAAGAAACAATTGTTATCTTAAGGGGGTATGCTTATGTTAATTAAGAGCACCTTGTCAAATTTACCCACATACTACATGTCGATCTTTGCTCTTCCAGTTGCTGTGGCCAATAGGCTCGAAAAAATTAGAAAGGGACTTTCTGTGGGTCAGGCCTGCAGACAAACGGAAATATCATCCGGTTAATTTGGAATACCGTGTCATAACTTGAAAGGAGGAGACCTAGGGGTGGAAAGGCTCAGGGTCTTCAATATATCCCTTTTGGGGAGGTGGCTTTGGAAGTTTCTGATAGATAAGGAAGCATTGTGGAGGAGGGTGGTGGTGGGTAAGTATGGGGGAAGCGATCAATTATGGTTCCCCAAGGAGGTTCACTCGTCTTACGGAGTGGGAGTGTGGAAGGGTATCATGAAGAGGTGGGAACCTTTTAAGCGTTTCATCACTTTTAACGTTGGTACTGGAACTTCAGTTAGATTTTGGAGGGACAAGTGGTGTGGAGATAGGGAGCTGCAAAGTATGATCCCCATTGGCGGAGGGTAGCATGGTGTGGAGTCCCTTGTTACATAGAAATTTCCAAGATTGGGAGTTGGATGTGCTGGGGCAGTTCTTTGCACTCTTTGTATTCCCAAGAGGGTTTAGGAGGTGGGGAGGACCAAGTGGTTTGGGAGGGGGCAGCGAGTGACGTGTTCTCAGTTACTTCGTTTTACCCTAGGTAGACGGAAGATGAGAATTCATTTCCATGGAAAACCGTGTGGAAATCTAAGGGTCCAACTAGAGTGGCATTTTTAATGTGGGAAGTCGCCAATGAAGCCATCCTTCCGGAGGACAATCCAAGGGCTAGGAGAGAGATTTATGGTAACCGGTGTTACTTGTGCAAAGGAGACGGAGAAAGTGTAAATCATATATTCATTCACTATTCAGTAGCGAAGGAAATCTGGGACTACATTCTGAATCTGTTTAGCATATCATGGGTTATGCCTAGATTGGTTAAAGATCTTCTTTTGGGCTGGTCTCTATACAAGAGGAGGAGGAGCGGTATCTGGGATTCTACTCCTTTGGCAGTTTGCTGGATCTTGTGGGGGGAGAGGAACCACAGAGTCTTCAAATGAGGAGCTTAGCGTGGACGAGTTAAAGGGCAGATCATCCAAACGCTGTTCCTTTGGTGCTATGAGTCGGATCCGGCTTCTGACATCTCTTTTGTAATTTTTTTAGGACAGATTTAGGTTTATGGTTGTATACTTCCGGTGTACATAGGCTATGCCACCTGTTTTGGCGCTTATTAATATTACTCTTACTTATCAAAAAAGAAAATAAGAAACAGGGATTCAGATAGATTTTGGAGCGACAAGTGGTGTGGTGATATAGAGTTGCAGCGTGCTTTGCCCTCTTTGTTTAACATAGAGGTAAACAAGGATGAGACCATTAGTTTATTTTTTCTTATTGTAGGTGAAGCCGTCACGTAGAACCCTTCTTTTAGAAGGAACTTGCAAGATTGGGAGTGGACATGCTTGGGTGCCTTTTTTAGCAGTTGTACAATGGTGAATAGGAATAGCGAAGATGCAATTTTGTGGGAAGGGGAGAAGAGCAGGAATGTCCTACTAGAAGATGTCTATTGTTACTAGGCCTTTTCCGTGGAAGAACATGTGGAAATGAAGGCTCCATCTAGAGTGGAGTTTTTTATGTGGGGAAGCTGCTAATGAAGCCATATTAACAAGAGATAACTTGCAGAGGAGAAGAAGAACTATATCCGTTGGTGTTTCATGTGCAAGGGGTCGAGGAAAGTGTTAATCATCTTTGTGAGGGAGAAATGGGGCTTTGTTCTCAGTTTGTTCCTGGTGGCTTGGGTGATGCCTTACTCAGTCAAGGAGTTGGTTGGTTTTTGTAAAAACGCAGGAGGAATAATTTTCGGAATGCTGCTCCGTCAACGGTTTGCCGGTTTATTTGGAGGGAAAGGAGCATTCAAGAACTTAGAGAGGAGTATTGAGGGGCATAAAAACCTCATCCTACAGACTTTGTATTTTGGGTGTAATGAGTTGGTCTCGCAGGGTGTTAGCCCCTTTGTAGAGTTTGTGGATAGCATTTCTTTTGGATAGTAGGGGCCTTGTCTATATACTTCATGTGTACATACGATGTGTCACCTATTTTGACGCCTGATTTATATACTAGTTTTACTTATCAAAAAAAAACTTATACGACATTCTACATATATACACAACCATTTTGCTTTAGAATCACTACAGCCAGTTATCTATTTACCTAGTAAAGCCTTGCTGGAAACGACTAGCTTCTTAAAGTCCCTTCTCTAATACATCTACACATTTTTCTATAGCTTCCAATACTATTACCTCCCCTATTCAGACTCCCACACACTAACAAGACACATGCTTGAGACCGCG
This sequence comes from Codonopsis lanceolata, assembly GCA_013146195.2. Taxonomy (NCBI): domain Eukaryota; kingdom Viridiplantae; phylum Streptophyta; class Magnoliopsida; order Asterales; family Campanulaceae; genus Codonopsis; species Codonopsis lanceolata. The sequence goes on from CM028383.1 coordinate 72,082,476, forward strand.
GGCCAATACTAAGACGCATTCCAAGCAAGATGTATTATGGAAATAATAATACATAAACTAACATATTAGTTAAGAATCTAATAGCACTCTCTATTTCAAATAATTGACTAATAAGGTCCAATGTGGGCTTCACCCTGACCCTTTTTTTATTTATCAAAAAAGAGGTCCAATGTCGGCTTCACAGAAAGGTGAACTTCTGAAACACACAGATCCTCCCAAACCCATGCCAAGACGAATCACACGAGGTGATGTTCTTTTGTAAACTCTCCAAATTCAAAAACATTTTTTTGAAGTATAACATTCATAAATAACAAACCTTAACTGGTTCCATAGCCCTAAGAAGCCACATTGCTCAGCATTCCGCAATTAACAAAGCCTGATTGATCCCCCAGCCCGACCAATGCAAGCCAATCACAACTCAATAAAGTGACTGGCCTCAATCACTGCGTACCAACCTAGAACACTCCTCAGATCATTTACTTTTGCCAGCCTCTAACCTAATCCTTAAGTGAACTGATAGAACCGCTGAACAAAATGCCTTTAACTTTCACCAATAGCCCTAAATACTTGAACAATCAGTATTCCAAAACCTCATTACTGTTTTTTATACAGAAAACACATTAGAAAGAGAAAAAATAATCACGAGGAATAGACTGCAAGACAAAACAACCAAAACATAAAAAGAAAAGTGGGAAAGGGAGGCAAAAGTCACTAAACATCCTAAAACACTTGTCCCTGCTCGACATACACCAACAACCCTCCAAGCACTCAAAGCAGATATCCATAGAGAGGGAAGAAAAAACACTATTCCTCAAAGGATCGAAAGGGGCACTGGAGCTCCTCTCTTTGTTTACACGCAAAGTCCACATTGGCATAAGAACTAGATATCTGCATCATCCCCAAAAACCCATCTTTTTGCTGAATGCATAACATAACAAGATCTATTATTCAAGCATCCCCAACTTCATTTGATGGTACAGACCAGATCTCAACATCGATTGATCTTGGACTCTTCCCAATATGACTGAACCCAAATAACTAGACCAAACAGCTTATATGTACAAGATTGACCCAAAAGGAAAAAAAAATGGAAACGAAACACAAAATCCGCTTAAGTTCAGTAAGAATGGAAAAATACCAAACCTTCGAATAAGTTAGTTAGGCCCATTTGGTTTGGCTTTTTGCGATGTGTTCATGGCTTATGACTTACCATAAGTTATTTTTCGGGTATTTGATTTGACTTATGTCATGGTAAGTCATAAGTCATGGAAACTAAAATTCTTTTCATTCTTTCAATTACAAAATTACCCTTATCAATCAAACAATCACACTAAGTTAAGACAACTCATAAGAACTTCTAAATCGCTCAATCAAACAGTATCACTTCATCAACCCATCGATCATAAACATTGTCCTAAAAATCGGACTAGGCTCCACCCAGGCGCCCAAAAATGCGGAAAATCGGCAAAAAAATCGAGTAGGCGCTCTAGGCAGTCGAGGCGCCCTAGGGCGGCCAGCTGCTGATTTTTTATATTTTTTTAATTTTAAAAATTTTTTTGCCCAAAACAATGTCATTTTGGGTTTTTAAAAATAATAATAAATATAAATATAAATTTCAAATTATTAAATTATTAAATTTCAAATTATTTCAAATTATTAAATTATTAAATTATTGTTGCAAATTTGTAATTTGTTAACGGACCAATAGACAATTGAACTATTGACTATTTTTGTAATATTTTGAACCTTAAAATTATGTCTTATTTCTAGGCCCCACCTACGCACTCTAGGCGCTGGCTTGGCGCCTAAAGCCCACCTAGCAATTTTTAGAACACTAATCATAGGTCATAGGTCATAGGTCATAGGTCATACGTCATACGTCATACGTCATACGTCATACGTCATACGTCATAAATACAAGATTTCAACCAAATCAAACAACCGCATAATTTCTAGCAATGTTTCTTCAACGATAATATTTATACCTAGAGGGAAGGATAAAGATAAAAAATGATAAATATGGCTTCCCATTGGCCATGGAAATTGGACACCATAGTTAAGTCCTTTAACATCCTGTTAAAACAAATAACAAAGAGGAGTATTCCTAGGTTAGGGCTTCCTAAGAATGTTAAGATGAATTTACTATTGCTGTGTTGTGGGATAGGAGTATAAGGTTGTAGCACTGATATCTCTTGAGGTGTCAGCTTGGGGGGCGTCAGTGGGATTCCCTTCTCTGGTATTAGGCATGATCGGTAGGCTTTATATTTTCAAGTTTTGTTTATGTTCTTTTCTTCATTTGTTTAAGTTTCTTTTCAGATGCACTCATCACCCATCCTCTTGTATCCTTTCCTTGATATATAAATTTCTTTTCAATTTAAAAGAAAAAGGAAAAAGATTTTCGCAGGTTCTTTATAATAATCCAACACAATGTCTCCTGTACGTTATTTAGTCCTGACACTGTCCTTGCTTGGTATTTTTTCCGTTTATTGTTATGTATCCTGTCAAATACAGATTAAGGGTATCCAGACATTTCACTTCTATTTTAAGACTCAGGATTTTTTGGCCATAGTGATTCATTACCCCACTTGGTGCAGTGAAAGGCCATCCAAAAGTGATGCTACTGTACCCCATTCCATTTAGAAATATTTGAAATTTAAGAAGATACCTATGTGCATACTCTGCTTGTTAGTGTGTGGCAAGTGATATTTGCATAACATGGTATTCAAAGACAGTTTACATTATCATAGTTGTATACTGTATCTTTCCCCCAAACACTGGTATACAGAATACATGCTACAATTAAAAGATCAGATAAATAAACATGCAGACAAGGACAGAAGATATGGACTGAAAATGAGAAATCACCCTTATTTTGTATAGAAAAACTGAACAATTTACAAAAGAGCTTGGAATCCAGAAGCATACCTCATCATCCTGATTGCATCTTTCCGATGTAGTTGGTAAATGTCATCCTCTTCCCATTCTGGCTCAACAGGAATATACCTCAAACTATCCAAAATTAGCTGCATATTGTCATTACTTTCAGGGATCATTTGGCCACAAAAAAGGTGGGTTTCAGCTACTTTTTTGTTCTTGAAAGTAAGCCCACTGTCGGCTAGTTCAGTAGGGTCTGCGGTCTTCCTTAAACATGGATTGATATTCTCCAGAAAAGCATTCTTATCCAAGTGAACATCCTCAGAATTATAATCCATATCTTCATATCTAGCTACTTTTTTCTCCTCCAAGATATTGGGGTTAGCCATCCCTTCGAGTATGTTTGACGCCTTATCAATATCGTTATTGATAGCTTCCATAATATCATCGATCAAGTTTTTGTCAGCCCAGCTGTGAAGCTCTTTGAGCTTCTTATACGATTCAAGGACATCGTTTTTCTTATTTGTGTCAATTTGGCTATGATTGGCGCTGGAATTGCCCACCTGTAGTGTGTTCCTAATATCTTTATTGGCCATTAGAGTTGGAAAATTTACAGATGGTTGAAGCACTGATGAGAAAGACTTTAGTGAGAGGTCATCATCCTTCAAAGAATTTTGGCGGGGGCGCGAAGGAGCAATATTGCTTGAAATAGGTGGGTATGGATCATTCTCAAATTCCAGTTCAGTTCCTTCTGTCTGTTGTTGCTTATGGTCATACGCAGCCCACCCACAGGATTTACCTCTCCTCCAGGACATCTTCATGTATGAATGACTAGCAACATAATCATCAACTATTTACATCATCCATGATTGATAGTGAACCCGCATCTTATGGACGCATGTGCGATCTGTAACCTGTATTAAAAATGAAGATGCTCATCAATTTGTGCTCAAGCTAACAAGGAAGAAGTTATTGGAGGACCGACCTATAGCTAAGAGGGACATCTGGTAAAAACTCTCATTTGTTCACTATGGTTAGTTACCTCCATTACATTTAAGCTTGCTATCAAGAGTTCAAGCATTTATATAGGTTAGTGCAATTTATCATATGTTACATGGAGTCGGGGACAAAAGATCAGGCGTGGATCCATGTGTCAGACCAGCTGAAATTTTTAGATCTTACACTAAAAGTAGGTAATGGTGGTTCCTAGTTCGGTGGCGAGTAGGTTGGAAAAATTAGAAAGGGATTTCATGTGGGAGGGGGGGATGGAGGAGCGGAAATATCATCTAGTGAACTGGAAAATAGTGAGCTCCGGGGTTCGGGGAGGTGGTTTGGGAGTTAAAAATTTGAGGAACTTCAATTGGGCCTTGCTGGGGAAATGGCAGTGGAGATATATGATGGAGAGTGATGCATTGTGGAGAAGGTTAGTAGAAGATAAGTATGGTCAAGGGAGTCATCAATGGTACCCGAAAGAAGTTTCGTGCCCCCACGGAGTGGGGGTCTGGAAGGGGATTATGAAGGGGTGGGCCTCTTTCAAGCGACACATAGCTTTTGAGGTTGGTTAAGGGAATAAGGTTAGGTTTTGGAAGGATATTTGATGTGGAGACGTGAAGTTAAAGGACCGGTTTCCGAGATTATTTAATCTTGTTGTAAATCAGGAGGAATTGCTAAATTCGATTGTGGCAAAGCATAATGAGATAGACTCGTGGACTCCGTTGTTCAGAAGAGAGTTGCAAGACTGGGAACTTGAAGACATTAATCAGTTGTTTGGGAAGCTTTATGGTTTCAAAAGAAGAGAGGAGGAAGTTAAGGTGGTGTGGGTAGAATCGAAGGGTAGAAATTTTATTGTAAGATCCTTCTATACCTCCCTTGAAGCCTTGAAGGTAGGGACTATCCCAGCGTCCCGTGGAAGGAGATTTGGGGAACCATGGCTCCAAGGAGAGTAGCGTTTTTTGCCTGGGAAGTTGCGAGAGAGGCCATTTTGACGGGCGATAATCTGAAATCTCAGGAGAGAGCTGTTGTAAATAGGTGTTATTTGTGTAAACAAGTGGAGGAGACAGCGAATCATCTTCTTCTTCATTGCCCGGTCGTGAGGGATCTTTGGAATATGATATTCAGAATGGCTGGAATCACGTGGGTTATGCCAAGTACGGTGAGTCAGCTTCTGCGAGGATGGTCTGTGTATAAGCGAAGGAGAAAAAATAAATGTTGGATCACAGCTCCTATTGCGATCTGGTGGAATATATGGCTTGAGAGAAATAGGAGGGTTTTTGATAATTTAGAAGCAGATGTCTCAAGTTGTATGTTTTGCAATCTATTGGGTTATGGTGCTTAAATTTAAACCTTTCAGAGGGGGAGTATTTTGCTAGTATTTCGGATAGTTTAGTCAATGTCTAGTGTGTCGCTGTCTTGTATACGTCTCGTGTACAAGGACATGTCTCCTGTTTAGACGCCTTTTATTTTATTGAAGTTCTTACTTATCAAAAAAAAAAAGTAGGTGCTCCAAATGCGACACCCATGTCATGTTATGTCATGTCGTGTCTTGGAGTAGTTTGGCATAAATGAAGAGTCGTAACATAGCCAATGATATGGTAGGTTCTACATTTAGTTATTTTCTTTATTCTTACTTATACCTCGTTACCCAAAGAATATTCCTTGATATAGTAGCATCATCGTAATTTTGTTTAGTAGATACATAGACTTGGTTCAGTTCTTCTTTAGACAATCTGTTGATAGTAACTTACATCCACTTTTACATAGTACGAGTACATACTGCTCTCAAATCAAAGTTTCATGAAAAGGACATCCTTCGTGAATGTTACGCTCTTGTTCTTCATGATATCTCACTCCCATGCCTCTATACCAAAGATCATGACTCCTGCCAAAATATTTTACAGCCAACCGATCCTATCCTAAGTCTCAACCTAGAATTGAATCAAAGTTAAGAAAATGTAATCATGGAAAGCATCAACTTGGAAGCACATATGAAATACATTACTTGCACCACCGCATGCAAAAGGTTTAACTCAGATATATTCAGATCACACCATGACTATCAGCATTATTAGTCCAGCAACGCATGTTCTGTATCTTATTCTGGAAATGAAATCTGATTGCATGTTAATTTGGTGGCAATGAAAATCTTATTGTCCATGCCGCAACCAAAAAGGACCACTGTATGATCTTGCATTTTTAACAACCACGATACCAAATCACTCATGTGGGACACCACAACTTGACTTAACCCCATATAGAGTATGCTCATCACAAAATGATCTTTGTACTTACAAATCAAGCACGAAATGGATCAAGGTCCAGTAATTTCTCGTTACAGTAGTAGTAGTAGTGGTCCAGATAATGATCGAGTTACCAATTTTCTAGTTTTTTATTGTGCGACTAAAGACATGGATACCACTGATGACAGTTATTATGGAATTTCGAGTCTATCAATTCTAGCGGTTTATTGTTCAACAACTTTATTTCGACAATTCTCTTACTCATCGGCGAGCTTAATGATGCTAATTCAAAGGTTGGAAACCTAAAATGAAATGATTAGATTCGGAAATGACATCTCTAGATTAGCATTGCTGATAATAGGTTGGGTGTCCGATAGTTGAATTTGATATTTCCCCGAGTGACCTCTGAATTAACATTATCAAGCTTACCCATAAAATAACAGAAATTCTCCAAATGTAACTACTAAATGAGTAAATTGTTTTTATTTGATTAACTTAAAAAATATCATCACTAGTATCCATGTTTTAAGTTGCACAATGAAAAACAGCTTGAAAACCTATAACTCAATTACCATCACACCACTGCTTAAAGTATAGGTGCCAAGTGTTACTAGGCCTTCGCTTGTAGACTCATCCCCGTAGTTCATTTGCAAGTACAAAGATCATTTGTAATGAGGTGGAGATCAGATCGCATGTCATGCCCGCAAGAGTAGTTTGATCAAACAATGATCCTTTTTAGTTGTCATAGCTGACAAGATTTGCATTTTATCCGGTTGATATAGCTTTCAATGTCTACAACAAGAAACACAACGTATCATATTGGTCTTACCAATGTTGTTATACATGTGATGATCCGATCAGTTTGTCAAACCTTTCAAGTGTGGTGTAACGAGTTAAGTATTTAATGCGTGCTTCCAAGTTGTTGATGTTTTAAAAATATAGTCATATCGTCGATTTTGATTGTAGACAAGGGCTTAGGGAGGATTGGTGGATCATGGTGGCATTAAAACCTTTTAGCACCACTGGTGGTGAAGAGTGCCCAAAAGTACGTGTGGACGATAGTACAAAATGCATGGAAGGGACAAATATTACAAGGAACATTAACATAAAATTCGTGAAGGTTGTCATCTCTATTAAACTAGGAAAGAATTAACGAGTAACATCTACCAAGATGTAAGATAATATCCTATTAACATAAAATTTGTGAAGGTTGTCATCTCTATTAAACTAGGATAGAATTAACGAGCAACATCTACCAAGATATAAGATAATATCCTCCGTCTTGGCTAAGAAGAAGAACCAAGCCGGACTATGCCTCTCTATATATTACTATACAATCTTTACACAACCCTGATTGATGAAGAAATATTCGTCGGGAAGCAAGAAATACGAGAATCTCCAAGAGAAAAAAGAAAATAACCAAAAATACAGCCTGCCATATACAAACTGCACTACTATATTCCTACCAAACACCACCATCATGGTACACCAGAAAGGAGTATAAGATGCGGATAGCCATGAAAGATCTGCTATCTAGAATCTAAAGTGAGTCCTTGGACGTAGCCACTTAATAAACATTATTTGTAGCACCAAACTTATTTATCTCAATAGAGAGAAGTGATGTGAAAATATTTCTTACACCAAACTTACTCATGCAAGAATGTAACAGAAAATGTGAGCTTAGTTTATAAAAAGAGACATGCTAAATAAACATCTAGAAAGGAAAAATGTCTCGTTGAATGGATCATTTTGAGAGAATACCGTAAAATAATAAAGGGTAAATTACACAAATCTCCCTCAACTACAAGTTGGGTTCAAATTGTCCCCCTCAACTACTAATTGAAGCAATGTGTCCCCCTCAACTATATCATTATGGGTTAATATCACTTTTGTTACCCTAACTTTACCCACTTTTTACTTTTGATACCCTTTGTACCTAGTCAATCAAAGTTCATCCTAAAGGTTTGTAAGTTTCATCAATTTTCGTACTTTCTGTTAATTTTCCATCTAAAACTAATGATTTACCTACTGTTGTAGCTTGGAAAGAATTTTAATTGATTTATCCGGTTAAAATTGAGGTGTTCTAATATCTGACGTCATGCCAGCACATCCTCTTTCCCAATCCTCACCAACTACTCCCATACCCTCTCATTTTCCCGAAAACCACTGCTCTTCCACCCCCAAGTAATTTTTCTTCTCTCTCCTCTCTCTCTATTTTTATTATTTCCCTCCCGCCGGCGACCTCCCCTTCACCCCAACCACGACCACCAAACAAAACGGGCCGTCATCCACTACCACGGTTACCGTCAATAATCGCTCCACGTCACCAATTCTGAAAGCATCCTATGCTCTCCCCCTTCCTCTATACTTAACAAACGACATTTTCTTCAATTTCTTCTTCTCCTTCGCCTACTACCTCCTCCACCGTGGCGCGACAAGATCCACTCCTCTACCCCTCTCCACGTCATCACCCTCTCTGAGCTCATCGCCATTGTCTCACTAATCGCCTCCTTCATTTACCTGTTGGACTTTTTCGGCATCGATTTTGTCCAATCTTTCATCGCATGTGCCTCTCATGAGCCTTGTGACATTGACACTGACGTGGACGATGCTGGCACCTCCAAAACTAACTTTTCCTTACATTTCTCAAAGATCATGATGGATCAGCAGCAGCAGCAGCAGCCGCCGCCGCCGATAGTGATGTCGTCGGCATCAAACGAGGAAATCGTGAAATCAGTTGTCCAGGTTCAATTCCATCATACTCGCTCGAATCGAAGCTCAGGTGCTGCCACCGGGCGGCTGCAATTCATTGGGAGGCTTTACAGAGGACAATTGGGAGGTCGTTGGTTGGTTTACCGTTGGACTAATTCGATTATGTGTTGATTTTAGGGCAAACCGTTGTTGCTAAACGGCTGCGAGTATTTGGTGCCAATAGCGACGACGGAAGGGTGTTTGGTTGCGAGTACGAATAGAGGGTGTAACTTGTAAGGCTATTTATGCGTCGGGTGGGCCAACCCTTTCAAACCTACAACAACAGGTCCTCTGTTTGCCCTTGACAGCAATGTAACGGAAAGTACAAAAATTGATGAAACTTACAAACTTTTAGGATGAACTTTGAATGACTAGGTACAAAGGGTACCAAAAGTAAAAAGTGAGTAAAGTAAGGGTACCAAAAGTGATATTAACCCATATCATTATCTTTAATCAAAACTTTTGTTTAGGCACTCCCATTTTAGTTGACGTAAAATACCCACCAAAGACTCATACGACCATCTTTAGGTATTTTTCTTTACCCTATTAGTGTTTGAATTGATTTTATTTTATTTTTTTACCCTCCTTAACCTAAGACCATCTTTGTACCTAACAATAGTCGATATAAATAATTGTTAATCTTTATTTTGAATATTACAGTAAAAATAATACATAAAGATGGTCATGTGAGTCTTAGGTGCGAAAATTATGTCAATTCAAGAAGCTTAAAAAGGTGAACAAGGCACTGTTGGGTAAATGGTTATGGAGGTTTATGACCGATAGAAACGCTCTTTGGCAGATAGTAGTGGTAAGTAAGTTCGGAGAATAGAAACCCTGTTGGTAAAGGATGTTGCTATGTTGTACTGTTTGGGAGTATGGAAAGGGATAAGGAAAGGATGGGATTCGTTTACTCAGAATTTATCCTTCAAAATAGGGAGTGGGTCTTCTGTTGGTTTTTGGACACAAGTGTGGGGATGTGGAACTGTCAAGAGCCTTTCCCAATCTTTTCAACATTGCAACCGATAAAGATGCGAAGGTTAGTTCGAGAATGGATCAGCCCTTTGGAATCCAGCCATTATAAGGAATTTTCAGGATTGGGAATTTGATTCCTTTGTTCAGCTCTCCGAGTTAATTTATTGGCAGCAAATCGATCAGAACATGGAGAGGATAGGATCATTTGGATGAGGTCAAAGGATAAAGGTTTTACGGATAAATCCTACTTTTTTGCCTTAAGTAATCAGGATAGAGGCTTCTTCCCATGGAAAACTATTTGGAAGTCGAAAGCTCTGGCAAGGGTGTTGTGTTTTGCGTGGGAGGCGGTCAATGATGCTATTCTCACGGGTGATGATTTGCGTGGCATTGTATGTGAAATGGTGTTACATGTGTAGAGGGGATGGTGAGAGCGTGAATCATCTCTTACTTCATTGTAAGGTGGTGAGGGAAGTGTGCACTTTGATTTTTGGCCTTTCTAATCTGTCTTGGGCGATGCCTCTTCCTGGTCTTCGTATCGAAAAGGAAAAGGAGCTTACATTTGGAATCTTATTCCCTTGGGAGTCTGCTGGGTCATTCGGAAGGTGAGGAATAGAAGAGTTTTGATAATGAGGAGAGGGGCGTCACTATTTTGAAAAATGAAGTTCTTTTGGTGCACAGATTCAGCTGGGCATTCAACCAATTCTTTTGTAGAGTAACTAGAGTTTATGGATGGGTTTAGTATTTCGTAATTTCTTGTGTATACTTCCAATGTACAAAGGATGTAGCACCTGTTTAGTTGCTTTTTGTTTATAATACATATTACTTATCAAAAAAAAAGTCTGTCAATTCAAACGACAACGGTGCCTAAACAAAAGTTGAAATTTAAGAAAATGTTATAGTTGAGAGAGCACATTGCTTCAATCGGTAGTTGAGGGAGACAATTCAAACTTGACCCATACTTGAGGGGGGTTATTTGTAATTTACCCAATAATAAATAAACATAAAGATTATAGAAAAAATTAAATAATAAAATTAAGTAAAACAAAAAGGGTTTTGCAAGGCACTTGTTAAGAGTTATCAATTAGAAAAAGTTTTACATTAGACAATCACTTCTACTACATTGGAGATGATTTTCAATGCAACACATCTCTCTTAATTGAAAGGGGAGCGCTATTCACACCCCCAAATATAATTCATACACCCACCAAGAATTAACTACAAAAATGTCATCCTAAATAGCCAAGGATTTAATACACCCGTCAAGGAAGAAGAAACAAACTGGGTGTCAACCATGGTTGAAGGAACAAACTGAGAGTGTTCGACTAAGGCAAATTTGTTTCTTCAGCCATGGCCAAACACTCTCAGTTTGTTCCTTCAACCAGGTCCGAACATTGCCGATACGAATCATATTGAAATGTCAACCTAAACCTGATTTTTAGGCATTTAAATTACTTTCAACAATAATTAAGGCTGTTTAATACTATTTATGACACCAAAATCATCCAAATTCATACATTTGACTAACACTAAAACTTCAAAATAGAGTGAGAAAGAATGGGAGTTCATAACATCATTGTTAATGGTTATTGGATGAGATGGAAGGTTCCTCAAGTTTCTGGAGAGAGAGCACTTAGCATTGGAGTGTTTGGTTTGGGTTAAGGGGGTGTTTACGTTGAGAGAGGAGGGAATGGTTATTGTTGTTTGGGTGTGTATGTAAAAGGTTAGAATAGGAAATGTAAGGGTGTGTATTAAGAATTTGGATAGATTTAAAATGAAAGAGGGGTGTGTATAAATAAGGTTGGTGTATGAAGTACATTTGGGGTTGTGAATAGGGCTCCTCTAATAGATACTCCCTATGTCCCACCCAAAGAGTTCATTTTTGAAAAATCCAATTATCAAGGGATATAAAACTAGCCCTTAAGTTGGTCATAATTACTAAAATGTTTGAATATAATCAATATGTTGATATCAAATGTGGAGGGTTAAGTTAAAATGTTTTTTTTAATAAGTAAAGAGTATATAAATATTGAGTGTCAAAACAAGTGACGCGTCCTTAGTACACTAGAAACAAAGCTCAAAAGAAACAATCCAAATGAGATGCTATTTACAAACTCCACAAAAGAAATGTTCAATCTGAGGGGAGAATACGCAGCCTCAACGCACCAAGAATAAAAAGTGCAAAGCAGAGAATTCTCTCTTCAAGACATGGATAGACTTTTCCTCGTTATCGAAAAACCGTTGATTTCTCTCTTTCCAAATCGTCCTACACATGGCCAAAGGGGCAGCTTCCCAAGCCTGAATACTCATGTTTCTGCACTCAACAGACCAACACCTAAAGAGCTAAGAAACTGATCTCGGCATCACCAAGGGCACTTTGAAAAGGCTCAGCAGCAAATTCCACAGTTCTGAAGCAACAACACAATGGAGAAGCGGGTGGTTCACGTTCAACTCACTTGCCTTGCACAAGAAACACCTGTTCACTAAAGATATATGCCGCTTTTGGAGATTATCTCGGGTGATGAATGGCTTCCCATACAAAGAAGGCCACTCTCTTGGGCGCTAAAGATTTCCACACCACTTTCCAAAGAAAAAAATTCCTTTCACAATTCAAAAGCTTCGGGTAATAATATTTAACCGTAAAAAATATGACCCTTTGCTGCCTTCCAAATCACCCTATATTATGCCCTATCAATCTTCTAAGCTTGTAACAACCCAAGAAGTAGCAACGAATCCACCTCCCAATCATGGAAATTCCTCCTGAAAATTGGACTTCAAGTAAGTCTACCATCCTCCCTAGACAACACCAAGCTAACCGAGTAACCCTTATCCCTTGAATCTTGAAACAACACGGGAAATTCCTCCTTCGGCTTAGTATCGCCGCACCATCTATCTTCCCTAAAACTATTAGTCACTCCATTTCCTACCTCAAAAGCAAGGAACCTCTCAAGGGAGCTCCACCCTTTTCTTATACCCTTCCATACCCCCACCCCCAAAAGGAGAGACAACCTCCAAAAGGAACCATGTATGACCCCCCATACTGTACTTGCTCACCACCAAAAGCCTCCATATGCGTAAGATACCTCCACAACCACTTCCCTAACAATGCATCATTAAAAACTTTGAGTTTTCCAACACCCAATCCTCCCTCTTGCACTCTAGCACAAACCTTATCCCATCTAACCAAATGAAATTTTTCGCTCCTCCAACCGACCTTCCCATAAAAAACCTCTTTCCAATTTTTCTAGTCTATTCCGGATAGAGGCAAAAATCACGAACAGAGATAGAAAGTAGACCGGCAAGTTTGAGAGTGTTCATAACTAGCACCAACCTACTACCCCCTTAAAGAGGAATTGTTTCTTCCACCCCGCCAAGCGATGCTCAAACCGCTCTACTACAGGAACCCACATTGCTTTGCTTCCGGAACACCGATGGGAAGCCCAAGATATGAAGAAGGGAGATTCACGGTCTTGCACCCAAAAAAACCCCGCTAAGATCCCAATATCAACCACCACACCTACAGGGATAATCTCACCCTTTAAGATGTTCACTCATGACCCGAAACTGCTTGAAAAAAGAGTAACAACATTCGAAAGACTTCTCTAGACTTCTCTGCCCAACAGAATATTAAAGTATCATCCGAAAAGAGATGAGATACCTCCAAAATATAAACATAAGTTTTGGATATGATAAACATAAGTTTTTTAAAGTGGACTCAAAGTGAAACTTCACAATCGACTCGCCCAGAACAAAGAGAGTATTTCATATGGTCCTCTTTTCTATTTGCAATTTCGATCTCGAAATCTAGAAAGAGTTACCAAATTGACTAAGAATTCACTTTGACTTCGAATGAAAAAAGAAACAGAAAGATTCTTTCCCAATCTCTCAACTTAAATGGTCAAAAGTATCTTCTTTCAAGGAATTTTAGATTATCCATGGAACTTTTTCAACAACAGTACGAGAAAATTATACATATAACATAAAGCTAAGGGTGGAGAATTACCTCAATTTACTGTAATTGGAGAGAACAGTTACTTATTTTTCTTAATTTGATTGAGAAATAAATTCACACCAAGGAAAATAAAGTTACCTGAGATAATTTATTGTGTTAGGGCACAATAAACAGAAGTTCACGTATCCACGGAATAAATCTTTTCGGGAGAGACAATAAGAGATGAAATGTTTGAATGATCGGCGGCAGGATTAAACGGGCTGACGGCGAAGATGATGAATTTATGCGTCCAAAATCCATAAAAAGTGCCGCCGGCAATATTTTTCTTGGTTCTTTCCTTCCTCCGTTGGTCGACCGGTCGAAGAGACTTTAGAAAGAGACGCGGACAGAGGGAGGACAATCTTATAGTGTCGCTTTGGGGATAAATTAATTAACGGTCTTATCTTCTTTCTTAAAAACAAAACTAACCTAAAAATTAAAAAAACTAACTTGCATAATCATTTCTGTAATGAATTATCTATAACATTCTTTTATTAGAGATGTTAAATTGTGTTGGTCTTAATTCTATAGGGTCACGGGTTAAACGGGTCATTTAAACGGGTCACTCAAATCGCAACCATAACCCTAACCATATAGGATACGTTTAAACTGGGCCAACCCTATTAACACATGGTGTCTTATTTAAATCAAAAAATCAAAATTAAGTAACAAAAATATTGACGGAAAAGTGACAACGATTAACAATACGAATTAAAAACATTAAATCGAGTTTTTTTTGAGAAAATATCTTCTTCAACATTATTATCCTCTTCATCTACAATAATAAAATAACATAAAACAAATATTGGTAAGAAGTTAATACAATCAAATATTTTAATCAAATAATAAAATATAATAATAAGGTCAACCCGTTTAGTACGAATTTAAACGGGTTGCATTTTTCCTACCCTAACCCTTTCCGATTCCCGATTAGCAGGGCCAACCATGCGGTTCTCGGTCCTTTTAACATATCTAATTATGTATCCAAAAATCTCATTTTGATCAATTTTGGAAACTTATATGTCTTAGAACTATACTTACGACCATGTTTGGGTTTGACTTTCATCAAATACATATACATCATCACAAAGCTAACAGGGAATAGTCATTGGTTTACCAAATGAAATGATAATATATATTATGCATTTGAATTTTTAACAAACAAGTCATGACAGTTGAGTGGTGTAAGGGGATATCCTTAAGCTTCTATCCTCTTGAGTGGTTATGGGTTTGAATCATGATTCTAACATTTTTCAACCCTCTCATTTTATAGCCAAAAGCTTCCAGCCCGCCAGCCCAGCCCAGTTTGCCCGCGACCCTATAGTGTCAGGTCGTTTATTAAACGGGTTGAATTTTTTCAACCCTAACTCTTTCATATTTTCGGTTAATAGGGTCGACCCTACGGTTTCCGGCCTTTTTAACATCTCTACCTTTTATCTTACAAAATTAACTTAAATTATTATTTTGTAAAATATCTATATTATCCTCAAATCTAACCAAGGCTGAGAACATAAAAAATATGTATTCTTTATCGTAGTCTGTTTCTTTAGTTCAACTATTCGTTCATTTCATCATTTCTCTCTACTACAATTTATTTCATCATATTTTTCTTCTTACGCATTATTCTTCCTCTCTACCGCAACACGTATTGCTTCTCGAATTCATTGTGAGAACCCAAACCCATTTCGTGTTTGTCATCATTATAACATGTTTATCATAGGTCTTGACATGCTAGAGACTTCATTTCATTCATACCATGTTTGCATTGAGTTGGTTGAGAGTTTAGAAGCATTGTTGCTTCGTTTGAGCCTTAGGGTTCTCGGGATTGCCTTCGTTTCTTGTATTGTTTGTGTTTTCAACTTGCGAGAAGTTCATTTGAGTTCTAAACCGAGTGTACTAGTATTTCACATGCTTGCATCATTGTTCATAGACTTCTTTCATTTGAAAATAAGATGACCAACATATTACTTCACGATTCAAAACAAAATTCTGGTACCAATCTACTAAAGAGAATTAAAAATTTAGTATGTTTTACCTACATATGTTAGGATACTCCTGTAAAATATGGTATTTTTCCAAGGTGTATAAGTACCTCATTTAGGTCTTGACTTAAGAATTATCAGCTTTGTACTTGAACTTGTAGTAGCCATATTTTGATGAATATAAGTCCAAATTGAGTAATTTAAAAGGCTAAACTATAGTGTAAAGAGTATAGTTTTGATAAAAATCAATAATCACCTCATTTGGATGTGTGAGCTATTTTTGGTCGATTTTACAAGATTGACTGTCTGTTTTCCACAATCTGGTTTGTGAGATATTTGAGTGTTTTGGCTAATGACTCTTGAACCCTTGACCCTTGGCCGACCTTGGTGAGTCCAAGCCACCTTTGTTGACTTGTCTAAGACCCTTGTGAACCCTTGGATCATGGCTTATCAATGGTCTTCATGCCTTAGCCAATAGAAAGCCTCTTTATCACTTCACTTGGATTAGGGACATCTTGGGAAGTATATAAACACAAAATTCAGCCCTTCCAGCCATTTGTGCTCAAAATAACCAGAGAACTTCAGAGACTCAAGCTCAAATTCATCCATGGAAGAAACCCTAGGTTGAAGGACCATTTCCCGGAGATCCGGTGGTCCGATCGTCGAACCGAGACAACCAAATCGAAGCCCTCTATCTTCTCTACAACAATCCTCTCTTTAATCAACCTTTCCTCCATTAATCATAGGACTAAGGTGAGTGACAATTTCCTGAGATTTCCATGTTAAATAAAATAGCATGACCCCTTCATTATAGTTGTTCTAGGGTTGATTATGAACACCTTTTGTGAAGACAAAACTTCCAATTCAACATATAAAATATGTGTATGATTTTATAAAATCTCTATGAAGTTATGATTTTGACATTTATTAAAGCATGAATGTTGTTTGTATTAAGCTTGGGAATAACTCTTGTGAAAGAATTCGGTTCAATTCAAGGTTTAACAAAATCGCCGAAACTAGGGTTTGAAACTCGAGATTGTGTTTAAGGCTAGTTTAAGAACATGAACGGCTTAGTTATCGAGTTCTAAATGAACGGAGAACTTAGAAAAGGGCAATGTGATACATATAGTAACAATACTCTTCTTGGTTGAAATGTAGTAAAACTCACCGGAGTTGAAATTAGGGAGTTATGAACAATAACGACTCCACAATCAATCCCTACGACGAATGTAGTTCGTTAGACTAATGAATTAGCTTACGATACTTTGAGATGGATTGATGCTTATGTCTTGAGGTTTGTGTGTTTTTAAGACTCGATTGAGTTCTTATGCAGTTTATGTGATCGTGTGAAGTAAATGCATGATTGAGAGCATGTTGTAGCATAATGTATCTATTTGACATGTTGAATTCGCTCTTGTCGAATTCTTGTGTGATTCCTTAAGTGAGTAAACAACTACTTGTTGAATAAGTTCGCTCTTGTCGAACTTATTCCTTATTTGAGATTACATGACGAGTAAACATCTACTTGGCATTGCATGAGTCCAAATTGCATATTTGATTGAGTCGTTGGTGTGACAATGCATCGCCCACGAGTTATGGGACTCGTGATAGTGATGGGTTGTTATACCGGTTTTATCACACACGCCTCCACCGTTGTGGGGGAAGTAGCCCTTCTCAACCAAGAGAGCACATTGGCAAGTCTAATTACCAAGTAGAGAGCTTGGTAACCGAGTAGAGCGCACCGAGTAGAGCTTCGGTACTTTGATACACTCATCACGGTATCATTGGCACGAATATTAACGCTGTGTATTGCAGAGCTACGTAGCGCACCTGGTTCCATAACATATCCTCCTTATATGTGATTTACTTTATAGCACTTATGTGAAACAATGTGCTACCATGGATATGTGATTTAAGTGTTTATTAAATGAATGCTTTGAGTGACTTGATATTAAAAATGATATCTTGCTATGTATGATGCATGATGCCATGACATGCATAATTGTTAACTCACAAAGTCTTTATGACTTACCCCTCCCTTTATCGCTTTAGATCCGAGCCGTTGTGTACCGCTTGAGGTGTAGCAGATTCTCGCTTGTCCGTGATCGCACGCGACGAGGTTGTGGTTTATAGATGTCTTTATTTTGTTTTCTTTTGTAAGGACGTTGGGTTTAGCAAGTCATTTAGACTTTGCTTGAGAACTTTGTTTATTTGTTTTATGTCTAAGCTTATATCCTATTTTTGAGCGCCACATGTACGCCGAGCCTTTATAGTGTATTATGGTTCATCTGTTTTAAAACTTCCGCTGGGCATTACTTTAGCTCTTATTTAATTATGTTGTTCTCCGCATGTTATAGCCGCCGAGGTATATTTGCATGAACTGTAGTGTTGGGTTCCGTAGTAAAGTCGCCGATGATTTGGTATAACTGTATAATTGTATATCGTTTAAAAGTTTTAAAAATTCGCCTTTTGGTGCCGAGTCGCGCTTCATCCGAAATGTTATCCACGTCGTTTTCTATAATTGAGTCTTTGCATGTATTGTTGTCCTATTTGGACGACTTGACTTGTGATTCCACCTCGGGGTCCGGGTCGGGTCGTCACATTCATTCTATCATTTCACCGATCGACAAAACAATCATTGTAGTTACTTTTTATGTTGCTCTAAAAAAATTTGGTTCTTCAGATTATATTCAGTGAACATATTATTTAGTGTTGTTGTTATATGCAATGCATAAAATTTGTTATATTTATGAAAATTCGATTATTTGTAATTTTGATAAAATGTAATGCTACAAACAACATCAACAACAGTGTGGTTAACAGTGGTTCAGTTACCTGGACCGAACAATTTTGCAACTGTTCGGTTTAGGTAACCGAACATTTTCGGATTTCCCTATTTTAGTAGACCTCTAATAGTTTACATAACTTGTTTAATTTTAAGAAACTTTAACTATATTTAATCAACGTAGAGTTTTTTTGAACAACCTTACCTATTTGTGATCAACAGTGGACACTTTTAATAGTCATTTAGTAGTTTTGATCAACATTTGTCAATTTTACTAGACCATGAATAATTTTAATCAACATTGCCTATTTTTGATCTATCATGCTTTGTTTTTATTTACCATGACTTTTTTTTATCTACCATGGGTATTTTTGATCTACCACGCTTTTTTTTATCAACCATAAATTTTTTTGATCTACCATAACTTTTTTATCTATCATGATATTTTTTGATCTACAATAACTTTTATTGATCTACCATGATTTTTTTTGCTTTACCATAACTTTTCTTAATCTATCATGTCTTTTTTTGATCTACCATGCATTTTTTTAATCTACCAAGGCTTTTTTGATCTACCTAAACATATTTTGATCTACCATGACATTTTTTGATCTACTACGACTTTTTTTAATCTATTATGACTTTTTTTAATCTATCATGTCTTTTTTTATCTATCATGTTTTTTTTTATCTACCATGACTTTTTTTTGATGTACATTGACATATTTTGATCTACCATGGCTTCTTTTATTTACCTTGACATATTTTGATCTACCATGATTTTTTTTATCTACCATGACTTTATTTGCTCTATTATAACTTTTTTTTATCAACTATTACTGTTTTTGATCTACCATATATTTTTTGTTCTACCATGATTGTTTTTAATCTTTCATGCTTTTTTTTATCTAATGTCTTTTTCTGATCTACCATGACATTTTTTTATCTACCTTGACATTTTTTGATTTAACATGATTTTTTTTGATCTACCATGACTTTTTTGATCTACCATGATATTTTTTGATTTACCATGATATTTTTTGATCTACCATGCATTTTTTTATCTATCATGCTTTTTTTGATCTACCATGGGTTTTTTTGATTTATCATAACATTTTTTGATCTATCATGGGTTTTATTGATTTATCATGACATTTTTAGATCTACCATATGTTTTTTTGATCTACCAAGACATTTTTTTGCTCTACCATGACTTTTTTTTAATATATCGTGCCTTTTTTTTATCTATCATGCTTTTTTTTGAACTACTATGACTTTTTTTAATCTACCATGACTTTTTTGATATATCATATGACTGTTTTTGATCTACCATGATTTTTTTAATCTACCATGACTTTTTTTGATCTACCATGAGTCCATGACTGTTTTTTATCTACCATGACTATTTTTGATCTACAATGACTTTTTTTAATCTACCATGTCATTTTTTGATTTACCATGTTTTTTTTGATCTACCATGATATTTTTTAATCTATCAAGACTTTTTTATCTATCATGACTGTTTTTGATCTACAATGATATTTTTTGATTTACCATGACCTTTTTTGATCTATCATGCCCATTTTTGATATACTATGCCCATTTTTGATCTACCATAACTTTTTTTGATCTGTTATGACCTTTTTTGATCTACCATGCTCATTTTTTATCTATCATGACATTTTTTGATCTACCGTGACCTTTTTTTTATCTACCATGAGTTTTTTTGATCTAACATGTCATTTTTTGATCTATCATGGGTTTTTTTTATCTACCATGACATTTTTTTGCTCTACCATGACTTTTTTTAATATACCATGTTTTTTTTATTTACCATGCCTTTTTTTGGTCTATCATGACTTTTTTTAATTTACCATTACTTTTTTTATCTACCATTACTGTTTTTGATCTATCATGATTTTTTTAATCTACCATGTCATTTTTTCATCTACCATGTTTTTTTTTATCTATCATGGTTTTTTTTATCTACAAGCTTATTTGATCTTTCATGCCTTTCTTTGATATACCTTAATATTTTTTGATCTATTATACTTTTTTTTTAATCTACCATGATATTTTTTGCTCTACCATAACTTTTTTTAATCTACCATGTCTTTTTTTGATCTACCTTGACATTTTTTTATCTACTATGAGCTTTTTTTATCTAGTATGACCTTTTTTATCTACCATGACATTTTTTGATCTACCATGACATTTTTTTATCTACTGTGACCTTTTTTGATATACCATAACTCATTTTGATCAACCATAACTTTTTTTTGATCAACCAAGACTATTTTTTATCTACCATGACTTTTTTTAATCTACCATGCATTTTTTTGTTCTACCATGTTTTTTTATCTAACATGGCTTTTTTTATCTACCATTCTTTTTTTGATCTAACATGGCTTTTTTTTATCTACCTTGACATTTTTGGATCAACCATGCCTATTTTTGTCATGTCAATTTTTACCTAACGAATCACATTTTGTATGATATATACTCAACCTCATATTTGATGAAATTTGATGAAATTTTCTTTTCGATTGTTTTTCAGGTATGGCTTCAACTGTTTGGGTCACTGTTTTTTATTTTGGACATTTTGTTGACAACGAGAACATCGGAGGATCAAAGTGGAAATTCAGTGGTATGGTTAAGGCAAAAGGAATTGCGATCAGTATTTCAACTTCATGTGAAGAGTTGTATGCGTCAGTAAGAAACCTTTGCCAAGTTGATGATATAGAGTTAGGATTTTTAACTCCATCACCAGTAGGGCAGAGTGTACAAGTCCATGTCCAAATTACTTCAAATGAAGAAGTTGAATAGGTTTGTAATCTTAACCAACTAGGCATGATTTCTCCTATTTGTATAACTTAGAAAGAAAATTGTGAAGGGAACCGAGATGAGAGTAATCAATTTAGCTGTGACAAGGAGTATGTCGAAATCAATGTTGAAGAGCAAAATAATGGAGAAGAAGAAGCTGAAGAAGAAAATAAAGGAAATGACACAATTGGAGGATGGGTTGCAACTAATGATTACTTTACACCCCCGAAACAGAGATTTGATGGGTTCAATCAAGGTAACCGAGATGAAGACAATTACTTCACAAGAGAGCATTTATTGAATTCTTCAGTTGGAAGTACATCGCGAGTGTTACCGGAAGATATTGATTTGAAGGTTGGCCAGGTATTCAATAACAAGAGGGAGCTTCAGGATGTTGTGTACTTACTTGCATTAACTAATAAGTTTGAGTTCAAAACAACTAAATCGAACCAAAATGTGTACACATTAGTTTGTGCTGGTGATAATTGCAAATGGCGTTTGCGAGCAACAAAGTACTTAGAAAGTGATTTTTTTTTTCAAATCCGAAAATATACGGCTGAACATACTTGCCCCCATAACATGTGCATCTGATCATAGACAAGCAACATCGAGAATTGTTGGAGTACATATCTCGATAGAGTTGGCAGACAGACAAGTGTTTCGACCAAAGGACATCATTGGTAAGATTACTCGAGATTTTGATGTTAATCTAAACTATCAAAAAGCCATGAGGTGTAGAGAAGCTGCCTTAACACACCTAAGGGGCTCAGCGAAGGATAGTTACAGAAAGCTAGGTACATATGCCCATAACTTGCAATTGGCTAATCCATCGACAGTCTACTCTTTAGAGCTTGATAGTGAAAACTGATTCAAGTACTTCTTTTTGGCGTATGGGGCTTGTGTTATAGGATTTCACATTGCAATGTGTCCGGTAATCATTGTGGATGGAACATTTTTAACTACAAGATATAGAGGCACATTGATTATTGCAACTTGTCAGGATGGAAATATGCATATATATCCTCTTGCGTGGGCTATTGTTGATTCTGAGAATGATAATGCATGGACTTGGTTTTTTACAAAGTTGAAAGCAATAACAGGTGACAATGAAGGACTTATGATCATTTATGACCGTTATAGGAGCATTATTACTGCAATATGTGCATTGTATCTACCACATAAAGGGAAATTTAAAGACAATAACTCAAAAGCCTGGGACATTAGCTCTTTTTATGAGGGCGGCAAAATCATATACGTTACAAGAGTTCAACAAGCATATGTCTCAAATTGAAAAAACTAATAAGAAGGGTTGGGAATATCTTAGCGAAACCAGTTTTGAAACATGGGCCAGATCTCATTGCAAAGGTAACCGTTACAATATAATGACTTCAAGCAATGTAAAATCTCTCAACTCTGTTTTCAAGGACGCCCGACAGACTCCTATAATTCCCTTGCTTCAAAGTATTGGAAAAACATTGCAGAAATGGTTTTGTGATAGGCGTGAGGTAGCCCAAGCATGTACATCCTATTTAACGCTTGTGATGGAAACAAAATTAAGCCAAGCCATTGAGCATGCGAAGAATTTTACAGTGATTGAACCCATTGATCAATCAAAATACGTGGTAAGGAGCGGTCCTAAGCATTACATAGTAGACTTTGGTACTAATGCTTGTAGTTGCAGTAAGTTTCAGTTGGAACATGTGTCATACGAGCATGCAGTTGCAGTTACAACAGGAGAAATTTTTCAGTGCATCGATTGTGCTCACCATTATATACAGCAGATTGTTGGAGATTGGCATATGATGAAAACATCTACCCTGTCACCAATGAAGAGGATTGGGAAATTTCACAATCAGTCAAAGAAATGACTATCTTGCCACCTTTAGTTCGACTACGAGCTGGTCGTCGTAGGAAGAACAAAATCCCTTCAATTGGAGAGCAGCGTAGATGACAAAAATGCAGTAAATGTCAAAAAGTAGGACACAGCCGACTTTCATGTCATGATCGAACTCCTATAAGTCATAGACAATCACAACCTGATCCAACTTCTACGAGTGATAGGCAATCACAAGTTTAGTTTTGGTTTGTAGTATGTAGAATTTCAAATTTCTCATCCATTTGACATTGAACTAATGTTAACATCAACCTTGAGTTGTTCAAATGTATTATATTTGATTTTAATCAGATTATATGACGATTATTGCTTGTATTGATTTCATTAAAAAATAGAAGGTGTACAAAAATTGTCCAAGGTGTACCCAAACATTGAACAATAGTTCGGTTACCTGGGTCGAACTTACAGCTTAACATTTGGTTGACTGGACCGAACAGATTGCAACGGTTCGACCAATATACTCGAACAATCTGAAATAGATAAATAGCAAATGAAATAGAAAACGTGCGGGGTAAAATAGACATTTCAACTGCATAGCTTCACAAAATGGAGGGAAAATTGAAGGTTTATGTATCATTGACCATAAAGCCCCAATTACTTTCTCGCAGGTTACTACCTTAGGCTCAGGCTACCACAACGAATTTCTCTTGCTCAACCAAGTTGCTTATTCTTCATCCATGGCTGAATGCTAATGTGGTGATAATATGGTGCTCAAGACTGCTTGGACTGGTACAAATCTTGGGCGAAAGTTCTTTGGTTGGCCAAATTACACCCAAGTAAGTTTGACCATCAAAATCTTGGTATGGAACATCCACATTCGATTTTCTAATTTCAATTATTTACAGGATGATGGAGGATGTGATTACTTTTTTTTGCATGATCCTCCAATGTGCCCTCGATCGACTATCGTTATTCCTGGTCTGCTAAAGGCCATCAATCGCCATGAAAATGAGATAGTGCAATTGAAAATCACACGTGCTTGGGAGCGAAAAGTTTTCATTCGCCTACTATTTGGATGTTTTAGTTTTATTCTGTTGTTGATGTTCTTACTTGTTGTGGTTTGAAGTGAAGGATAGCAGCAAACAACAAACACTACTGTTAATCGTAGTTGTTTGTTATTTTACTAGTATTCTTGCACGTGCCGATGGCACGACGCTAGTTTAGGAATTTAATAATAAATGAAGCAGATACTGTGGAAATGAATTAATATTTACTTATAATTTATATGAGTTGGATATATATACACTACACAACGAAAAGGGAGAAAATCCAAATACCTAACAAAATAAAACATCTTACTTCGATATTTATTTCATAAGAACACAAAGAAATAAATATTTTAAATGTAATTACTGTTAAAATACGAAAAGAAAATTTTATTGTTTTTCTCAATATCAAAAACTCAGTCTTCTTCTTCTGGGGGTTCTTGCTTAACAGTAATGGTTGGTTTGGAAACATGAGATGCAATAAATTTGTTCATTATTTCCACCTACATATGATACAAAGAAAATTCGAACACATTCATTTAATCAAATTTTCCGCTTCATCTACAAAACTCGAATCCTCCCATATATTATCATATAAAATCTAACAGACGAACGGAGATTGTAGACACCCCAATTTCGTACCCCTGATATGTAACTCTGACATGTGATATCAAGACCTGTTAAAACTTAACAAATGTCAAGTTACAGGGTTTAAAAGTGCAAAAGATAAAGTAGAATGCGCAAAGCAGTGAAATGCAGGAGCTAAAGCGTAAAAAATGGAGCTGAAAATGAATAGTTGGCGCTACCAACTATGAAGCTTGGCGCGGGGCCCATTATGGGTTATGGCAGCACCCATTTTGTGCACAGTGATTCCCAAAGTGCTACAGGAGTGCTACAGTTCGCGCAATGTACAATTATTTCGGCCTTCTGTACGAGCAAGTGAAGCGTAAAAGGAGGAATTTTAATTCCTTCGATGTCCCTTGTCCAGCCTATAAATAGAGGCCCCGGGGTTCGCTTTCAGAACACCTTCGAAACCCCAAAAGCTCTCAGCGTTGTTGTTACGCTACGAGATTTGTGAGCGATCGAGAGATAGTGAGCGTCCTCTCCTATAAAGCCTTGAAGCCCTGCCAAAACTCCTCCAAAAGCAAATCCAACCGGTGAAAGTGATCCCTAGCCCTCTAGTTAGGTATCCACCTTATTTCCCCGGTCCAAAACTCTCGGAAAGAGCAGTTGCTCTGCCCGAGTGAAAAGGTCAAATCAGCCAGAAATAAGCCATTTTTCTGCCCAAATTTTGCTAGCAGCAAGCATCAAAAGGCAAGCAGTTGCTACGCCCGTTTTACGGGTCCCAAAAGCAACTCTCGCAAGTCGTTGCTCTGCCCAAACCGCAGCAGCAGCAACAAAGCAAAAAAAAGACTCCCTCTCTCGAGAAGGATAGAGCGAGCACACCCCGCTCTAAAAGGTGAGCCTTTAAGAGCGCTAATTTATTAAAAAGTTATTTTCCATCCAGCCCAATGTAAAAATATAAGTCGTTGTGCTGCCCAAATTATTTTAGAAAATAGCATTTAAAAGAGCCATTATTATGGTCAAATATTTTTAAATGTATTTGTAATTATTGAAAGGAGACGGTTGTAAGTCCATAAATAATGTAAATATGGATGTATTTGTAGGTAGTTAATGCTTTATTTATTTGCTAGATAAATATAACAAAAAGCATACTTTAGCCAAAAACCGCTTTTGAGACCGAAAGGGCGAGTTGGGTGCCTAGCACCTTCTCCCAACTCGTAACTTAGCCTCCGAACCCGTTTTTGCATTCTCTGGTTTTTCTTTTTGGTTTTTCTTTATTTATTCTTTAAAATAAAGATGACGACTCTATTAAAACATTTTGGATCGCAGTGGGGCATCGCAACATTCCTTTCTTGCACTTTTTTGTTTTCCCCTAAAAAAGAGAGAATGAAAATGAAAGGGTGATGTATTCCTATATCCTGGTATCCCCTAAAAAAGGAATAACATGATATAGAAACCCAAAGCACTCATCGTGATCCGAAATAGGTCATAAGGCAATTTTCATAAAGTCTGTAGTGGGGTCCGCAACATCCTTTCTTGCACTTTCCATTTTCCCCTACACAAGGGATGATGTGAATGAAAGGGTGATACTTTTATGTATCATGTTATCCCCTAAACAAGGGATAACTTGACACAGAAAACTCATAGCTCCCATAAAGAACCAAAAATTCACTAAAGTGACCGAGGCGTATTCAACGCGCTTTTGACAACACCCTTTCCGCATTTTTAATTTCGTCTTCCCCTAAACAAGGGATGATGGAATGGAAAACGTGATGTCCGTTCCGCACGCCGCATTCTCCTAACCAAGGGAGCGCAGTGGCGCGGGATATTCCGAGGCACCCACAGTGGCGAACTCTGCCGGGGAGATCGTTTTTATTTTAAATAAAAATGGTGGGCTAGACTCATAAAAAAATTTATTTTTCTTTGTTTCTGGCTAAAGTATGCTTCTTATATTTATTTAAGCATTTGAATATTTGTGTTCCTATAACATCCGTGTATATATTTGTGGATATGATCCTCCATCTTGCAGCAGTTTCGTTCCAGTCACTTTAATAGCCCGCATATGGACCCAAAAAGCTATAACCCGCCAAGCCAAGTTACCACCTATTTACCCTTTAATGATCCTGGCCGCCAAACCGAAACCGCCAATAACCCACCTACCCAAAATCCCTATCCTGCCCAAAATCCCTATCCTTCCCAAAATCCCTATCCAGCCCAAAATCCTTACCTGCCCAAAATCCTTATCCTGCCCAAAATCCTTACCAGGTACCGCAGTCAGAAATTAACCCAGCCTTCCCTAATCCTGCCAGCATATACCAAAAACCAACTCCCCCGCCCACCAAAATGGAGGTTGACATGGAAAACATGAGAAACATGATGTTCAAACTTCTAAACAAAGGGGAATTTTCTACGCGGGCATTGGCATTGCAACCTTCAGAGTACTAGCTTCAAAATTCAAAATGCCCAACATAGGAAAATTTGATGGGACTGGATGCCCTATATCCCACTTGAAATCCTATTCCACTGGCATGCAGTCAAGGGGAGCTAGCTTTGAAGCTATGGCTTACAATTTCCACCTCACCTTAATAGGGGCTGCCAAGCAATGGTTAATGTTGTCAAATAGTAGCACTATAAGTACTTGGGACCAGATAGCTGAAGGGTTCCTAGAAAGGTACAAAGACAACACCAGCCTTGAAAATAAAAGAGACCTCGAGTCGTGCACCTAAAGGGAAAAAGAAACATGCGCTGAATTTGCAGTCAGGTGGAAAAGGAAATTGGCCCAGACGTTCGACAGATCTGATTTGGCTGAGTCTTCCAGGATGTTCATTAAAAATCTCCAACCCATATACCTGGAACACATGCGGTATCTCCCTAATAGCAACTTTAAAGAAATAGTGGAGATAGGAACCCATATTGATGAAGATATACGGACGGGGCAATTAAAAGTTAATACGCCTCCCAGCTCTTTCCGTTACTCTAAAGGAAAGGCAGCCGCACCAGCACCAGCACCAGCCATCAATATGATAGGAAATACATCAGCCACTTTTTCTACCCAAAGCTATAACACTGTTCCATGGTCCTACGAATCTGACAAGTCTGTCAACGCAGTCAGAGGGAATGATTGCCCGAGCAGAAATTTCAGAAACCAGGACAGTGTGAACCGGTATTATGATAAGTTGCAAGCTCCCCAGTCTGTGATACTACAGGGCTAATGGCACAGGGAGTGCTAAAGCCTTTGGAAGGTTATAAGCCACCAAACCCCCTTCCCAAGACTTGGAATCATGCGCAGTACTGTGAATACCATCGCTGCAGTGGTCACTTCACCGATAAATGCTATATACTCAAAGATGCTATCCAAGACCTAATAGATGATAAGGTTATTGAAAAGCCTCCTCCCAGACCAAATATAGTCAATAACCCTCTACCTCAAATCAATATGATTGAGGTTGATGAAAAAATTTGTGTACCCAAGTTCGAAATAAATAAACATCCATTACCATATATCCTTGTTCCTTTCTCTCCATCTCTATCCATAAAAAATCCTAGCTACAATATGCTCTCTTGGGACACCATCCTGGGTAGCCAAAATACTTGCAATATTGAAAAAGCCACTTGGGTCGGTAGGGATGTTAGTCACATTACTAGATCCGGCCAAGCCTACCAACCAAACCTAGAAAGAGGTGACCAATCTGGCAAAGACCAAGAAACAGATACTAGGGCTAAAGCGGTGGAAGATATTTTATTAGCTCAGATGAAGAAAACTCAGGCTAACATATCCATCTGGGGATTGCTTTGTGCTTCTAAAACCCACCGTGATACGTTGGCTAAATCTCTAAGCCAGGCAGTCATTCCTATTAAGACCTCCCCCAATGAGCTCACTCAAATGATCGGAAACATTCACTTTGGGAATGTGATTATGTTTACTGATCTAGATCTACCAAGGGAAGGAACCAACCACATTGATGCTCTCCATATCACTGTGGGAATTTTGGAAAAACGGGTTCCCCGAGTTCTGATAGACAATGGGTCTTCTTTGAATATATGTCCCACTAGCACGCTGACTAAAATGGGAACAAAAATATCAGAGCTTACACCTTCATCGCAGATAGTAAGGACATACGACAACACTAGTCGATGTGTCCTAGGGGTGGTCACTTTAATGCTGACTATTGGGCCATTAAACATGCCAGTTGAATTCCAAGTCTTGGACATACCAGCCACTTTTAGCTTGTTGTTGGGACGCCCTTGGATTCATGGGGTAAAAGGGGTAGCCTCTTCATTGCACCAACATGTCAAATTCATCCACGATGACCACAATGATTATTCTGGCTAATAAGATTGTGGAAAATAAGGAAAGCGAGGATATCCCAATTCTCGAAATAGAGCATGAAGACACGGGTATATTTCTCAGTGGCTTTGAGGTTATCCCCCAAGCTGTGGTCAACGCCATTGAATATGGGCGAGAAACTGACATCATCGGAAAGAAAGCCACATCCCTAGGAAACATGATCCCTTTAAACATGTTTCGAAAAATGAATTATATGTCTGATCTGGGTCTTGACAGAAATCAGCAAGGACTTGTTAACTTAGTCCAAGATGAGCTTAAGGAATACATCCCTCCTTTCAGTCTAGGATACAAACCTACTCCAGCTGAAGTAGCCGCGGTCATGAAACAAAAACATGAGAAAGCTAAGGCAGAAAGAGAAAAGCGTCCTTATAAGTATCCCCCTCTCCAACCATATAGAAAGACCTTAAATGGTTACTTCGTAAGGAAAGGGGAAACAGAAGCCTATCTCATGTTCCCTGAGCCCTGGCTAGACCAGAATGGGAAAAGATGCCCTAGTTGGGAAATTTTTGAGGATGTCAGTATTTTCACTGATAAGATGGAACAGGTTACCCTGGAGCCCCGTAGCACTGTATATAAAACTGTCACTATTGAAAATACTTGGTCTATAGACCAAGATGATTATGCTCTGGCCCTATTTGATGATGAATGCCTGGAGGATAGTTTCCTGGGTATGATAGACGGAGGCACTGATTATGAAAAGCTCCTTGCTGAGTTTGAGTCTATTGATGATAAGCCTCTGTAGAACTGGTATACTACGACCGGCTTGCTCTTGACGCCGGCAGATCTGGTGGACCACTTCGGATATACTATTCCCCTTCCTTCTCCTAGCTTTACGGATTGGTCATCTACCGATCCGCTCCCTAAAGTTGAGGATCTCAAACCCCAGGTCCTCAATAATGTAAATAACCATGTACAGTTTGTTATTAATGATAATCTGAATGTCTTTGCTTATTCCTTAGTTGCACCTACATTAAAAGACATATTAAATAATTATAATAATGAGTCATTTGATGAAATGGACCCAAAAGATAAAAAATTATTTGCTTGAGCTTGTAAAGTTAGTCGAGCACCAGGAAAAGCCTCATTCATTAGCAGCAACTGAAGATTCCACTATCAATCTGGGGTTGAACAATGAAATAAAAGAAATCAAAATCGGCAACTACCTGCAAGGCCCTAAAAGGGTAGCACTCATTGATCTCCTCAAAGAGTTCGTGGACATATTTGCATGGTCCTATGAAGATATGCCCGGGCTAGACCCAGCCATAGTCGAACACCGGATCCCCATATATCCGGATGCTCGACCAATTAAGCAAAAGCTCGCCGAATTAAGCCGGAATGGTCACTACAAGTGAAAGAAGAAATCATGAAGCAGCTGCACATCAAATTTATTCGGGTAGTAGAATACCCGATCTGGCTGTCCAACATAGTGACCGTTCCCAAGCCCAACGGGAAGGTCCGAATCTGCGTAGATTTATGCGACCTCAATAAGGCGTCGCCCAAAGATGACTTCCCTCTACGCAATATTGATATTGTGGTAGATGCCGTCGCTGCTCATAAAATCAGATCTTTCGTCGACGGTATGCTGGGCTACAATCATCAAAATGGCACCAGAAGACCGGGAGAAAACCTCATTCACTACTCCCTGGGGGACTTAGTGCTACAATGTCATGCCATTTGGGCTAAAAAATGCCAGGGCTACTTATCAGAGGGCTGCCACCACCCTCTTCCACGACATGATTCATAAGGAGATCGAGGTCTATGTTGATGACATGATCGTGCACTCCAGTGATGCCAACGGTGCTCATATCAAAGACCTTCGAAAATTCTTTGAAAGGTTGAGGAAGCACCAAATGAAGCTTAACCCCACCAAATGCACATTTGGGGTTACCAAAGGCAAGGTCCGGGGATTCATGGTGACCGAACAGGGCATCGAGATCAAGCCATCTAAAATTAAAGCCATCATAGAGATGTCGCGGCCAACAACTCCAACCGAAGTCAAAGGCTTCTGGCCGACAGATATCGATCATCGATTCCGGCATCTATATGTGAGCCCTTCTTCAAACTCCTAAAGAAAAATACTGACCAAGTCTGGGACGAGAAATGTCAGCTAGCCTTCGAAAAAATAAAAGCCTATCTTACCAATCCACCTGTGCTAGCTCCGCCCCATATACATAAACCGCTCCTCCTATATTTAACCGTCACATACACGTCAGTAGGGGCTATGCTCGCCCAAGAAAAAGAAAATTCCTACATTGAAAATGTTATATACTTCATAAGTAGGAAGCTGCAAGGAAGCGAGCTAAATTATTCAGCACTAGAGAAAAGTTGCACCGGCCTAGTCTGGGCAATGCAAAGGCTCAAGACCTATCTGCAGGGACGATCCATCAAGCTCATTTCCAGAATGGATCCTATAAAGTACATCTTCGGCAAGCCATCACTATCTAGCCGACTGGCTAAGTGGTCATATCTTCTCAATGAGTTTGACATAACTTATGTCACACTCAAATCTTTCAAAGGCAGCGTAATTGCAGACCATTTAGCCGATCCGCCCTTAAAAGCAGAAGATGCAGCTGAGCCTAGCTTTCCAGACGAAGGTGTCTTGGAAATTACTGACCATGACACCATCTGGCAAATGTTCTTTGACGGAGCTGCAAATAAAAGAGGCTTTGGCATAGGAATCTTGCTAATCGACCCAGCCGATTCCCACACTCCACTAGCCATAAGGTTGGAGTTCGAGTGCTCGAATATACAGCTGAATACGAAGCCTGTATTGCTGGCCTAGAAGCAGCTCTCCAAAAAGGAGCCAAAGACCTGGAAGTCTATGGAGACTCTGCCCTGATTATAAATCAAGTCGAAGGGGAGTGGAAGACCCAAGATCCCTGGGGAGCTTTATCATGCCAAGTTGACAGCACTTGCCACTGAATTTGATTATATCTCGTTCCACTATTTGCCGCGAGATAGAAATCAATTTGCCGATGCTTTGGCCACTTTAGCATCATTGGTCCAAATTCCCACGGAAACCCAAGTCCAACCATTTGTAGTTGGGAAAAAGGTCACTCCGGCATACTGCTTCAAAATTAATGCAGGCCCTGAAGCAGATCACGAGCCATGATATTATAATATCTTAAATCTGCTTCAAAAAGGGATCTATCCTCCTGGCTTGGACAAAAGGGGGAAAGTCTCCATGCGGAGATGGGCATCGCAATTTGTATTTAGCGGTGGCAGCCTATATAAAAGGCATTATCAAGGCCTTAATTTATTATGCGTCGACCAAGAAAAGGTCGAGCAAATCATGGACTAGCTTTATGGTGGTACCTACGGGCCCCACATGAATGGTCATATGCTATCCAAAAAAGTTATCCGGCAGGGGTACTATTGGAGTACGCTTGAAACCGACTGTATTCGGTGGGTGCGTCATTGCGACAAGTGCCAGCGTTTTGCAAATCTGCAGCACGTGCCCCCGCACGTCTTATATAACTCCACAGCTCCCTGGCCCTTCTCAACTTGGGGAATCGACGTTATAGGCCAAATGCACCCGAAGGGATCCAATGGCCATGAATATGTCTTGGTAGCCGTCGATTACTTCACGAAATGGGTGGAAGCCTCTTCCTATAAAATCTTGAATGCCCGAAAGGTGTCCGAATTCATCCGGACCAATATCATATATCGATACGAAGTGCCTTTCGAAATAATCTCCGACAACGACACGCATTTTGAAGGGGATGTGAATCGTTTGCTCGACGAGTTCAAAATCCAAAGGCATAAATCCTCCCCCTATCGGGCGCAAGCCAATGGTGTCGTTGAAGCAGCCAACAAAATGCTAGAAATTATTATCAGAAAAATGGCTGACACAGGAAGAGACTGGCTAGAAAAATTGCCGCTAGCCCTCTGGGGCTATCGCACTTCAGTCCGCACACCCACTGGGGCTACTCCCTATTCTCTAGCATATGGCATGGAGGCAGTGCTGCCTATTGAAGTGGAAATTATTAGGGGTGTGCACGGGCCCTAAGCCCGCGGGCATTGGCAATGCCCAGTATGGGCCCATCAAGCAATGGGCATTAGATTTAAAAGCCCAGTACTATTGATCAGCCCACGGGCATTAGTGGACGGGCTTCAAACGGGCATTGAACGGGCACGGGCTTCAGCCCATTTGTTTATGTTTTTAAATAATTTTACTGTTTTCTCATTCAAACTTTGGGTCTCGAATTTCATCAATTCATTGCCATGAACTTTTTTTTTCAAACTATTATACTTGCAAATTTGAAATAAAACATAGTTGAAGTGAAAGAAAAGGAAGAGAAGCAACTAAATTAAAATATAAATTCGGTTTGTAGTAAACGGATTCATATAACTCGACATTACCGATGTCAAATTTTAATCTTGCATGTAATGAGATTAAGAATAGAATATCAATAGATGTATAGATGATTGAGTAATTAATTATTAAAATAATAGGGTTTGACTTTTAGGTTTTTATTTTTAGCAATAGTTTTATTAGTTGAAGTGTATTATACTATTACTATATTTATAGATTATAATTTATAACTTATAATATATAAATATAGTAATAGTCTAATACACATAAATTAAATATATATGATTTAGTCAAAGATCTATAATTAAAAAAAGTAAAAAAAGTTATCATAGAAGAGTTTGAAGGCAGAGCCCACGGGCATTTGACTCATCTAAAACCCAGTACTATGTAGTGCCCATGGGCACGGGCTCTATGGGCCGGGCACTGACGGGCTTTAACGGGCTTGATGGGCATTGACGGGCCCTGCTCACCCCTAGAAATTATGTCATTAAGAGTGATGATGGAATCCGTTGCTCCGCCCGTTTTACGGGTCCCAAAAGCAACTCTCACAAGCCGTTACTCTGCCCAAACCGCAGCAGCAACAACAAAGCAAAAAAAAGACTCCCTCTCTCGAGAAGGATAGAGCGAGGACACCCCGCTCTAAAAGGTGAGCCTTTAAGAGCGTTAATTTTTTAAAAAACTATTTTCCATCTGGCCCAATGTAAAAATATAAATCGTTGTGTTGCCCGGATTATTTTAGAAAATAACATTTAAAAGTGCCATTATTATGGCCAAATATTTTTAAATGTATTTGTAATTATTGAAAGGAGACGGCTGCAAGTCCATAAATAATGTAAATATGGATGTATTTGTAGGTACTTAATGCTTTATTTATTTGCTAGATAAATATAACAAAAAACATACTTTAGCCAAAAACCGCTTTTGAGACCGAAATGGCGAGTTGGGTGCCTAGCACCTTCCCAACTCGTAACTTAGCCTCCGAACCCGTTTTTGCATTCTCTGATTTTTCTTTTTGGTTTTTCTTTATTTCTTCCTTAAAATAAAGATAGCGACTCTATTAAAACATTTTGGATCGCAGTGGAGCATCGCAACAATCCTTTCTTGCACTTTTCTATTTTCCCCTAAAAAAGGGAGAATGGAAATGAAAGGGTGATGTATTCTTATATCCTGGTATCCCCTAAAAATGGGATAACTTGATATAGAAAACCCAAAGCACTCATCATGATCTGAAATAGGCAATAAGGCAATTTTCATAAAGTCTGTAGTGGGGCCTGCAACATCCTTTCTTGCACTTTCCATTTTCCCTTACACAAGGGATGATGTGAATGAAAGGGTGATGCTTTCCTGTATCCTGTTATCCCCTAAACAAGGGATAACTTGACACAGAAAACCCATTAGCTCCCATAACGGACCAAAAATTCACTAAAGTGATCGAGGCGTATTCAACGCGCTTTTGACAACACCCTTTCCGCATTTTTAATTTCGTCTTCCCCTAAACAAGGGATGATGGAATGGAAAGCGTGATATCCGTTCCGCACGCCGCATTCCCCTAACCAACGGAGCGCGGTGGCGTGGGATATTCCGGGGCACCCACAGAGATGCATTTTGATCAAAATTAATCAACCCTAAAAGCTAAAAAAAAAGGCAATTAAATCAATGTAAACCAATACACATGCCCCCAACAAACGAAACCACAACAATGAGAAGATGTGGAGTATTCTATAAAAATAAACTTGTGCCCGTGCAGATGGCATGGTGCCAGTATGAGCGTGATCAATGTATGAACCGAGCATGATGAAAATAAATTAATATATCCTTAAGATTTTGTAGGGGTCATATTAATGTAAATTACACAACAACATCCCGAAAATTAAAGAAATAACATATTTAATTGGCGGTAAAAGTTTATAATTAAGCATCAAAAAGCATTCTCTCTCTCTCTCTCACCAACCCAACATCTGTTAATTGAAATAAACTTAAAAATAAAAATCTCCGCAAACAAAAACCACAAAATAGATTGAACTAACAAAATGCTATTTTGAAATCGAACTCACAATGATTTCAGACCAATAAGGGAAACTAAACACAACTTTTAAAAAAATAAAGAAATTAAAATACAAATATTCAAAATTACAAAAGTAGATTACAAAACTTAGAAACAAATTTTTTTCAGACAAAAATTAAACTGATTTAGTTAATTACGAGAATAATAAAAAAATTAAAATACAAATATTTAAAATTACAAAAATTAATTGCAAAACTTACGAACAATGTTTTTTATAAAAAAAAATCTAAGCCAGACATAAATTAAATTGAGATTCAGTTGATTACAATAGCAATCAATTAATAAACTACAACTAAATATTTGTAAAACCGTAAAGGTCATTTTATTATTAATGAACTACTAAAAATATTATTTTCTTAAAAAAATTGACTTTCAAATGGGACCTCTTTACCCGGTACGGATGGGTTAATTAATAATTTGTATACGAAATTGCGGGCCAGAAAAAACGGGCCGAACAAAAATTAAATTGATTAAGCTAATTACGATAACAATTAAAAAGAAAAAAAACAAATATTTCAAATTACAAAACTGAAGTGTACCAAAATATTAGGCTCGAACAGGTAGCCCAAAAGAATACTCTGAAAACACACTCAGAAGATTGGGCCGAGCCCATACCCGGAATGAGGGCCCAAGCCCAATTATGTAAAGGCAGCCCATTAGTATAAATATGGGGAAACTTCCCCATATTGAGGCAGAGCCTTTTTTCCTCCAACAAAACTACATGAACTCTCCCTCATCTCTCTCCCCCGCCGGTTTGCATACGTATATACACATTCCATTTTACCTTTATCTATGATATACACAACATATACTGATTATCACACCGAAGGGTTTTGGGGGACACCCCCACCCATTCACGGTTTTTCATTTTGCAGACATTACAAGCCAGATATCCTACCGCGACGACCACCGTCGGACCACGACTCCGGCGACCCCGGCATGACGTCACCTTCGGCACCCCGGACATGATACGACAAGGTCACCACATTTTTAACGTGATCAGTTTGGTTCCGTTGCCGGGAAACGACTTTTTCTCGTTCCGCTATACTCGCTGACTCTGTCGGCCGTGGCAGAGCTCCGCTCAAAGGGTGTCGGAACCACTAAAGACAACAAACAACGTACACATTCTCTATGTGGACTGGGAGAAAGAAATTAAAAACTAAGTTCCAAGAGAAGACTACCAATGGATGTTTCTTACAGAGACGAACACAACAGCACATAAATCACAGCCAATGGAGTTATGCTCCGGCATTACTTTAGCGACGCAGAGTTGGCTTTTTACCAGCACCCAAGCAAATGATAAAACATCACCAACAGCCACGTCTGGAAGAGACAAGCTTAACCCCACCGGAGACGCCTCCAGCAGACGACACCTACGCCACCATAAGCTGCCAAAAACCACCATTGCTCCCACAATCAAAGAATGACGCCTTACGAACTTTTGTTGCTAACTGAGTGAATAAGAAATGCACGAAATGGCAAGTGAACACGTCGAGTTTGTGCGCCTGGACCAAACGAGTCCAATGCTACCTGGACCGTCCCAAACAGAGTAGCCACGCATTCTCACGCGCCACTGAAAGTCGCGAAAAGCGTCACCATTGCTCCAGTTGCCAGTCATGTGCCAATGATGGAATTGATATGTCTATTGATAAAAGTGATTTGCATGCACCATCTCACCATCATTTCCCACATATCAGGTATACCTTTTTCCTATTACACCATTCTTTTTTTATAATATTTAAATCCAGTGATGAGTATTGCAAGCTGCAGCCATGCCCTGCCAATATCACCTGCTTTCTTTGAAATGCTAAATGATATCACATGCTCACTGCCACTTTTATCATTGTGTGGTCCCAATGCTATCTATAACCTGTGTTAATTGCGAAAGTTTTGTCAATATATCAAACATATACTTAACATTTAATTTTGTTTTATCATTCAATTGTGTGTCAAACAAGTTATAATATAATGACAATCTTTATTAAAGTAAGTCTCATGATTCTGATTTCAAACAATAGCTAGGAAGAGTTTCATTCAAGAAGAGTTTCATTCAATATAAAGCATAAAATAATAATAAAAGTAAAAAAATCCTAATGCATTTCGGGCACAGTGGCATACACTGATACACTAGGTATTTCATATTCTTTTGTCATTCGAAAAGCATGTTAAAATAATATATTAATAATAAAAAAGAAGAGGATGTTGATCGACTGATAATAAATAAATACACAAAGCTAATGTATGGAATGAGCGAGATATTGACTAGTAGTCTAAAATTATGTGTCGAGATAAAATTATGAGTAGAGCTAAAATTATGTACGCAACTATTTGATGATATAATACAATAACATGCTCAATCTACTTATCATATGTTAGCACGACACATGCATTCTCTCATGCTTCATAACCAAATACTTGCATCTTATAAATTAATCCTATCTTCTAATAGCGCGACGTATCGGTGCAATGATTTGTTTCCTATTCTCACATAATAGGCGCATATTTAAATAATCTTATATTATATTGTATGATCAATATGTTTGGACTATGACAAACATTGTATGACGAAAATATTTGTGACGAAACGTGATTTTTGTATGTACAAAGATGCTCCTAAAACTTTCAGGTACAAAATACAAATAGGCATAGCCTCGGCAACCATGAGCAATAACACGAGTTGTCCCTTTACAAACTATTACATGATTATTTACAAGGTTATGTGCCTACTTCGCCTCGGCGATGTCACATTTTAGGCCATGTGCCCACATTTTTACTACTAGCAGTTAATAGCAATCATTAACTGGGGGGTTGGTATTGAGGCATGAAGCAAACATAGATCTTTATTACTCTCGATCTACAGATACATTCCTACGCTCAAGAAGTGGGGGGCTACTACTATCACTACTACTGATGAGATCCTACATCATCTTTTTTTTATATGGTAGGGACCCACGGTCATTATTGCTAAATTCACGGCATTTTTATTCATATTGGCCACAGGGCTACTGACCGGGATTATTAGTGATGATATAAACTATTATAGTATTACTTAGTATCTTCGCATATTATTCATGTGCCCATGCCCAAGCACGCCACACTTGCGCTAGAGCTCGAGCTTCAGATTATGCTCGTGCCAAAGCCCGAGCCTCATATTATTATTTTCGTACCCGCGCACGATATGCTCGCGCTAATGCCTAGCTTCATATTATTATTATTCACATGCACACCACGCTTGCGCCAGAGCTTGAGCTTCTGATTATGCTCGCGCCAAAGCCCGAGCCTTCGATTATTATTTTCATGCCCGCGCACGATATGCTCACGCTAATGCTGAGCTTCATATTATTATTATTCACGTGCCCGTGCACGCCACACTCGTGCTAGAGCTCGAGCTTCAGATTATGCTCGTGCCAAAGCTCAAGCCTCAGATTATTATTCACGTGCCCGTGCACGCCACGCTCGCGCTAGAGCTCAAGCTTTAGATTATGCTCGCGCCAAAGCCCAAGCCTCAGATTATTATTTCGTGCCCGCGCACGCTATGCTCGTGCCAATGTCGAGCTTCATATTATTATTGTTCACGTGCCCGTGCACGCCATGCACACGCTAGAGCTCGAGCTTCAGATTATGCTCACGCCAAAGCCCGAGCCTCATATTATTATTTTCGTGCCCGCGCATGATATGCTCGCGCTAATGTCGAGCTTCATATTATTATTATTCACGTGCGCCGCGCTCGAAGCCTCGAGCCTCAGATTATTATTTTCGTGCCCACACACGCCACACTTGCGCCAGAGTTCGAGCTTCAGATTATGCTCACGCCTAAGCCCGAGCCTCAGATTATTATTTTCTTGTCTACGCACGCTATGCTTGTGCCAATGTCAAGCTTCATATTATTATTGTTCACGTGCCCATACATGCCACGCTCGTGCTAGAGCTCGAGCTTCAGATTAGGCTCGCGCCAAAGCCCGAGCCTCAGATTATTATTTTCGTGCCCGCGCATGATATGCTCGCGCTAATGTCGAGCTTCATATTAGTATTATTCTCGTGCCCGTGCACGCCACGCTCGCGCCATAGCTCGAGCTTCAGATTATGCTCGCGCCAGAACCCGAGCCTCATATTATTATTTCTCGCGCCCGAGAACGCTATGCTCGCGCCTATGCCTAAGCCGTAGATTATATTTCATACATGTGCACGTTGAGCTTTACATAATACTCCCCGTTCGAGTTTTCTCGGGGCTGAGCTTTGTATTGTCATCCCACTCATTCGCAGTTGAGTTGTACACCGCGCCTACCTACGCTTATGCTCCCCGCTCGAGTTTACTAACGGTTGAGCTCTACATTGTCCTCCGCTTGAGTCCATTACGCGCTTGCTTGCACTTCATATTTTGGTCAAGACCGAGCTTCTATGAGTGTTTAGCACGTTACGCTCCCCTAGCGTCCATCATGCTTTCATCAGCATTTGCAGCTACACTTGGTATGAGCTTCATATGGTGCTCCAGCTCGGCATCACAGTTACTCTCGACACAAGCTTCTATGAATGTTTAGCACGTTACACTCCCCTAGCGTCCATCATGCTTTCATCAGCATTTGCGGCTACACTCGACATGAGCTTCATATTGTGCTCCAGCTCGCCGTCGCAGATTATGCTGACATGAGCTTTATATCTCGCTCCAACTTGGCACATACATTTCTCTTGGTACCTTGCGGTTCAAGGTCATTTTATTTGGGGCCTTGATGCCTTATACCTATTTACCTCCTCGCCAAGCCGAGGAGAGGCCAGGCTCGAATGCCTTATACCTATTTGCCTCCTCGCCAAGCCGAGGAGAGGCCAGGCTCTAATGCCTCATACATATTTGCCTCCTTGCCAAGCCGAGGAGAGGTCAGACTCTAATGCCTCATACATATTTGCCTCCTCGGGACGCCGAGGAGAGACCAGGCTCTTAGCACCTCATATATTTGCCTCCTTGCTAAGCTGAGGAGAGGCCATGCTCTAATGCCTCTAAATACCTACTGCATCCACATGATCATTTCATACATATTTACAAGTTACTAAATACATACATCTTCCATTCATCATTACATAAACATAAAAACATGTTCCTAGTGCCTCTCTCAGTACCTTGCGGATCAAGGTCACTTTCTTACAACACCTTGTGGTTTATGGCCTTATGGCTCGGCTTTCTTGAAGGTCTTTGCCACGCCGAGGATAAATCTTATTATAGCCTCATGGCTCGTTTTCTTGAAGATCCTCGTCACGCCGAGGAGAAATCTTATTATGGCCTTATGGCTCGTTTTCTTAAAGATCCTCATCACGCCAAGGATAAATCTTATTATGGCCTCATGGCTC
The DNA here is from genome assembly GCA_013146195.2 of Codonopsis lanceolata. Lineage (NCBI taxonomy): Eukaryota > Viridiplantae > Streptophyta > Magnoliopsida > Asterales > Campanulaceae > Codonopsis > Codonopsis lanceolata. The sequence continues at coordinate 72,123,398 of CM028383.1, forward strand.
GTTTTCTTGAAGCTCCTCGTCATGCTGAGGAGAAATCTTATTATGGCCTTATGGCTCGTTTTCTTAAAAATCCTCGTTACGCCGAGGAGAAATCTTATTATGGCTCATTTTCTTGAAGATCCTCGTCACGCCGAGGAGAGATCTTATTATGGCCTTACTCACTTTCTTGAAGGTCCTCGCCACGCTGAGGATAAATCTTATTATGGACTTATGGATCGCTTTCTTGAAGGTCTTCGCCACGCCGAGGATAAATCTTATTATAGTCTTATGGCTCGGATTTTTTAAAGGTCCTCGCCACGCCGAGAAATAAATTTTGTTATGGCCTTATGTCGAGGACTACATATCTTATTTGCATACCTATTCTCACCAACTGAGGTCTAAAAGGCCAATCAAGGATCAATTATACACAAAGTTTACCCACCAAGGTTCAAAAGTCAGCTACATAAACTCTTTTGGAATTCAAAGTAAAACCCTCAGCATCACAAGAAAAAACTACAAGCAGATTATACTCCTTACCCTCGATGTCAGACACGACGGATAAGGAGTAGGGGGCTACTGAAGTGCACTAAAATATTAGGCCTGAACAGGTAGCCCAAAAGAGTACTCCGAAAACACACTCAGAAGATTGGGCCGAGCCCATACCTGGAAGGAGGGCCCAAGCCCAATTATGTGAAGGCAACTCATTAGTATAAATATGGGGAAACTTCCCCATATTGAGGCAGAGCCTTTTTTCCTTCATCAAAACTACATGAACTCTCCCTCATCTCTCTCCCCGCCGTTTTACATACATATATACACACTCCATTTTACCTTTATCTATGATATACACAACATATACTGATTATCACACTGGAGGGTTTTGGGGGACACCCCCACCCACTCACGATTCTTCATTTTGCAGACATTATAAGCCAGATATCCTATCGCGACGACCACCATCGGACCACGACTCCGGCGACCCCGACATGACGTCACCTTCGGCACACCGGACACGACACGACAAGGTCACCACATTTTTAGCGTGATCAAAAACTTACGAATTTTTAAATTTTTTTATTTGTATACAAAATTACGGGTCAAAAAAGAATTAAATTGATTAGGTTAAATACGATAACAATTAAAAAGAACACAAATACAAATACAAATTTTCGCAACCATAAAACTGTAAAAGTGTAAAACCGTAAAATATTAATTGTAATTAAAAACGTAATATCTTAGTACAAGAGTAACAAATTTGTAAAATAATAACTGTAAACTAATATCTCAATAATTTTCGCAGTAAAAGAGTGAATAGGCAGAGAGGATGAGAGAGAAAGAGATAGAGAAAGAGTGAGAGATAAAAGGATTGTAGAGATAAAATAGGGATGGGAAAAAACGTGATAAAACCGATTGAGATTGTGAGATTAAATCCTGGCCAATAATTATGTTTGGTAAAAACCAATCATGTCCGGTAATTAACTGATAATTAACTTTTCCCAACCCAGAGTATGACCTAAGGTCGTCGATGTCCTGGTGGTGGTGACCGTTCATCTTGCCCAAACCTACTTTAGTTTATTTTTCCATTTGATTAAATAAATCATATTCATTAATTTAATTTTACACCATGACTTCAAACACCCAAACATCAACACATGCACATGTTTAAATGCCAAAATACCCATAAATCCCAACTTAACACCACTTCCTCTCGATTACATGTCTTCAAAGAGCAAAAGCCCACATTCATACACCAACATAAGAGAAACCCTAAAACTAAGGTAGAAGAAGCAAAACTCTAAACCTAAGGACAATCTGGAAAATCACCACCACTCACTCTCTATACTTACATTTACCAAATCCATTTCTGAAATACATCCAACAGCGTATTGTAATTGTAAATGTAAATGCCCTTGCCGGTTTTTTATTATTTATTATTCTTATTATTTTTTGATTAAAATTTAAAATTCTATTTTGTAAATATAAATGTTAATATGTATACTCCATCAAATAATTAAAAAATGTTGTCGTATAAATTTAAATTATCAAAAATAAAATATTATATATATATATATATATATATATATATATATATATATATATATAGTCAAACAAAGCATTACAGTACAAAAACAGTAGTCAAAAGTGTATCTCAGCTCTCCATCTTATATCTATCACTAAAGATGGAGGCTCTGCTCTTAGACATGCACAAGCATAAAGGGCGACGAATCACACATCCTCTATGCATATAGTCTCAAAATCGATGCACTCTCTTAAAGCACTCACAAGATCCTTCACTAATCTACTCCCTAAACTCTCCCTCAAAGTCGATTTCTCCCACTTCCCTACAATGAAGTTGATCAATCTCACCCTCCCTACTTGAACTATGCCAATTAGCTCAAAATACAATTCCAAAGCCAAGTTTGAACTATGTTCCCTCCCCTTTTGGGGCAACCAACCTAAGAAAGCAATTGCAACAAAAATCAAGATCATTATTTCCTTCAACTTCCGCTAAACCAAAATCTAGCTACAACTCCTAGCTACGATAACCCGTGTCAAACCAAACACCCATGACTATCTACGCACGATCTCCACGTAACGTAAACAATTATTGTGATTTTCGAATTAATAGGACGATCTTATCCAATAATTCTAATGATCATCTAATGGTTCGCTACGCCATTAAAAGCATGAAGATCGGGTAATACACAAAAAGAAACTCTCCATATTTTTCTACAAGTCATGTTGGTAGCCGAGACAAATAAAATTGGTTAACTACGATCTTATAGTCAACCCTAATCTCTCCGACCTCGCGAATGGCTAAGGTGGTTCGATCGCGTGTCAAACCTAGTCTCATTTTGGCTATACAAAACACCAACTATTAAATTGATTGGTCCGAAATAAATAGGTAGCATCCTAAATATTTCTAAAATCATTTAATTAGTGATCAATTAATTAAAGGCATTAAGTGCACAAAATAATAACCAACATAAATGTGTACTAAATAAAGAGATAAATTAAATTAAAACACTACATTTAACATAGAAAAATAATTGCATTCCATAATAATTTAAGAACAAACCAATTCTTCAATTACAATATTAATCAACCCAAGAAATCATAATAAATATCTAAAAATATAAGTTGGAAGAATTTAACCGAATAATCGATCCGGGTTGAAATAAATTGTAATTGCGCCTTTGGCTCTTGAAATGATGCTCCAAACCTTTATTATCTGGACAATTGAATAGAGGAATTGAAGAGAATTTGATGGAAATGGAGGTTGGTGCCCCATTTGGGACCAATGTCCCAAATACTTGGTTCCAAAATGCAGTATATGAATGGAGAAGCAACCATAATTGGAAGGACAGAAAGAAATGGGGCAAAAAGCTTTGGTCACCCAAGGTGAGATCGATGGGCCGAAGTAAATGGCTAGACACGCGGGTCAAACTCCATGGTGAGTAGTGGAGACACGTGGCTTGTTGATGGAAATTTCACCGTTTCTTAAGTGGTGCCCCTAGAATTAGTTCCAAGTTCCTTCCAGCATTTTCATCCTCCGTTAATATTTTCACCTCCGTTAGCCTCCTTGCCTTGATCTCTTAACGGGCTTTTTCTCAAAATAATTTCCAAATTAACTTTTAAGCAAATGTCTCGAACTTCGTATAAACACCATATTAAAGCTCGATTATGCATGGAAACCTGCATTAAGTACAAAAACACAAATAATAATATTTCCAAAACATAATTAATTCAAAAATAGCACAAAATAAAAGAAAATTCCTGGGAAAATTCGTGGAAATCTTGTGCTCATCACATCGCTTAAGAGAATGATTTGTGATTTATCCCGTGACCCTACCCCTACATCCACCTTCCAATCGAAGCTATGGATGTCGGCCAATCGGTTCAGACGTAACACGTTTGGGATATGGTGAGAAAGATATGTCGAGGATTGTGAGTAATTTGAAGGTTGTGGTGTTTTCGAATCACATGGAGAATGAAATTTCTTGAGATGTGTAGATGAGAGAGAGAGTGTATAGAGAGATGGGCTTGATGTGAGAGAGAAACCGAATTGGTAGAGAGAAAATAAGGAATCAGTTGGAAATAAAACGTGGTTAGACGGTTGAGATAATGAAAGTTAATCTTGACCGGTAATTGTGTTTGGTAAAAACAAATCCTGGCCGATAAATAGCTTTTTCCAACCGCCTGATCTATTTTATATTATAGATTATTGTTGCTACTGAATGCTTGTAAGGAGCATTTAGTTTTAGGGTTTTTGCAATAGGTTGGATGTAATGGTTAGTTTTAAGGAGTTTATTATGTATGTAAAATACCCCTTTAATGATAATATTGTGCTCAAATTGATGAACTTGTACTCTTATTAATGCAATTTACTCAAATTGGCCTCAAACTGATGAAATTGTACTGAAATTGATCAAATTATAAACATGTTACACAAGTCAGAAAGGTCATACCATTCACGGATTGAATGCAAGAAAAAAAACCTAAATATTCAATAACTGTTCAGGTCCCTGGACCGAATCTATTACAAAAAGTTCAGGTAACTGGACCGAACATTTGCTTAAACGTTCGGCTATTATACCCGAACAATTAGTTTAGGGTTTTGGGTTTTGGGTTTTGGGTTTTGGGTTTAGGGTTTAGGGTTTAGGATTTAGTGTTTAGGGTTTAAGGTTTTGGGTTTTGGAATTTAGGGTTTAGGGTTTAAGGTTTAGTGTTTTGGGTTTAGGGTTTATATCAGATTATGCGAATGACTAGTACGACGACCAGTTTTTTCCAGGGTTTATATCAGATTATGCGAACGACCAGTAGGATGACCAGTTTTTCCCAGGGTTTATATCAGATTATGCGAACGACAAGTACGACGACCGGTTTTTCCCAGGGTTTATATTAGATTATGCGAACGACCAGTACAACGACCAGTTTATATCGGATTATGAGAACGACCAGTTTTTCCCAAGGTTTATATCAGATTATGCGAACGACCAGTACGACGACCAGTGTTTCCCAGGGTTTATATCAGATTATGTGAACGACCAGTTTTTCCCAGGGTTTCTAGTAAATAGCAAAAAAAATTGTGTTTTTCTCGCAGTGAAACAAAATTATTAAGTACTTTTTCAAATTTTTTTGTAATTTTTCTCGTAGTCACAAAAAAATATTAAGTACGACGACCAATTTATATTAGATTATGCGAATGACCAGTACGACGACCAGTTTTTCCCAAGGTTTCTAGTAAATAGCAAAAAATATTTTGTGTTTTTTCTCGTAGTGAAACAAAATTATTAAGTATTTTTTCAATTTTTTGTAATTTTTCTTGTAAGCACAAAATATTATTAAGTATTTTTACATTTTTTTATTGTTTCTCGTAGTAAAAAAAATCAACAGTATTTTACGACAAACCAGTAGTACGACTAATTTTTTATATCCAGGGTTTATATAACATAAATAACTTTTTTATGTATAATATTAATATATTTTTTCTCTTAGTAACAAAACAACGACAAATCCTTTTTTTCTTTTTAAAAATCTTTTCAACCAAAATAAAATCTCGTTCCCTCCATTCCCTTCAGTTGTTCTCTCCATTCCCTTCCCTTCCCCTGTATCTCTCCATACATGACACCGAACAAACAAACAAAGACAAAGGAGGAGCCCTGCGAACAGAAAATCAACACAACAAAGGTTCTTAATCACCCCAAATCAAACTTTCTCAATTGGAGTGAACAACAACCGAGCAACAACAACTCAAAATATTCTACACCCCCAAATCGATTCCAAAAATGTCGAGCTTCATAGGTTTGAAATCTCATTCTTTTGTCTTATATTTTGATAGGGTTTGAAATAACTTAGGGTTTAAATTTATATGTGGTTTTGAACGAGCTTAGGGTTTCAATTCCGCAATACAATTTTAAAAACTCAGATAAATTGCAAAGATATACAAACTTGAGAGAAATTGCTAGATTGTTCGGGTTTTGTACCCGAACATTCTTTATAATGTTCGGTTTGTCCAACCGAACAGTCATTAGAATGTTCAGTTTGTCCAACCGAACATATATGCAAATTTATGTCTTTTTATACATTTAAGGGTTTATATCAGATTACATATTGTACCTATATTGTGTTTTACTTTATATTTACAGGGAAGACAACAATGGTTCTTGGGTTTGGGAGAGTAAAAAAACAACAGCCCTTGATAGGGAAAGACCAACGGCCGCCAATAGACAAGCACAACAATTACAACGTGAAAAATATTTACAAGGAAAATAAGATGAGGGCTTACGAGTAAACAAATACAGCGTACACCTTGACGATTTTCAGTTTCATAATCAAGAACAACAACAACAATCTGAAGAGGATGAGGAGAGGGAAGGGGAAGAGGAAGAGGAAAAGGACGAGGACGAGGACAAGGACGAGGATGAGGAAGAGGAAGAGGAAGAGGAAGAGGAATATGAAAATGAAAATGAAGATAAAGATAAAGAGGACGAGGAAGAGGAGGCATTTGGGTGTGGACCAAATATAAAGACCTTGTTAATCATATACGCCGACCATGTCTCTGCAGATGTATGGTTGGGTAATGAGAGAGAGGTTTTAAGATGTATTGGCCATACATCGAAAATACAGGATTGGGAGATTCCAAGTTTAGAGTCTGTCCGTTATTTCAATACGACTACCTGTCTGACAAACTTGAGAGAAATTACACAGGTCCATTTTGATGAAGTAAATAAATCATTAATTAGCGCTTTTGTGGAACGATGGCATCCATAGACCAATACTTTTAATATGTCATTTGGTGAAATGTCAATTACCTTGGAAGATGTCCATTGTATCCTTGGTCTTCCAATCTGAGAGATGCCGGTTCTATCTAAAGGCAAGTTGACAAAGGAACGTGTTTGTCAACTTTTGGGAGTGGATCGTCAGCAATTGGAGGATGGGATGTGGGGAGTCCGGGGTTCATTGGTTAGACTTGAGTGGCTCAGTCAAACATTTATGTCAAACGTCTTATCTGATGATGACCATATAGTGAAGTGTGTAGTCAGTGCATATTTGTTATATATGATGGGCTGCAGTATTTTTATTGATAAGAGTGGATCCCGAGTTAGTATTGACTACCTCGAGTAGCTAGCTGATCTAGAGGATGCCTCCACATATGCATGGGGAGCTACTGTGCTGGCTTTCTTATATAGGGAGCTAAGGAAAGCTTCCAGAGCCAAAACACAACAAATCGCAGGATCGTTAACATTATTGGAGGTAACAACATACTTTTTTAATTGTCTTATATTAAAAAAATATTGTTTATATTTGTTTATTAATTGTTGTACCATGATTTATATATAAATTTAAAATTGGATTTCATGCAGGCATGGATATACGAATATTTTCCATATTTTAGGCCTCCACATAATGTGGACTATAAACAGAGGCAGCCTGTTGGACAACGGTGGAAACCGGCTAGAAATCAGGGGTCATCTACGGAGCGATTGTAGACTATTCGTGAACAAATTGACTCTTTGAGATACGGTGATGTGAGTATTGATCAAGTTGATGTTTTTATGTTGTTTGTTTTAATAGTTTGAGAATAAATTGCAACTTATTATACTTTTGTAGGTTGAGTGGCTTACGTACGATGTAAGGGTTAGGGAAAGTTTTCCATTTGACCATGTTACCTTATATCGCAGATGTATATGCATGGACACCATAGTTGAGCCATACCATCCGGAGAGATTTTTGAGGCAATTTGGGTTTATACAAACAATTCCATCAATGTCAATTGCTCATGACACTCCCAATAGAGGACTTGTAAAGGACCGAGTTATGTGGTTGACACTTGCAAAATTGTGGAACATGATTAACACGTATATTTTATCAAAAAAAGCCAAGTTAGAGCAAAACAAGCCATGGTAGATCAAAAAAAGTCATGGTAGGGCAAAAATATCATGGTAGATCAAAAAAAGGCATGATAGATCAAAAAAAGTCATGGTAGAGCAAACAAAGCCATGGTAGATAAAAAAAAGTCATGGTAGAGCAAAAAAGGCATGGTAGAGCAAAAAAAAGCATGGTAGATGAAAAAAGCATAGTAGATCAAAAAAAGTTATGATAGATCAAAAAAAGTCATGGTAGAGCAAAAATAGGCATGATAGATCAAAAAAGTAAATGTAGATCAAAAAAAGACATGGTAGAGCAAAAAAAACATGGTAGATCAAAAAAAGTCAAGGTAGATCAAAAAAGGTATGGTAGATAAAAAAAAGTCATGATAGAGCAAAAAAAGTCATGATAGATCAAAATAAATCATGGTAGATCAAAAAAAGCCAAGGTAGAGCAAAACAAACCATGGTAGATCAAAAAAAGTCATGGTAGGGCAAAAAAATTATGGTAGATCAAAAAAAGTCATGACAGATTAAAAAAAGACATGATAGATAAAAAAAAAGGCATGGTAGATCAAAATAAGTCATGGTAGATCAAAAAAAGCCAAGGTAAAGTAAAAAAAAACCATGGTAGATCAAAAAGCCAAGGTAGAGCAAAAAAATCATGATAGATCAAAAAAAGTCATGGTAGGGCAAAAAAAATCATGGTAGATCAAAAAAAGGTATAATAGATCAAAAAAATACATGGTAGATAAAAAAAAATCATGGTAGATTAAAAAAAGACATGCTAGATCAAAAAAAGTCATGACAGAGCAAAAAAGGCATGGTAGATCAAAATAAGTAATTGTAGATCAAAAAAAGTGAAGGTAGAGCAAAAAAAAGTCATGGTAGATCAAAAAAAGCCAAGGTAGACCAAAACAAACCATGGTAGATCAAATAATGTCATGGTAGGACAAAAAAAGTCATGGTAGATAAAAAAACATGGTATATCAAAAAAAGTCATGGTAGAGCAAAAAAAGTCATGGTAGATTAAAAAAAAGTCATGGTAGATCAAAAAAAGACATGACATAGCAAAAAAAAAGGCATAGTAGAGCAAAAAAAGCCATAGTAGATCAAAAAAAGTCAAGGTAGATAAAAAAAAAAGAAATGGTAGATCCAAAAAAGTTATGGTAGATCAAAAAAAGTCATGGTAGATCAAAAAAAGCCAAGGTAGAACAAAACAAACCATGGTAGATCAAAAAAAATCATGATAGGGCAAAAAAAGTCATGGTAGATCAAAAAATGTCAAGGTAGGGCAAAAAAAGTCATAGTAGATCAAAACATGTCAATGTAGATCAAAAAATGTCAATGTTTAGCAAAAAAAAAAGACATGGTAGATCAAAATAAGTAAAGGTAGAGCAAAACAAACCATGGTAGATAAAAAAAAAAGTCACGGTAGGGCAAAAAAAATCATGGTAGATCAAAAAATGTTAAGGTAGAAAAAAAAGTCATGATAGAGCAAAAAAATGTATGGTAGATCAAAATAAGTCAAGGTAGAGCAAAACAAACCATGGTAGATCAAAAAAAGACATGATAGAGCAAAAAAAAAAGGCATAGTAGAGCAAAAAAATCATAGTAGATCAAAAAACGTTAAGGTAGATAAAAAAAGGAATGGTAGATCCAAAAAAGTTATGGTAGATAAAAAAAAAAGTCATGGTAGATCAAAAAAAGCCAAGGTAGAGCAAAACAAACCATGGTAGATCAAAAAAAGTCATGGTAAGGCAAAAAAAATCATGTTAGATCAAAAAATGTCAAGGTAGGGCAAAAAAAGTCATAGTAGATCAAAAAAATGTCAATGTAGATAAAAAAAATTGTCAATGTAGAGCAAAAAAAAGGCATGGTAGATCAAAATAAGTAAAGGTAGAACAAAACAAACCATGGTAGATCAAAAAAAGTCACGGTAAGGCAAAAAAATCATTGTAGATCAAAAAATGTCAAGGTAGATCAAAAAAAGTCAAGATAGAGCAAAAAAATGTATGATAGATCAAAATAAGTCAAGGTAGAGCAAAACAAACCATGGTAGATCAAAAAAAGTCGTGATATGGCAAAACAAAATCATGGTAGATCAAAAAATGTCAAGGTAGATAAAAAAAATAGTTATGGTAGAGCAAAAAAAGGCATAATAGATAAAAAAAAAAGTCAAGGAAGATAAACAAAAAGTCATGGTAATGTAAAAAAAAACATGGTAGATCAAAAAAAGTCATGGTAGAGCAAAATAGTCATGGTAGATCAAAACTTTCGGCTATTGTACCTGGATATTTCTTAACAGGTTCGGCCATGAGACCCGAACGTTCATACAATGTTTTATACTTGGTAGATCGATCAAAAAAATTTCATGGTAGATTAAAAAAAGTCAAGGTAGATTAAAAAAATGTCATGGTAGAGTAAAAAAAGTCATGAGTTGATCAAAAAAAGTCATGGTAGAGCAAAAAGAGCTATAGTAGATCAAAAAAAGTCATGTTAAAGCATAAAAAGCCATAGTAGATAAAAAAAAGTCATAGTAGAGCAAAAAAAGCCATGGTAGATCAAAAAAGTCAAGGTAGATCAAAAAAAGATATGGTAGATCAAAAAAAGTCAAGGTAGATCAAAAAAGTCATGGTAGATCAAAAAAAGCCATGTTAGATCAAAAAAATCAAGGTAGATAAAAAAAAGACATAGTAGATCAAAAAAAGTCATGATAGATAAAAAAAAGCATGGTAGATCAAAAAAAGTTATGGTAGAGCAAAAAAAGTCATGGTAGATCAAAATAAGTCATGGTAGATTAAAAAAACCAAGGTAGAACAAAAAAAGGCAATCATAGGTTAAAAAAAGTCAATGTAGATAAAAAAAAGACATGGTAGAGCAAAAAAAGTCATGTTAGATAAAAAAAAGTCAAGGTAGATCAAAAAAGACATGGTAAATCAAAAAAAGTCATGGTAAATCAAAAAAAGGCATGGTAGATCGAAAAAAAAGTCATAGTAGAGAAAAAAAAAGGCATGGTAGATCAAAATAAGTCATAATAGATCAAAAAAAGCCAAGGTACAACAAAAAAAGCCATGGTAGATTAAAAAAAAGCCAAGGTATAACAAAACAAACCATGGTAGATCAAAAAAAGTCTTGGTACGGCAAAAAAAGTCATGGTAGATCAAAAAAAGACATGATAGATCAAAAAAAAGTCATGGTAGAGCAAAAAAAGACATGGTAGAGCAAAAAAAGTCATGATAGATCAAAAAAAGTCAAGGTAGATAAAAAAAGTCATGATAGATAAAAAAATCATGGTAGATCAAAAAAGGCATGGTAGATCAAAAAAAGTCATGGTAGAGTAAAAAAATGCATGGTAGATTAAAATAAGTCATGATAGATTAAAAAAAGTCATGATAGAGCAAAAAAAAGTCATGGTGGATCAAAAAAAGTCAATGTAGAGCAAAACAAACCATGGTAGATAAAAAAATGTCATGATAGGGCAATAAAAGTCATGGTAGATCAAAAAATATCAAGATATATCAAAAGGTTTGTCTATTGTACCCGAACATTTCCTTACTTGTTCGGTCATGTGACTCGAACGTTCATTCAATGTTTTTTACTTGTTGGTGCAAATTCAACACCCTTATATCCAATTATATTAAACATATATGAATATCTGGAAACATAACATAATAAAATAATCAACACTTGTTGATGAAAGTCCAACATTTCAAACAGTTATTAAACAACAAATACAGTAAGACTGATTTATACAATTTACAATTTAAAAGTTGATTACATTTGCACAAACTATACTAAACATCAATTTTATTATAAATATTACATTTCAAGGAGCATATTCAGGGATCAAAGTTATCACAAAAAGTATTGATGGTAAACTTTTCCCTCCAGTTTGGAACTCCTTTGACATTTACTTCAGTTGGGGATTTATCGAGCGTCAAATACTCAATATACTTTAGTGCAAGCATCCCACAGTCACCCCTGCGACACATTCAAAACATAAATCAGATATCAAGGCAAATAAACATATAATATAAAATAAATCAATAAGATCACTCACGAAAACAACTGTTGGGGTGTTGTGGGATCCCGACCACAAGTAAGTTTTTTGCCAAAGTTCACTCCAGACAGATCTGCAATGCGTGGGATCATCTCCAAAAAATGCATGATTTCTTTCTTAAGCTCCTTTGTTGTTATAACACTTCTATCTTAATCATATATGATGAGCCTTACATCTTTTAAATTGAGGTCTCCAACAATCCAATGATTACATACGCAGATTGGAAAGTATACATGACTACATTTAGTCCATGTTTTGGAAAACCACTCAACACCCTGATGTCTTGCCCATTTACCCATCGCACACTCTAACATAACTAATGATCCCTCGTTGATTTCCATTTCATTTTGACTTAGAAAATGCGAATACTGGGTGGTCACTAGCATTTGAAATAACGAATCCATAATACACCGGGCATTTTGTCTTCCAAATGACCAAGAGATATTTTGTCATTCTCATCCGCATAAGAACCAACATCAGATCCACATGCTAAAATTTTCAATAGTGCCAAGTATTAGGATCACACAATAACTAAAAATAATCAAGTAATTAATTAACTTACTTCGTCCGATAGATATGCTTTGGATTTTGCAAAAACTCCAAACCATCTTTTGTCACACTTAAATCCCCGACGTATAAGAAAATCGTTGTGGACAAAAAAAAGTAATTAAATTTTTAATAATGATAACAATAAATAAAAACTTAACTTAATAAATCTACTAGTATATTCTCACTTTCCATCCGTAGCACTTAACCAATCAACCATCAATTGTTTCTTTCCCGCATCAATCTCAAGGTAATCGTTTGGTATATCTCCATCTACAAATACCCTCGCCAATTGTAGAGAATTAATGAGGTCAGGTAGCATTGTTGTGTAGGGAAAAGACGCGTGGACTGATGGTTTTTGATGACTGTATTTTATACGTAGTTATTGGGTATTATTCCGGCTTAAATTATGTTATTTCTCGAGGTTTTTTTTTTTCTAATATATGTTTTAGTGTTATTTTATAGTTTCAGGGACTTTTGCAACAATTGTGCAAAATATAGGCAATTTATGCTGAATTGAAGAACTTCAGGGACAAAACTGCAAAAGCTGGAAACTTAAAGGCAAAAAGCTGAAAATCAAAATTTCCAGCACAAATTCAGCCGCCACTTTTAGTGATTTAATTGCCTTGGGAAACGTGAAAGTCCGAATTTCATTCTTTTTATTGTTGTAATTATATTGTATTTCCTTGTCCTTCTTGTTGTAGGATTAATTAGGTATAAATAGATCCCTTTAGGTTAGGAAAAAAAGGGGAGAGAAGTTCTGTATTATTTTTCTTTGTCTATGAAGAAAGATTATTCAAGAATGGTTCAAGGTTTTATATTTTCAATTATGGAGAATTAACTCCATAATCTAGGAATCGGAGGTAACTTGTATCGAATCTATTGCTTTAATATATATTCTTATGCATTCAATTCTTGTTGATCATGATGTTTATCAACCCCTTTATTATCTAGCTTTGAACAAATGAATGTAATTGCAAGTGATAAAGGCCTAGAGGTGCGGATAACTGCATGACCAAAATGCATATGTCGTACACTGGCTCACCATCATGATAAATTGAACCTATCGATGCACGAGAGTGATAAGTTAGAGTCAGGTTCATATATATGACCTAAGTGGCAGTTAGGATCCATATGTTCTTGTTCTTGTGATATATAATGGATTAATTATTTGGAGGTGGAGACTGAACGGTAATTTGACAAGCTATCTAGTTTTCGTGAACGAACCCAAGGTATTGAATGATACTTTATTTAAATGAACAATAGAGTAGATACAAGTGAATCTTAATTCCTAGGCGATTTACAAATATTTGATTTATCCCATATTTATATGCTTTGTTAGTTAGATTATTTTATTACTTTCTAGTTAATTTAATTTATAAAAACGAAAAAAAAAACCATTAGTTATTAATTGCTTTATTTTGTTAGATTAGTTAAATTTACTTTAATCAAATCCAAATCTATGTGGTTCAACCCTTGCTTCCCAAGCTATTGTACAATAGTCTTGTCCACTTGTAAGGAAATAAATTTAAAATAAGAACGATCAAGTTTTTGGCGCCGTTGTCGGGGATTTGTTATTTTGATTTAGTTAATTTAGCATTTCTTTTTATTATTTTCGTTTTCAAAAAAAAAATTCTTAAAAAAAATTTAATTCCAAAAATTAAAATAATAATAATAAAACTCTAAAAAAATATAAATAAAAAAATCTTTAAAAAAATGGCGTACAATAATTATCATTGGGGTATGGAAAATTGCGCACTTATGAGAGCCACAAATGAATATGCCTACCAAAATGCTAGAATAAATCAACAATCTTTTCCTAATAGCTATGAAAGAGATTATCACAATCAACCATCTTTTCCGCCCTATCATAATAACTATAATGAGCCACCCTATTATAATTCGTCCTTTTATAATGAACCTCATCCTTATTCGTCCTATTATAATGAGCTTCCTTCTTATTGTAATCAATCATCTTTCTCCTCGCATAATTATTATAATGAACCACCTTCTTATTGTCATCAACCTTCTTTTTCTTCACCCAGTGATCCTAGTGTGTCAAGAGATATTGCATCTATGGAAGTACTAATTAAAACTCGCAAAACCCAATATGCAATCCAGAAAGCTTCAATTGTTAATGAACCTTATTCTTATTTGTCTTGCCTTAAAAAGCAAGAACTAGAACAAAACTCTAAGTTTTTGGCAAATTTCGAAAAGAGGTTAAATGAGGTAAAGAAACAATATCAAGTAAATGATCCAACACCTTTAGATGAAGAAGTTCCAAAGTCAGATGGAGCTAGCAAATGTCAAGTTTCTCTTAACAAATATATGCTAGAAGAGATAGAAAATTTAAGGAATCAAATCGCAAAAATAAAAGAAAAAGAAAGAGAAGAGGTAAGTAACCTTATTCAACCTTCTGATGTGCCTGATAAAGTAGATAATTCTGATAAAGAAGTTGAAAAAGATAAAAGTGAAAATAATCAAGAAAAAATTTTAAAAAAAAAGTAGAACAAGAAGTGCGAGAGAATGAGTTGATGTCTGAAGATGATGAGTTACCCATGGAATGGCAAATCGCTGAGTGAGAATATAAAATAGAAACGGGCATAGGGGAGCCTTGGTATCTGGAAAGTATTCAAAAGTGTTTAAATAAATAGTACCGAGTATCTGGTACAACCCCAAGGGGTAAAGAAAAAACAAATATGGAGGAAAAAGAATTGAAAGTAATAGATGAGCCGATTGAAAAATATGATGAGTTGATTTTAGAATCCCAAGATTTTTCACAAAATGGCGTACCACCTCATTGTTCTCAAGAACCCGAAACAATTTCGGAGACTTTCACTGTAATTTATTCTCCAATTGATTCTCCGCTAGACACTTATGTGGAGTTAGGGACGCCTTCTTCATATTTTCTTGAAGAGAATCAATAACCTATTTTAGAAATGCATGAGCAATGTGGTGATGAAAAAGTAGTCGAAATTCCGGATAGGATTACATTAGAAGATTTAGGTGTGAAGCTTCCCGCCCCCAAATCAATTAAATGGCCATCGTATAATGAAAATTTCGCCAAGGAAATATGTGGTTTCAATGGACTAAAATTAAGACACTACATGAGTGGTGGATTTTATGGACCAAAAATGTGTGCATTCCTAAGTGATCCGGCGATGCCTTCTTAGTGAAAAGGACGATTTAAGTCAAACTAACGACTATAACTTAGGATTATTTCTAACCCTTATCTCTTTGTATTTATCGTGTTGCTTTTTGAGTCACTCGTTAGAGTCTCCCTGAGTTTGTGGGTTTATAAGGGAGTGTTAATAGTGTCACCCTCACAAAAAGATTTTATTTTTTTATGTATTTAAATGCACTAATTTTATTTTTAGTTTTGTAGATTTTTTGTTTTAGTTTAAACAGGTTAGAGGCTGCTCAAAAAGACAAAAATTACGGGTTCAACTGAAATTAATGGAGTAATTTACGGCTGATTCAAGAAATAATAAAGCACAGGGACCTAGTTGAAACTTACCTTGCGGCCGCATTCCAAAGAATCCTTGCAATCGCAAGGTTGACAGAAAGGTTGGTTGGAAGGGAGTACATTATCAAAAGAAAAAAAATAAGAAAAGAAAAAGGAAAACGCGGCTCCTGTTTCTCTCTCTCACCCATCCCAATCAACCCACAGCCGGTACCGTCATCGTCCAGCCATCACCCGACCAAGCTTCATCTCTATCCCTCCATCTCCCTCATCTTCAAATCTGTCCTCCCCAATTGCCATTCTTCATCTATAACTCTCTCACGCAGCCCAGCCGCAATCTCACCCATCTCCATCTCTTCCGCTCTCCGGCCAATTCATACCCCGTTCAGCGCCGCCGTCGTTCAAACAGATCCGACCGTGCTCTTCTCCACTGGCCACCTCCAAACCAGACACCATCTCCATCTCCTTCATTCAATCAAAGCCCCAACAGCCGGACCCTCCTTCTCCGGCAGTTCAACCCCTTCGCTCCCGCACACAGCCGGCCTCCTTCTCCGGCGAATCAACAACTCAAAGCCGCCGTCTAACAGACCCGATGAATCTTCAATGGCCGGCGTTAACCCATCCTCATCTCTCTGTTCCCAGCCGCCATCCTCCATGGCCGGCCCAAAACCCAAGCAGTTGGCTTCATCCTCCATATTTGCCCATTAATCTTCTCCGACCCATCAACATCCTTCTCAGGGTTTGTTCATATTGGGCCATAAAAAAGAGGTAGTTGACGAAAATAACCACACTTATAGAAAACAATCATATATAGCCATATTTGAATGGAAATATCTATTATACCCCTTCCTCTTAAATGAAGACCTTAAATGAGGATAAATGAGTTGTGGAAATATCTATTATACCCCTTACTCTTAAATGAGGATAAATGAGTTACCAACGCCTTAATTCTTAAATACCCTTTTCGCTTTCTCCGGTTTTCCTCCGTTTTCCTCTTGCGCTAGTTTCAACGTGAAACATAGTTTTGCAACGACTTTGCAACCTGGCTGCTGATTTTCAATTTGGTCTTCCCAAGATTGCCTTTCCGACCTCTTACTTTGTTACTCGCCAGTGGGACGGTATTTCGATTCGTGTTCGTATTTAGGTTTCATTGTTTGTTTTAATTTTTATTGAATGATTGATCGACATACATCTAAATGGTAGTCTATGGTAGTGGATGTGTTGGTCTCTTAATCGACATCAAGTAATTGTATTGCATTGTCTTTGGTTGATTAATTGAAATCGTTGAATGAAATTAAGCGGTATCGAATTTTTTCATTTTGGTAGATTAATCGATTGTATTGCTTTTGTTTGGTCTATTAATTGACCTCAAGTAAATAAATCAAGCTTTTGCATTGTCTTAACTTAATTTAACTCTCGATATTAAGAGGTCAATTAATCTACTTGATTGTATACATGTTTGGTCAACTAATCCACTATAAACGTTGCATTTAAAATTTGCAATTTTGGTGGCTTAATTGAATACTGAACTTAATATTTTTCATTAGTTTTACTTATGAAACTACAATCTTATTTTACAATTTTATAGACTAATTTTTATTCAATTGCATTGCAGTTATGACTTCACCAAAATTTTGGACCACTTGTGTTTTATTTTGGAAATTTTGTAGATGAAAACAACGGATGGTCATGGAAATTTAGTGGCAACCAAAATGCAAGAGGCTTGCAATCAATGATGAAACTTCATGTGAAAAGTTATATGCTAAAGTACGAAACATTTGCAAAGTTGATGATATAGAGATATCATTTCTTACCTCAAATCCTGCATAGTTTTCAAATTCCGATCATTACTTCAAACAACGGTTGAATGGTACTTGAATATTAATAAACAAGGCTATTTGGCTCCTCGTAACTCATGTGAGCCAAGAAAATTGCGATGGGGCAATCAGAAGAAAATAATGGAGTCAGGTGACATAAAATGAAAGAAGAAAATAATGTAGTTGGTGGGTGGTGACATGCAAATTGAAGAAGAGAATAATGGAGATGGTCATGATGATGACACACAATTGAAGAAGAAAATAATGGAGTTGGTAATGATGAAATGGAACCTGAAGGAGGTGATCATAATACGAATGATTCTTCTGATAGTTGGAGGTAATTCGAGAATCTTTTATCCTATAATGAGAATGATTTCTCAACACCACCGAGATTTGAGTTTATTTCTAAGTGGTGACCGAGATCAAGGGGCCTGAAGGAAATGACTTCACAAGTGAGCATTTAGTTTCTTCTGCTGGAAGTACATCACAGTGTTACCTGCAGATACCGATTTGAAGGTTGGCCAAGTCTTCAATAACAAGAAAGAGCTTCACGTAAGTCTGCACTTGCTTGCTTGAACAACAACTTTCAATTCAAAAACAAAAAATCGAATAAGAAAGTGTACACTAGTTTGTGGTGATGATAATCAGAATGGCGTTTGTTTGCAACAAAGTACTTAGAATGTGATTATTTCTTTATTCGAAAATATACGTGAGCATACTTGCCCCTAAATATGTCCATGGCTAATCATAGACAAGCAACGCCGCGTATTATTGGAGTACAAATATCCAAGGCTTGAGGATCGTAACATTACGCACTGGCCGATGTCATTCACGATGTTTACCGATCATCAGTGTAGATCTGTTATCAAAAAGCTTAAGTTACACTAGTTTGTGTAGAAGTCGCCTTTAGAACACCTAAGGGGTTCAAAGAGGATAGTTACACCTGCTTGGCCGCATTTTGCCCATAACTTGAAATTGGTTACATCCTTGAATGCCTTCTCTTTAGAGCTTGATAGTGAAACCGCTTTAAGTACTTTTGGCGTATGGGGCTTGTATTCTTGGATTCCACTCGCAATGCGTCCTAGTTGTTGGGGATGGAACATTTTTAACCGCAAGATATAAAGGTACGCCGTATTATTGCTACTGCGGGATGGAAATATGCGATATATCCCCTTCGCATGGGCCGTTGTTGATTCCGAGAATGATGGCTTTGGTTTTTTACAAAGTTGAAAAAAATAACAGTGACCATGAAAGACTTGTTGTGATATCCAACCGACATAAGAGTCTTATTAGTGCCGCCCCGTATTGTTTTTCAAAATGCACGCCATGCTCATTTATCTATCATATAAAAGACAACTTAAGGATTTGTTACTCGAAAGCGCCGAACCTGCCTCACCGTTCAAGAGAGCCGCAGAGGCATATACCGAAAGAAGTTTACGCAAAGCATATGTCCGAAATTGAGAAAATCGACGAGAAG
>CM028383.1:72142713-72235572 GCA_013146195.2 Codonopsis lanceolata
TTGAAAAAGACTGTTAGACCAAATCGTATGATTGGGAACTAAAAACTTAAAGATGCTTTTGGGCATATCGAATCAGCATATAAACCCTAATAGGTACGAGTCCATATCTGATGGTGTATGGCAAAGCTTCATTTGCCAAAGAGATTGAACACAAGGCCTGGGCCATTAAAGCTTTTAACCTTGACTTAACTTTGGTCGGTGAAGAAAGAGTTTTTCGCTTAAATGAATTAGAAGAACATATGTTAAATTCGTATGAAAATGCAAAAACCTATAAAGAAAAGACCAATAAATACCATGATATGGGACTGGCTAACAAGATGTTACGTCCAGGATTAAAGGCACTTCTTTTTAATTCTAGACTCATATTATTTCCAGAAAATTAAATCAAAATGGTCCGTCCTTTCATTATAGTTCAATTTATCCGCATGGTGCTATCCATATCAAGAACCCAAAGACCAATGAGATATTTAAAGTCAATGGTCACTGACTCAAACCGTACCTTGAACCCATGTCAGTTGAGAGAACTATCGAACTCATTCGTCTCTCTAACAACGAACCCTCGAGAGAATAGGTTTGTAGTTGGGTCGAGCCAAAGACGTTAAACAAGTGCGCTTAGGGAGGCAAACCCACTTTGATGAAATTTTATTTGCTTTCGTAATGTAATTTAAATATGTTGTTCTCCGTCTTATTTGATTATGGACATTTAATTTAAATGTTTTCAACTATTGGCATAATTCAAGTATGAGGGAAAAAAAGCATTTTAGTGTTGTATTTTTATGTTTCTAATATTTTAGTTTAGAAGTTTGTGTAGAATTTTTGGA
The DNA here is from genome assembly GCA_013146195.2 of Codonopsis lanceolata. Taxonomy (NCBI): domain Eukaryota; kingdom Viridiplantae; phylum Streptophyta; class Magnoliopsida; order Asterales; family Campanulaceae; genus Codonopsis; species Codonopsis lanceolata. The sequence continues at coordinate 72,143,535 of CM028383.1, forward strand.
GTGCAGGAAAGATATGGACTTAACGGAACTTAACACAAGGACCAAAATGAAAACCCGCTAAAAAAATCTCATGGAAGTGCCTCCCAAGGCAATGCACTGTGGAACCTTCCGCGACGCAAGGCCCTAATAATGACAAAACGCGTGAAGCCTACCTCAGCATTCGTGCCCCTATGACTGGGTACCTTGCGGATGCAAGACATAAACACCTTGCGGCCGCAAGGTCTTTTTCATAAGCCGGATCAGGGCAGACACCAGCATTCACATAAATTCAGCCTTCAAACTTCTCCAACCCTCCGGCAATCTCTCTCCCTCTCAAGAATTCCGGCGAAGCTACTCACTCATTCCGTCCAAGATTCAAGTGCCTCTCTCCTTCAAGCTCCATCATCATCTCCCTCCATTCAAGCTCGAAGGTGAAGCCGCCATTGTTGCCAACGTAAAGCTTTGGAATTCCTGCCAATTTATCATCTCGGCTACAAGCATTGCTCAATTCACGTATTTTCTATCCCCTCTCTATTAAATTTTTGAATTGTCAAATTTTTTTGCATGTTAGGGTGTTAGAATTATTGTTGTATTGTCTACGTGCATGATTTAGTTGTTATTGTTAGGTTGATAAATTTTAAATTTTTAAAGAAAGTAGATTTTATTTTTGTGCTTATATAGAATGGCCCCTAAGCGTAGAAATATTAGCCCGTCCTCATCCTACTCCCAAGAGGAGGAGCAACATTATGACCCCTATAGATTCGTATCCTATGAGGCATCAGAGAGCTACATTAGGAAGCTCTCCAAGAGCATAGTCCCTGAGAGGGGATTTAAGGCTCAGGAATTTGCTCTCCCTGCCCACTTCAAACGTCGAAGGTGGGGGAATCTTTGTGCGACCCCGGGTGTGGCCATTGTGGCTTTAGTCCGTGAATTCTACGCCAACGGGCGTGTTTCTATTTCTGGCGAGGTGCTAGATGTTATAGCTGTTAGGGGTAGGGATGTCGATTTTTTGCCCCATAGCATTAACCGCTACTTTGGCATCCCCAACCTTGTGAGTGATATTGAACAGTACAGTATCCACATCACCGACCCTGTCCCTTTCCCGGTGTTAAATGCAGCAATCGCAACACCTGATGCGGTTTGGACCCACTATCAAGGTCCACCGTTCGGCCCCCGCACCATGGACGAGACCCATCTCACGAACATGGCCAAGGTCGTGTTCAAATTTATTTGTGCACGTCTTATGCCTTCTAGTCACCAGCACACGGTGTCTTGGCATAAGGCCGTCTTGATCTACACCATTTTGATCGGTGGGTCTGTCAATGTTTGGCGTCTGATCAACACCCAAATGCAAACCCTTATTAGAGGCAAGACAAACGCGGGATTCGCGTTCCCGAGTTTGATTACCGGACTTTGTAGTGGAGCTAGAGTCGTATGGACTCCAGATTCGGAGAGAGTTTGGGCAGTCCCCGACATTTCTAGGGCACTTTTTTTTTAGCACCCTTGCCAGCCATGTGAGGAGCTTTCAGAGGAGGAGGATCCCTTGGAGGAGATCTCCAATAGGCAAGAGGAGCTCATGTTGCAAAATGAGATGATGAGTCAGCAGTTGGCGCAAATGTGCGCCGACCCGACTCAATTTTTTAGTTGGGACAACCAGGTGGGGCACAATGTCTCCACATATTATGGTATGCCACCTGGCACGATCCCCGAGTTTCGTCCTCATTCGTTATTTCCTCCCGACTCACCATGAGTCGAAGCCCAACTTTCTTCTTCTTTCGTTAGGCGGACCAGCTATGTCCTTTTGATATTTCTCCTCGATCAACCCTCTGATAGGATATTCCTCAATTTTGAGGACAAAATAAAATTTAAGTTTCGGGGGGGGGGGGGGGAATTTAAGCCCAAGGCCTTGTGTCCCAAACTTAAGGAAGAGTGGAGTGGCAATATATTTTTAGGTGAGGGAAATTTTTTGTCCCTCTATCGTCTCTTCTTCTCACTCTATTTTCTTGCTTTTTATATTTTCTTATTTTAGGAGATGTTGCCCTGACCAGAATACTATAATATTCGGTTCCTTCTGGGACCCATCAAAAGAGTCATCATCATCGGCCATCTCCAATTTCTTTTTATAAAAATGAAAAAAAAAATAAAAAAAAGTTTTAATTCAAAATTTTCATCCTCGAGTCCTGGAGTGGCCACTTCAATCAATGATGAGTTAATGCAATGAACCACATAACTTTTCCATAGATCATTCTAGAATTTACTTGACTCTGCAAAATTCTTGATTTTCTCCAAATCTTTGTGCACTTACACCAGTCATGATTATGGATTGATTTGAACATTTTTATAAAGTTTATAGCACACATTTCATTTTAGCAACAAGATATGCACAAGAATATGATGAATAGCCACCCTAACACGATTGTTGTATTTAATTGTAACTTAGGGTCGTTTGCATGATAAGTTAGATCCCTTGGATTTTTCTTACTAATATATCTCAAGCACACTTTTGAATCGTGTCTGCATGTTAGTCTTGATTGTCCCTACCATTTGTTCTAGTGAATGCTTATGTGAAATCCAGTGATGCTAAATCTTCAATTCCATAACTTTCATAATGGATATGACATTTTATGTGTTTTACTTTCTTAAAAAAAACTGCATGAGTATCTTGGCATTAAGATATAATATAGGCCATCTTTGGATCGTTTGAGCCTAAATATTTTCCGACCTTTACTAAAAATATCTCTAGTGTCCCCTTTGAGCTTTATTAAAAAAGAATGGAGTGTGCTAAGCACACATTGAACCCCCATTCGACTTCGTTTCTTTAACCCACATTGACTTAAACCTAAAGCCTATACACTTTAGCCTACCCTTTGAGAGAGTAGGATGTGGGTGGGGAATTAATTTTAAGGGACCAATTTTCAGTTAGAAAAACTTTCCGAAGACTTCTTCTTCCCCGTCGATGTTATAAAAAAAAAAAGAATCGACGAAAAAATGAAACGGAAAAAGAAGAGTGCAAGAAGATTCAAATGAAAGCATAGCTTTCAAGAGAAAAATATGATAGAAAAGTTCTTCTGAAAATAGAATACTAGATATTTTTAGCTTGATATATTGTACAAAACAAGTTTGGGGTAAAAGTCCCCACTTGTGGTCTTTGCAGGTCCTAGCCTAATTGGGAAAAAACTTTCTTTTGCTTGGAAGTATTAGGGGTAAAGGGTAGTCTTGCTTTCCTACTTTGAATTCTATTCATTTTCCATCATATCCCTCTACACCAATGCCTTACATTACAAGCTATTAAAGACCTATTTATCTTCTTTCCAATGCTTGTGTTTGTTGATTTGATTGTAATACATGTAAATTGATCCCATCATCATATATTCATATTATTCGCATGCTCATTGTGTTAGCATAATCTTAGCTATGGAAAGTAATTGGGGCAGAAGAGCATTGTATGTCATACATAGGAAGTGCATGGGATGGATGTATAAGTTTTTTGAAATCCTTGGTGATCTCTCTTTCTGTAATAGACCGGGTTTGAATGGTAGATCTCATACTTTGCGTCGCATTGGTTTTATTTAAATCCTGATTTTTAGAATGAATGTTGCGCTTAGTTTAATAAAACTGTTTTAGTTAAGATATTCTCCATGACTGGTTATCACACACACACACACGGAGAAATTAAGACCAGTAGCAGCTTGGGTATTAGTCAGTTTGTTCTGTGATTTAGTCTGCACCTATGTGGTGAGCATCTTACTGAGACAACTTTGATATGCCATGCTCTTATGACTTAAGGTTGAAACCAAAAAGATTTTCGTTTTTATTTTGTTTGTAGAGTAATTTTTACCTGCTTTTGTATTTATTAGTTTTTGTATCTATCTGCATAGTCGAGTCACTCGTTAAAGTCTCCTTGAGTTTGTGGGTTTCTAGAGGAGTGTATATAGTGTCACCATCCAAAAAGATTTTATTAATTTTTGTATGCTTAATTTTGGATTTATAAGTATTGTTTACTCATGGACGAGTAAAGTCTAAGTTTGGGGGTATTTGATAGACATATTTTATATGTCTTCATCGGGTACTTTTATGACTTAGAAATAGAAATTCCACGAGGCTTTTGGCTACTGATATGTGTTTTTGAGCTATATTGTGAGTTTCAGAGTTTTAGGTGAACTTATGAGATTTATGAAGCTTTTAGTGAAGATTTCGAGGAAAGGTGTAAAGTGCAACATTGGAAAAGATGCAAAAGAAAGAATCTGGATAGCTTGCGGCCGCAAGGCCAAAAGACCTTGCCTTCGCAAGGTGACTAGTATGCAACATTGCCCATCCAAGACCCTTGCGGACGCAAGGTGAAATCCTCATGCGACCGCAAGGCCCCCAAAAACCGACTTACGGGGTTTTTCACCTGGATTGAACTTCCTATTCTCCTACAACACCCTGGTATAAATAAATGACGGTAGCCAAAGCCAAAGGACGTTCGAAAAGCATTAAAAAACAGCTCTATCTTAGATTTTATTTTTTATTACGTAGTTTAGTCATTGTAATTGTAGTTTTGAAGATCGATCCATGTATTCCTTCATCTCGTTGTGCAGTTCATCTTCAAGGATGAACTAATCGTCCATTAATCTAGGAATTGGGAGGTAACTTGTATCGAATCTATGGCTTAATATATATTTTTATTCATTCAATTCTTGTTGATCATGGTGTTTATCAACCCCTTTATTGTCTAGCTCTGACCAAATGAATGGAATCACAAGTAATAAAGGCCTAGAGGTGCGGATACCTGCACGACCGTATGCATATGTCGTACATTGGTTCACCATCATGATAAATTGAACCTATCGATGCACGAGAGTGATATGTTAGGGTCAGGTTCATATATATGACCTATGTGACAGTTAGGATCCATATGTTCTTGTGCCTAGGATATAGAATGGATGAATTATTTGGGATGGAGACTGAACTATAATTTGACAGGCTATATCTATCTTTTGTGAATGAACCCAAGTTATTGAATGATACTTTATTTAAGCAATAAAGTAGATGCAAATGAAACCCCAATCCTAGAGTTTCTGCCTCCATCAGATCTTTACAATTGTGATTGCTTCCTAGTTTAATTAGATTTACTGTTTTAGTAGAATAATTAGTTTAAATAAAATAAATAAAAACCCCCTTAGTTTAAATTGCTACCGATATTCTTGCCATCAGTATTCTTCTTATCTCTGTGGTTCGACCCTTACTTCCCAAACTATTCTACAATAGTCTTGTGCACTTGCAAGGAAATAATTAAAATAAGACACGATCACCATACAAGGCCTTTTTCAATTTGAAAACATGGTTTTGTTTATGGGGGTCGTCAAATCCTTTAGGTTGTTTAAGAAAAACTTCTTCTTCTAAGATGTCATTTTAAAAAGAACATTTCACATCCTTTTATCTAGAAAGCATGCAATAGCAAGAAAAAGACGTATGAACTCAATGCGGGCCACAGGTGTAAAAGTTTCATGAAAATCCACCCCCTCAACCTGTGTGTACCCTTGAGCCATAAGTCTTGCCTTATTTCTAATTATATCTCCCACCTCATTCAATTTGTTTTTGAAAATCCATTTAGTTCCAATAACATTCACAGAGGTGGGTCTATGCACAAGAACCCAAACATCATTTTTTTGAGAATTAATCAAGTTCTTCTTGGATAGCATTAATCCAACATTCATATTTTAGAGCTTCATTGACATTTTTAGGTTCAATTTTTGACACATAGCAAGATGCATGAAAATCTTTACAATCAGGAGAGAAAAGACACGCTAATTTCTTATAATCAACCTTACCTTTCCTCCTTGTAGACATACCATCATGAACATTACCGATTACTTATGAAATAAGATGGTCCTTCTGTAATCTGCTGGGAACATCGTGGGATCTATTAGTAGATAGAGGTTCAGCAGGTACATGTTCTGTAGGTGAACATTCAAGTTCAGTAGTAATAGTAGGTTTGATTAATGCATCTGCTGACGCAGTTGCATAAGAAGCTATATCCGACGTTCCAAAACTTTCTAAACTTTCAGCTGCTGAAGTATGTGAGTCTGGAACATGGACTGACTATCTAACATCTGCAGATGCGGAATTGTTTAAAGTTGATCTTAAATAACCACAATCAAGCATACGTGAAATATCACCCTCAATAGTTTTGTGGCCAAGATCTGTTGGATCGTCAAACACAACATTCATAGATTCCATGATAGTCTTAGTTCTCAGATTAAATACCCTGTATGCATGACTTGTTGAGTATCCCACAAATAAGCACTTGTTAGCAGGTAGAGTAGCAGTAGCACTAGAACTAGCAATAGTAGCACTTGTCTCTCCCCCTATTTGAGGAGAATGATTGCCAAGCCAGGTTGTGTACTGTGCTTCCAAAGTCTGAAGAAGGGCAATCTAAGACTTGACATGTACAAGTTGGTTACTGAGGAATGACACAGATATTGGAGCATAATTACCTAAGGTCATAGGATTCAGAGCAAATGGAGCAGATGCAGTTGCTGATGTAGTTGCAATGGCATTAGTTGTTGTAGAAGGTTGTGGATCTGAGCATCAAAGTAGGGAGTATAATGGTATACCAAGGGCAGGTTCTGAATCCTATCTCCTTTCAACAGCTTATGAGAAATTGGAAGGGGCTCTAGAGTAGGAGTAAGTCTTTCTCTTTCCACGGGAGTGACATTTTGAGCTATCAGTAGGTTAAAGATGAGGGATGGATAATGAAGTGATTTCTTGTCTTTTTCTATTTCAGTAAAGACAAGCACCTTTTTGAGCACTAAGTTCCCAAAGTCAAAAGGAAGTCCTAAACCAATCTGATAAATGAGCCTAGCATGCTCTTTAGTCATCAAATTAGCATTGGTTGAGGGAGTCCAATTTGCACAGTTGATTTTATGCATTACTGTATATAAGGAAGATAACTAGGCTGTGCTAACTGTGGTTTTTCCTCTAGGCCAATTTTTGAGAACGCCACCACTCAATTCCTTGATACAGACATCCAAATTTGTCGATAACTCAGGCATAGGAACATCAGAAGACCCACAATGCTTGTTGATAACAACAGGAGAGAAATCAATCAACTTTCCTCTAACAAAAACATTTTCAAACATAGGATCACCAACTTCAGTAATCCTTTTCTCTTGGTTGGCATAAAATTCCATCACCATTTCCTTAACATAAGGAACAACAAAGGTGATGGTTTACAACAAATTTTTATCCTCAAATAATTTAACTAAGTTCTGATTTTTCAAATCCTCCAAAGGGATTCTTCTTTCATCTATCACTTTCCTGTTAAAATTATATCTTACAGAAGTTGATTCTATGATGAAAGTGGATGAGAAGGAAACAAATTTACCTTTTCCAGATGATTTCGTTTTCTTTGAAGATACAAATGTATTGGTTGCAGGAAATTTCTGCTACGCAATGATCTGGCAGGAGGAGCTAGAGAGACAATAGGAGCTTAAGAACCTTCGCTTTCAGTAGAAGCTTCTTTTTCTTCGAAATCCTTGTTAGAGCTGTCATCATGCTCTGAAGATCTTGTATGTACTGGACTTAGTCTGGAGTCATTCTTTAGCTTGGACAAGATTGTGGCTAAAGACATATGGTCTTTAGTCAGTTCTGGTTCAACAGCTACTCCAACAGGAAACTTTGCAGTAGGTACAAAAACAACAGGTACCTCATCTGCTGGTGCCACATCAGCAGGTACAAAAACAGTAGGTACCTCATATGCAGGTGCACAAACAGAGGCTATAATTTCACAAGCTTGAGGTCGCTTTCCTGTAGGGTCAAAATCCTCATCATCACTGCTAGTTAAATACAGTGTGTCTTCTGCCATTTGGCCAGGATTGATTTTCAACTTTTTTGCTCGAGCAATATCGGCTTCCGAAGGGTTGTCGTAGTTGGTAGGAATCCCCCCTTAGTCTTTTCAATCTAAGAAACATAGGGTTTCCAACAGATGGAAATAATGTCAGGTCTCCATTTGTCAACGTCTATGGCGTTTTCAGGTTCGCCGGAAAGAATTTCACATAATAGGCCAGGCAGAGGTTTTTGCTACAACCAAGTCTATTGAAGTAAAAGGGATTTCTTGAGATGTAGCTTCAGGTGGGTATTATGGTTTTTTACTATATAGTTAGTCTTAATTAAGTGTTATTAACTTAATCCCACCTTTCTCCAACTAATAGGATTGCACCACCTTGACTAGTAGAGCCATCCACTAACTTTCCCCTTAGTCAACCTTGAGATGAGTTATAACTAATTCTCTCCTTCTTCTTCCTTGAGCTTACCAACCACCAGAGGATACAAGAGTGGGTTTGAGCTTCCAAATCTTCATTGTTGATAATTTGTTTGTGTAAGGGTAAAATAGGGTCGTCCTATTTTCTCTATTTTTCTTTATTTTATTTAAATATTGTTGTGCCCTTTCTTGGTACTAAAGCAATGGTAAGTAATTACCATAATTAATTATTTCCATAAGCTGTCAAGAGTCCTTATTTTATTTGATAAACTCTTTGGTAAGATTCTTTGAATTACATTAGGAAACTAACCTTTTATTTCCTAAACATTCTATGTTTCCATGGAGTTGTTGGATTCTCATGTGTGTATGTCTCTACCTCAAGTATAAATACAAGGACTTCGTGCAGACAAAAATATATACGAATAGAGAGGCTGATAGGTGAAGAACTACAAAGAGATATACACAAAGATAAAAAGCTGAGAGTTGTCTGGATTTTGTATGCAGCTGTATCAGCAGTTGCATCTGCTCTTTTGATATTTGCTTTCCTAATCGATGGGAAACTTATTTTTTAATCTCATGTTTTCTTTACTCATATGCTAGTGGGTTTACTCTCTGGACTTGTTGTCTTGTGAGAAGTGTTTGGTATTTTGTTTATTTTACGTTTTGTTTTTGTAAAACTCATAATCTTTTTAGTGAAATCGTTTTTGGCCATAAGGATGGATTTACAGGCATAGCTTGTAGATTGTTTGATAAACTTCTGTGTTTATTAATGCTTTAATTGTTTACTTGTTTAATATCCTGGTCAATGCACTTTTGAGTAGCAGCTGCTTTACTTGCTTCATTGAATGTTTCTGTTGAATCCTAGCTATTGGTGATCTTTCAATTGGTATCAAAGCTTCCTCTTGACGACACTAAGAAAAGATTCTGGTTGTAGCCATGATGGATTCTCAATATGAGAATGTTGTTCGTCCTCCTACCTTGACTAATGTTAATTACTCAATTTGGAAAGTCAAGATGCTTATCTTCATCAAATCAATTAATGAAAGAACGTGGCTTGCTGTTCTGAATGGTTGGACTCCACCTAAGACCACAGATAATGATGGTGATGTTAAAATCACTAAAGAAGTATATTGGTCTACTGAAGATAGAACCACAGCCTCTTTTAATTCCAAGGCTCTTTCAGCCATATACAAAGCCTTAGATGCCAACACCTTTAGGGTTATAGCTAATTATGATTCTGCTAATGATGTGTGGGAGGCTCTTCAAACCTTATATGAGGGACCTGCTAGTGTTTGTGCTTCTAAACTTAGACTACTTACTACTCAATTTGAGAACAGTAGAATGAATGAAACTGAAGATATTATGTATTACTACGGTAGGTTGCTTGATATGTCTCATTCTGCTTTTGCTTTAGGTGATCCTATCACCAATGAACGTCTTGTTAGCAAGATGATGCGTACTTTACTTGAAAGATTTAATGCCAAAATTTGTGGTATTGAGGAAGCTCATGATATTGATAAAATGGGCTTTGACAAACTTGCTGGTATTTTCCAAAACTTTGAGTTGAACCTCAATGAGAAAATTAAGTAAAAATGCAAAGGTTCATCATCTTCTACACCTCCATTGAAAAGCATTGCCTTACCTACTGTTGTTGATATTTCTCCTGATTTACTTGAATTGCATAAAGAAATTGAAGAATCTGACTTTGGTGAAGACTCTATGACTCTTTTAACTACAAAGTTCAAAAATATTTTGAAAGCCAAAAAACAAAATAGATCTTCATCTTCAAACACCAAAAAATTTTTTAAACCCGAGCCTAGTAAGTTTATTCCCAAAGAAAGCTCTTTCAAAACACCTGAAAAATCTTTTACCAACCCTTTTGCTAAACAATCTACTTCTAGTGGAAAAGATATTCATCCTATTCAATGTATGGTTTGTCAAGGGTTTGGTCATTAAGCTAATCAATGTGCTAACACTTTCCGTAAAAAGGGTTTGAATTTCTCTGCTACTTTGAGTGATAGTGATGATGAAGATTCAAATGATCTTATCACTCTCACAACAGTACAAGGGTCCCTCAAATCGAATCAAAATACAAAATGACCAAAATGGTTAAAAGCTGGAAAAAGTGTGACACGGTCGTGTCGCACAACACGAAACGAGCACATCGAAGGTAAAGTGGTCACATCCAGGATACAACGCAAGCACGTCTATGCCTCTAAAAATTAATGTGCTCCTAGTAGTTGGCACCATCGCGTCCAAGGGGACAACACGATCATGTCTAATCTTACTCAAAAATACCAACCTCCCAATAAATGAGGCGGTCGCACCCAAAGGCATTAAGCGATTACGTTAATGGCTGTCCAAAAATACCTGCCTCTCAGAAGATGACGCATTCGCATCATATGAGACCAAGCGAATACATCAGTTGCTGGGACTTCAATCCCAAAACTGGCCAAATGGCTACCAAAGAAACCAAAAACCAAAACCAACATGTCAAAGTCTTAACATGGTCTTAAAATACTACCCCAAGGAATACTAAAGCTCCAAAATGTACTCTAACCACAACCAACACATACAAAGTGACCCAAAACCAAGCTCAAATGAAGTCACCAACATTAGACTCTAAATATGCTATTGCACAAGTCGAAACCACAATACCACTAAGTTGAACAATTGTCATTCTATCTCCCTGGTGAACAGAGCATAATATTTTCAGATAACTATCAAATTGATAAAATTCTTAATCCTCCTGCAGACATAGTATGTTACATCATGGGTGAATGGAAACAAGAAATATGAGAAACCAAGTAATTTGACATTGCAGAATATCCTTAAGAATTTGTTTGGAAGTCTGCCAAATGGGAATGGCAACCAAGAGTAAAAGGTCTCTTTACAGGTCACCTTTTTTATGTTCCACCTTGGCAAGGAGAAATGTATTACTTGAGAACTTAGTTGAATGAAGTACAATTCCTTTGATGATATCAGACATGTCAATAGTGTTTAATATAACTATTTCAAGGATGCTTGCTGGACGACGACAAGGAGTATATACACGATATTATTGAAACAAGCCAATGGGGTTCTGCTCATTCCCTGAGGAGTCTCTTTGCAACATTGTTGATGTTGGGATCTATGTCATGACCTGAGGTCGTATGACTGTCATGTTTGCATTATTTGTCGGATAACATCATCTACATGCACAGACGTATATTAGGACATGAAGATGATACATTTTGTCATTGAATTTTTTAAAATCATCATTAGTTGCTTATATCATTTTTCCATTGGTATATCACTAATCATTGTGTGTCCTTCTTAACTTTTTCAGGATTACAGTTGAGTGAGGAAGAAATTCAAAATTTAATGTTTTTGGAGAGTGAAAAAATAGTGCAAAGCAAAGGTAAAAGTTTGTGTGATTTCCCTGTGATGCTTATCCAAATGATAATATTGATGCCTCAATCTTCTTCGATAATTGACTCATAAGGGATGAGCTCTTGTACGCGGGATAGAACTTTGTTGACTGACGAACACAAGAGATTGTTACAATTGTGTACAGAAGAACAAAAGAATGTTTACACTACAATTATGCATTGTTGGAGAAAAAAGTGTCAATACCAAGAATGTCATTGTGTTCATCAGATGTGAGGTTGCCTTTCTAGTTCTAGAAAAAACAATTTACATTGGTAGTATCATATGCATTGACAATTAACAAAAGTCAAGGTCAATTACTATTGCATGTAGAATGGTTAGTCTCGGAGGGTACTTATTAGGCTAGAATAGGGTTGAGTAGCCTAGGTACACTTAAAAACTTTGAATTAATTTTCTAATGTATACTGACAACTTATGAATTAAGTTGTAGAAGCAGAATAAGTACATAAGAAACTGAATACAAAGTTTGTTGGTAATGACTATCGGCAGACTTAGTGTAAGCTCAATATATAAGCAACTGATAGAAATAGGTAAAGCAATATACAGTTCATGTAGTGAAAGCAGTGGACAGAAATACTCAAGGATTTTGAGATGGTTCACACTATAAAGAGTGCTACGTCTACCACTAAAGCGGTCAACCTTGGATTTGAAATGTGCAATATGATTTTTACTAGTGGATCTGTTACAAAGATCGCTAATGGATCGTGTACAAAATATTTGACCAAGTGTTTGGTGGGTGGAGTAATTATCTGAGAATGAAATATGATTCAAACAATATAAGCACATCGAATGTAGAATGATTGGAGCAACTTCTTTTATGTTTGGTAGGCTTTGTAGTTTTGACTTGGATCACTTGAATGCACTGAAGTTAGACAGTTCTGACTTGGATCACTTGAATACACTAAAGTTAAAGAGCTTGAATGTTGTTGAATATTTTCAGAGCATTGAGTTCTTCGGTCTTTAATGGCGGTGTTTATATGAGAGATCCTTTTTGACCTTTGGTTGAATTGATGAGAGAGGCACGAACTGATTGTTTAATTGCATTGAATGCAAAAAAACTGTTGATTTGAGTCTTGTAATACCCCCGGGATTTTGATATTTATATCAAGATTTATTAGTAAAGTTTTAATATTATTTCTATTGTTTGACTCGTATTCATTTGACTTTATGAAATATAAATAATATTATTAATTAAAGATAGTTAATCTTAATGGTAATTAATTAGTGCTTAAGTGGGATAAGTTAGTGATTAACTACAACTAGAACTAATCAGTAGAACTGTAGAAGTTTCCCATAAAACAATAATAAATGATTAAGTTACCACTTGCCACCTCAAGCTTGGGTAATGACTCGACTAGGGGAAGTCTTTTGCTTGAAGTCTTAGGATTAGACTTTCATTTATCCATTTGTCCCAACCTTAGCCGAAAAGGGAGGGGGGGGGGAAAGAGAAAGGTTTAAATCTCAATTTGGTCACCCTACTTTCGGTCAAAAGTCATTAAGCACACTCTATTTATTGTTTCCTCAATTTAATCACTTTACTTGGCTTCGACATTCAATAAGGTCACTTGAGTCATTTTCATCCGTTATGTTGGATGGAAATCATTGAAAAGACCAAAATACCCTTATTAAGTTGAAGGGTTTTACTTTCAATGTTAAAAGTTGAGGGTTCAACAAGCCATAGACAGTGCCGGCCTTATCTCCATTCTCACGCCCAGAAACAAAACCAAGCGTTGCCCAAGCTCTCTCTTTCCCCCACCCTTCACCCATCTCCATCTCTCTGCCCCATCCTGTTCTCACGCTGCCCCAGACCCGGCGAATCACCATTGCTGACCCCTTTCTAAATCCCCACAATCCACCTCCTTCTCCAGATGAATATTGAACTCAACAATTATCCCAGAACGATTGATGGCATAGAGTTTATCTTGATAGAATATAACATAAAAAAAAAGGATTGTCAATGGATTCAATAGTTTGCCATGATTTGGCTCCTTTTTTCATATAAGCTAGCTTCATAACCTTCCTTAATGAAGAATATATGGCAACGACAATGAAATCCTCCTTTCCGGGTGATTGGGATTTGGTAGAAGACAGAATTACCTTGTCGACATAATAGTCACGCAGATCTAAAATGTCCTCTTCGGGATCATCAACCATGAAATCGTCTAATGAAAGCATCGACGGCAAATCAATCTTCGCACGAGAGAAGGGATTTACAATGTACATATCACAAGCCGCATCAATCATTACAAGCCAACACCCACTCGACCCGATGCATCGACTCCCTCTACTATTGGGCAACTCGAGCACGAAACGTTCCTTTCTCTGGGCGCTGACGAAGTCATGGTCGTCCGAGTCTACTTTCTTAGTCAACATCAGCCATGGGGGATTGCGAGGCAGATAATTGACCTCCAATTTGGCTAGAGATAACCAATTCCGGCATACCCCACTGAATCTAGCACGATCTGCTGCCATGTCAAGTCGTCTGGCTATTGCAATCAACAAATCCCTAGTTATCGCCGACCAATTCCCCATCTCTTTCCGGCCTCTTCCCCTCGATCGACTTACCCTACGGATTGTTTAGAATACGTCTCCCTATCAACACCTTATTTTATCTTAATTAACCTCAACTAGCCGCTTGGCCGGAAATGAAAGATGGTAGCCGAACTCGAGATATGACCCAGGTATCGTTAGAAGGTTGTCTTTGGAAACGAAGATGAAGACTGGAGCCGGGATAGAATCGACTAGAGACAAGGCCGAGACAGAGAGAGTTCCTGGAGGGTACCATGAATTTTCAAGCCCTAAACTTGATTTTCTCTAAGTTAAAGTGAGCCCAGCTTGAAATTCGGTGAGAAGAGCTATATTTCGTGCTTTTAGCAAGCACTTCGCTTGAAGTTGGGAATTAGGATTGTAAAAGTTGAGGTTTGGGGTTTTTTTAGGTTTAAAAATATTAGTAAGGGTATTTTGGGATTTTCAGATTTTTTTTAAAGTTTTCAACAAAAAAGTTGGATGGAGTGATGAACTTGATATTTATGTCCAAGTGGAGTGATTAAATTGAAGAAAAAAAAATAGAATGAACTTAATGAATTTTGGCCGAAAGTAGGGTGACCAAATTGATATTTAAACCAAAGAGAAAATCCTCTTGAGTGATAATACCTCCACTTATTTCTTCTTATAATATCCCTATCCCACATCGGATAGGTGTGTGAATTGTATGCGATTTGTAAGGTGGCCACACACTACTATTGGACACCAACATTATCCATGGACTTTTAGGTCGGCTTGTGGTAGACCTGATGACACAATGTGTTGTGTGCTTAGTGGGCCAGTGTGTGGGCTACGCGTAGCGAGCTGAGCTCTTAGGCTCGGGTCATTACAAATGGTATCGAGGCGGGTCCCAGGAAATGGGAACAAAGTGTCAGTGCGGGCCAAAGTGTTATAGGCCTTGAGAGGGGGAGCCACCTCTTGATCCCCGCACGAGTTACCTCTTGAATCCTGTATCGCCCGGGGTACGGTTTGGACTTGACGAGGATGTCAAGGTTTTAAGTGCGGGAGATTGTAATATCCCTATCCCACATCGAGTAGGTGTGGGAATTGTATGCGATTTATAAGGTGGCCACACACTACTACTAGGCGCCAACATCATCCATGGAATTTTGGGTCGAATTGTGGTAGGCCTGATGATCTAATGTGATACGTGTTTAGTGGGCCAGTGTATATGCTATGTGTAGCAAACTGGGCTCTCGGACTCGGGTTGTTACACTTATTCATGTGGGGTAAGAGAGAGAAAATAAAGAATATAATTCCTTCTATTCCTTAGCCACTGCCGAGAAAGAACATGAAAGAAATTGGTGGGGTTTGCTAATTTGGACGGGTTATCACCGAAAGTATTTGGTACAAGTTGCAGGTTTGACTAGAGGATCATCATGGACCAGTTCTTTCATGTTTAAATTGGTAGAAATTTTGCCAAATAGTAAGTTACTATTCCCTTTGTTTGTGTATGTAATATTATGTGCTACATAGGATTTTTTGTGTTAATATAATTAGTTAATGGGTAGAAAGTATACTACTTGTTAATTGTTTTGAGCTTGGATTTGATGTATGTGTTTGTAGTAAATAATTACTCCGTTTAATCGGTAGAATAGCCGATAAGAATGAAATAGGGTGATATTACAAATGGTATTTACGACCCAAAAATTATGGAGTTGTAATTATTAACTTTTTAGGACTTGATTTGTTTCATAATTGACTCTATGTAATTTATCTAGGGATGATTATACCATTATAGAAACTAGTTTTTTTAACCCGTGCGTTAAACGCACGTTAACTAAATCGTACATAAACAAAATAAGGAGGATCAGTTTATTAACAATTACACATAAGTATATCACTAATCATTATAGATTCTAAAAAAATTCCTTATACACAACATTTGTTGTCTTATTAATTGGTTTTTCATCTTCACCGTATATCAATATCATCAAACCAAAATAATTTGTTACTCTAAAAACTACGACATATAACCGTCAATGACTAAATACTGGTTTTTTCAAAAAGAGAATTACGTGTTATTATTGACTTTGACACTTGTTAATTGTCATTGCATATGATACCAACAATGTAAATTGTCTTCTCTGAGACTTGAAAGACAATCTTACATCGGATAGAGTTAATGTCAATCTTGGGATAAAAACATTTTCTTTAACATTGCTTCCTTTCAAAAAAAATTGTTTCACCTATGTGATCCCCAAGATTTATGATGATTAGTCTTGTTCCATTGCACAACTTTGCAGCATGGTCAATGTTTCTCAATAGCATTACTGAAACACTAATTTTAAGTGTCAATTTATGGCCTGACAACCCCGAACACTTTATATTATTCAAAAAACTATGTATAATGGATGTTTTCGAATAAACTTGAATTTTTTCGCCCTCCAAATAGAATCTGAACTCAAATAATTTATTCCTTTTGAATGATTATTTTTATTAAATTTGTATTTTATGAATAAAGAAATTTCTGAGAAGAAAATAAGCTAAAATCAAAATAACTAAATTATTTTTACAGTTAATTGTTATTTTTGTTTTGTAAATTATTTGGATTTTTATCATTAACTATTATTTTTGTTTTGTAAATTATTTTAATTTTAATAACTTCCATTATATTATTTTGTTTTATTGGTTTCGTAATTATTATTTTTGTTTTATTTTTAAGAATTAGTTTTACCGAAAACATTTGTTCTGTAATTTTTTTTATTATTTTGCTAACCTCAATTTAAATTGTTTTGTTTTATTGACTTTGTAACTATTATTTTTGTTCCATCAAATATTTTTATTTTACTAACGTATTTTTGTTTTACATAACTATTTTTAAGAATTTATTTTAAACTTTTGTTCATTAAATTATTTTTATAATTTTACTAACCTCAGATTTAATTATTTTTGTTTTATTGACTCTGTAACTATTATTTTTGTTCTATCAAATATTTTTATTTAACTAATGTATTTTGTTTTACATAGCTATTTTAAAGAATCTGTTTTAAATTTTTTTTCTGTAATTTTTTTTTATTATTTTAGTAACCCCAGTTTAAATTGTTTTTGTTTTTATTGACTTTGTAACTATTATTTTTGTTCCATCAAATATTTTTATTTTACTAACGTATTTTTTTACATATATTTTTTCAAGAATTTGTTTTAAAATTTTGTTTCGTAAATTATTTTTTTTACTAACATCCGTATTAAACTATTTTTGTTTTGTTGATTCTGTAACTTTTATTTTTATAGTGACTTGTTCAATAAATTATTTTTATTTTACTAACCTCTTATATTTTTGTTTTCTTGACTCCGGAAATATTATTTTTGTTTTGGTTACTATTTTTTATATTTAAATAGATAAAACTGTTTAAACATAATTAAAATAGAGGAGATGGTGATGATGAGAGAGAAAATAGGGAGGAGA
Source organism: Codonopsis lanceolata (assembly GCA_013146195.2). Taxonomy (NCBI): domain Eukaryota; kingdom Viridiplantae; phylum Streptophyta; class Magnoliopsida; order Asterales; family Campanulaceae; genus Codonopsis; species Codonopsis lanceolata. The sequence continues at coordinate 72,161,141 of CM028383.1, forward strand.
CGGGAGAGAGAAAGAGAAATACAACCAAAGAACATAGGAGAGAGAAAGATTGAAATAGTAACTCAAAAATTAATAATTCAAAAGTGAGATTTTGGAGGGAAAAATCTACCCTTGCCATTATATATATATAGATTACGATGCGATAATAAAAAAAATTGTTATTTGATAGTTATGGGCTAATTAATAATTAGCGGTTGTAATCCAAAAATGTTATAGTATTATAATTGAACTTATAGAGTTAGATTGAATGACAATACAATGTTATGTGAGGGAATGATATAATAGTCCCTACGTGTTAAGAATATTAATGTGATATTGTAATTGAATTTACAGAGTCCAATTGGAGTTGACTAATAATTATGTCAAGTTAGTAATTTGGGTTCCGAAAATGGATTAAAAGTATTTAAAGAATATTAATTCTTATGCTAAAATTATTAAGTTTTGGGAATAATGAGTAGCGAGTAAATCGAGGATTGAATATGTAGACACTCCAATTTTGTACCCCTACGCTACAATGTCCTAAAATATATAATTTATAAATCAAATGAACTAACAAAAGTTAATTCTGTTACGTTTCAGGGAAAACATGACTTAACGGACCTAACAGAGAAATGACAAAAGAACTAAAGGGATGAAAGTGCAAAAGAGAAATTCTAAAAAGCACAGGGGGAACCACTCCCTTGGCCTTGGGAGCCGCGTCCTTGAGCCAAGGAGCCTCTCCCTCCCTCATTTCTTCATCTTCCCCAGCAAACGCATGTAGGACATCGGGATTGCGAAACCTTCACTGCTACCACCGGTTGCCCGTCCACACATTTGGCTATAAAAAGAGAGTCATGGCCTTCAGTTTCAACACACCTCAAACACTCCTTTCCTCTCTTCTCTCGAAGAGCCCAAGGCTGCCAGCCTCCTCTCCTCGCTTGCCTTGCATAAGCGAGCCCTTTGCCTTCGACCTTTTACCTCTTGCCAACCTCCTCCCTTTCCCGAGCAAGCGAGCCTCCTTCTTCCTTGCTCCAAGAAAGACTTCAATCCTTGCCCCCGCAAGCCATCCTTGCCCCGGTAAGCCGATCAAAAAGCCAAACACTGCCGTTACGCTGCCCAAATACAACAAAAGACGACGATAACAATAACAACAAAAAGAAGAAAGAAGACTTTCTCTCTCGAGAAGGCAGGGAAAACACTCGTCAATTGCCTAAGTCTTGGCGTACCGGGATCAGATACTCACGATACAAGAGGTAGGTTTCGACCTATTATTCTGTACCCGCAGTTATTATAATTAGATAGAATGCAGATATAAATATTATTTGTAAATAATATATTAATTTGTTTATTTTCTATTTATATTTTAAACGTAACAAAATTATAATATTTTCTTTTTTTAGTTAAGTAAATAAAACTATGTTTATTTAATGTCCATAAAATGTAAAATAGTTGTTATTATACTTAATATTATAAATATAATTGATATTAAGCCTTAAACTATAAAATAGCTGTTATTATGCCCAAATAATGTTTTGAAACAAATCTGTTTACACACACACACACACACACAGATATATATATATATATATATATATATATATATATATATATATATATATATATATATATAACATTTTTCTAGACTAAACATACATAAAATGAGTATGTTTTAGCAAAATCATTATGAGACCGAAAGGGTGAGCGAATGCTTAACCACTTTCCAACTCGTAACTTAGCCCTCGAACCTATATTTTCTGGTATTTTGAGTTTTTCTCTGTTTAACCTTAAAATAGAGGTGACGACTCTATACTTACACTTTTAGAGTCCATAACGAGGCCGATTGTATTCCACGCGCTTTAATGCTTTGAAGCCCACTCGCCTTTACGTCAGTGAAGGTAGGCTCGAAATGAGGATCTCAAAGTGGTGACTCTGCTGGGGATGTTGTTTTTAACAAAAAACAAAAGAGGGCTAGACTCACTTTTTTCTTTTTGGGGTTTGCTAATTTGTTTAATATATATATATATATATATATATTGGAAATGCGTGCTTGATTTATTATTATCGCCAATATTCTGCAAGAGATGGGAGAGATTTGTGATTTGTAATTTATATTCTTTTGGGCGAAAGCCAGACATGTAATAATTATTTATTCATTCTGTCATTTTATTTTGCGGATTAGGATACAATGTAATTAATAGAAACATATAGTTTCCCCACTTTTCTTTCTATTTATTGATGTGATTGAATGACCGTTTTGCGCGATCGCTTCGTCTCTTATGGGAATTGCAAACTAATTAGCCGAGAAAATTCACACAAAAAAACAAAAAGACAGACAAATTTTTACTGCAAAAAGTTTCCAGCTTTTTAGCTAACTCACACACATGCACTCGTGTAGAGATATTCTGAACTGTTACCCTTTAAACCCGGATAAACACACCCGGGAGTCCTTGATATTAAAGCGTTGACACTTAGGACGGAATTATCCCACTCTGAACCCTTCATACAAAGGGCCAACAGAGTGTAAGCTAGCCTAGCCCTACATCATGCACCACGTAAAATGGATGTATATCTTTTTAGGACACTTCATTGACCAGTCGGTTTTTATAACTCAAAGTTAGTGACCAATCCCATGTGCATAAAAGTCAAAAAATCTGTTGACAAAAAAAAAAATCATCACATAGTCAACAAAATGCACTGGAATTGATAAATAGTTTTAGTGGTATCTCACTAGAACGATTGAATTGTGGATCCCTGAAAGAGTATAGGCCCTTTGCTCAAGATTTGTCCGATCTTGGGAGGTCTAAAGGCAGGTGGAATATGAAGGTCTTATACTCTGGAAAAATAATCCATTATTCCAAGACTTAATAAAGAGATTCAAAACAAAGATATGCTTGTCTTACCACTTTTAGGGAAATAAACACAAAAATACATGTTAATAATAAAATGCGCACTGTATTTTCCTAAACCAACTCCTTGAGCCATGCCTTCTCATACACTACCTTTGACCTTGTTTTTTCCCAGAAACCTAGCCTGGACCTAAAAAGAAAGGGACAACACTGGTAATTTGATAAGAGATTTGGGTATAAGTACGGAGGTTAGTTCAGATTTGGGTTCAAAAACAGAAATCAGTTCAAAGAATATAGATTTGGGTAGAATGGTCGCCGAAGATGAGCAGACTTCTATGGGTACCGATACAGAAACTCCCGGATACACTCCAGATCCAGCATTCCAAAAATGGTTGGAACAAAAGTTGGATGCACATATGGGAAATCTGATGAACTAGATAATCAAGACTTTTCTTGGAGGTTTAACTAAAATCTCCGACCAACTTCATTTGCGATTTCAAGAGTCACAAAACTCACTTGATAATCCTCATCCTTTTGCAAACCACAGTGTTTTCCCCCCGACACCAATTTACCAAACACCAACCCCCCTCCTCAGTTTCCAAATACCAACTCTCCTCATTTTCCAAACACTTACTCTTCATACCCAAACACCAACCTTCCTTCAAACACCAACATGGCAAACATCGACCCCCAATACCAAAACACTAACCTTTTTCCCAAAACCAATGATCCCTTACCACAGAGCACTCCATGTCCAAACACCAATCCCACATCCTCGAACACTTCACCAAAAGGCATCCCCCGTAAAAAAGCCAAAAGATCACGGAAAAACCCAATAACCCCCACCCAGTATGTGGCATGTGAAACACATGAATAGGTAGCTAATTAGGTCTCCACATACAATACTCAAACAAGACAAAATCCTTTAGAAATCAGTACGTCTCTCGCACAATGTCAGTCTGATAAAAAACACAAGACTGAAGGATTGGGGATCCCAGGTACCAGTACAGAATTGTTAACACCTGAACAGGATGATAGTGGTGCTAAGTCCAAAGCCACATACCACTCAAAAAGAGAGAAGGGACGAAAAAAAGAGCACATACATTATGACGCCTTGTTTTCTCCAAGATCTATAGTTTTTCAAGTATTAGTAGCCCAGGGAAGGCTCAAGCGACTCAAGAACTATAGACCCCCAAACCCTTTGTTTGCCTATTGGGATTGCACACAATGTTGCAAGTATCACCAAAGCAGCATACATGCTACTGATGTACGTATGTTTTAGGCTCTAGAATGCCATTCAGGATATCATCAAAGAAGAAAGGACTAAAAGCATAAAGAAACATGTATGGAAAAGCGAAAGTGATTAGAGACTTATAGAACCCAAAAGATACCCCTTTTGTATATGCTCTACTCCCTGCTCTCCCTAGGATGATCACCTACCAGCCCAATACATGGAATCACTCCCAGTATTATGAATATCATCACTGCGGTGGACACCTCACCGAAAAGTGTTACCTACTCAAAAGTGCCATCCAAGATCCCATTGATAACAAAATCATCGCAGTGCCAAATGTATTGAACAACCCCTTTCCCCAGATCAACTTGATCTAGGCTGATAATATAACAACCTGTACTTCTACTCAATTGGAAAGGAATAAAACACCATTGCCTTACATTGTTGTTCCTCGGTCTTTAAAGAAGACTAATTTTGATTGCAATATGCTCTCCTTGAGCACCATACTAAACAATGACCAGACTTCACGTCAAGAAAAGGTGAACAACCTTGAAAAATCCACTTAGGTTGGCGGGGATATCAATCACCTTACTAGATCTGGTCAAGCCTACCAACCAAACCAAGAGGTTGGCAACCACTCAAGGAAAGACACATAAATCAATACTAGGGCTGAAAATATGGAGGATATTTTGCTAGCCCAAATGAAAAGGACCAAAGCCAATATATCCATCTCGGGCTTGCTATGTGCCTCCAAGACCCGTTGTGACACTCTAGCCAAATCTCTGAGCCAATGAGTCATTCCCATTGAAACTTCTCCAGATGAACTAACTCAAATGACAGGCAACATCCATTTTGGGAATGTGATTATGTTTACTGACCTTGATCTACCAAAAGAAGGAACCAACCACACAGATGTTCTACATATCATAGTCGGAATCATGGAAAAATGAGTACCTTGGGTCCTGGTAAACAACGGTCCATCTCTGAATGTCTATCCTGCAAGCACATTAGCCAAAACGGGATCAAAGATCTCAAAATTAACCCAATTGTCACAGATGGTGAGGGCATATGACAACATAAGTCGTTGCGTCCCGGGAGTAGTGTCACTAATGATGACAATTGGTCTTCTCATAATACCTGTTGAATTCCAAGTATTAGACATCCCTGCCACTTTCAGTTTACTATTAGGTCATCCATGGATCCATGGAGTAAAAGGGGTAGCATCATCGTTACACCAGTGGGTCAAGTTCATCCACGATGATCACATAGTGATCATTCTTGCCGATAAAGTCATTGAAAACAAAGAAAAGGGAGACATCCCAATCCTCGAAATAAAGCATGACGAGACTGGAATTTTCATAAATGGCTTCGAAGTCATCCCCCAAACCAGGGTCAACACTATTGAATATGTGCGAGAAACAGACATCACCGGGACAAAAACTATAGTTTTCGGTGAAATGGTCCAACTGAACATGTTTCGAAAAATGAACTACATGCCAGGACTGGGGCTTGGAAAAAACTAACAGGGGCTAATCAATTTGATTCAGGAAGAGATTAAAGAATGCATCCCACCTTTTGGTTTAGGATATAATCCTACACTAGCTGAATTAGTCACGGTAATAAAAGAAGCAAAGCAGAGTGCAAAAAGCGACCATACAATGGTCCTCCTCTGAAACCATACAGGAAAACCATAAATGATTATTTCGTGAAGCAGGGAGAAATAGTCACCTACCACATGTTTTCTTAACCATGGTTTGATTGCAGTAGCAAAAGGCACCCTGGTTGGGAGATATTCGAAGATGTGAGTCTCACTACAAGTGAACTGGGGAAGGTTGTGCTTGAACCTCGTGACTCTTCATATAGAACAGTAATAGTGGAAAACACTTGGACCATATACCAAGATGACTGCGCCTTAGCATTGTTTGGCAGTGACTTCACGAGAGACAGTTTTCTGGGTATGATCGACGGAGGCACTGACTATGTTGAACTCCCGGCTTTTGTGGCTATCACAGATAGTCCATTGTAGAATTGGTACACCACCTAAGCCCCTCTTGACTGCTACAGACCTAGTAGATCACTTTGGATACACCCTACCCTCTGCTTTTCCATCGGACTGGTCACTTACCAGCCCGTTCCCCAATACCAAAATTGAGGACCTTACTCCCAAGGACCTCAATGAAATAGACAACTTTGTAACCCCCTTTGTTAATGAAAGTCTCAGTGTTTGCACGTACTCGTTGGTTGCCAATTTGTTAAAAGATGAATTAACTGAACACAATAAAGACATAATCAAACCAGTTAATAATGAATTATTTAACAAAATGGACCAACAAGACAAAGAATACTTAATTGAACTCACAAAGTTGGTCAAGCGATAAGGGGAGCACAGATCAGCAGCAACAGAAGAAGACTTGTCCATCATCAATCTGGGGCTGAACAGTGAGATCACAAAAGTCAGAATCGACATTTATTTGCAAGGGAAAGACATAACAGCTCTGATCAGTTTATTGAAAGAGTTTTCAGATGTTTTCGCATGGTCTTATGAAGACATGCCTGGGTTGGATCCAACAATAGTAGAGCATCGGATTCCGATATATCAAGATATCAAGCCAGTCTCTGCAGAATTAAGACAGAGTGGTCGCTGCAAGTAAAATAAAAGATCATGAAACAGTTGTATGTTAAGTTCATCCGGGTGGTTGAATACCTGATTTTGTTATCGAACATAGTGACAGTGCCGAAACCTAATGGAAAGGTTCAGATCTATGTTGATTTCCGTAACCTCAACAAAACGTCTCCAAACGATGACTTCTATCTGCCAAACATCGGCATTGTGGTAGATGTTGTGGCGTCTCATAAAATAAGGTCATTCGTAGATGGCATGCTTGGATACAATTAGATCAAAATGACAACAGAGGACCAGGAGAAAACTTCTTTCATCACTCCTTGGGGAACTTACTGTTACAGAGTCATACCATTTGGCTTGAAAAATGCTGGGGTTACTTACCAAAGAGCTGCCACTGCTCTTTTCCATGATATGATTCACAAATAAGTTGAGGTGTATATGGATGATAAGATCATTCACTCCGATGAAACAAATGGTGCTCACATCAAAGACCTTTACAAATTATTTGAAAGGTTATGAAAATACCAGATGAAACTCAACCCAACAAAATTCACTTTTGGTGTCACCAAAGGAAAGGTGCTAGGATTCATGGTAACCGAGCAGGGGATTGAAATAGAACCTGTAAAAGTGAAAGCTATCATAGACATGCAACAACCAAAAACTCCAAGTGAAGCCAAAGGTTTCCTTCACTACAATAAAAGTGGGTATTTGGGAAGGCTAAAAACCATCCCAAATACCGCCAAAACCGTACTTAAAGGTATTTGGCACGGTTTTGGCTCCCTCCTAAATACGAGGGTGCCAAACACGTTTGTCACGACCCAAAACCATCTCAAATACTATTTGGCACGGAAAAGGTGACATTTTCACAGGGTTGTGCCATTTGACAAGCATTTGGGACGGTTTGTGATGACACATCCCAAATAGTATCTGGCACGGTTTTTATTCCCTCCCAAATAGGATTTGGCACGGTTTGCTTTTCCCTCCCAAATAGTAATTATCACGGTTAGGTTTTCCCACCCAAATAGTAGTTGGCACTATTTGTTTTGCCTTCCCAAATAGTAATTGTCATAGTTAGGGTTGCCTTCCCAAATTGTAATTGGCACGATTTCTTTTGCCCACTAAATAGTATTTGGCACGGTTTGTTTTGCCCTCCCAAATAATAATTGGCACATTTGATACCCTCTCAAATACCATTTGCGGCAGATTATTTTGGCCTCCCTAATGCATTTGGCATGGGTTAATCACCATCCTAAAAGTATTTTGTATTATTAGTCAACTAATATGCAAATTATCAAATGAAAAACAATTTCGAAATGAATTGAAGTCATAACACAAACTAATTATATAGATATGTTTCTAATTGCTACCCATGTCAAAAGCATAACCTAATAATTATTCAAAATCACATTAATTTGATAAAGTACAATAAAAAGGTTGTATCGATCAACAACCCTTCAAAAACTGCAAGTTTCAATAAGTGTCTTTCCTATACATAAGTGTCCATTGAAATAGCTAGATCAAGTCGTCCATCATTGAAATAGCTAACTCAAGTCGTCCATCAGAGAGTTGGTCCGAGCCTACAACATAAATTATATAATTAGCATAAATCACGCCAAAAAACAAAAAAGAAAACATAAAAAGATGTACCTGAAGAATACGATCTACACTATAAATGGTCTACCTATCCTACACTAGATCCAGAGCCATTTGTGTCCACAAGAGGAGACGATGCTATTATTTCATGTGCGTCCAATAAATGTTGCATGCGCTTCATTTGTTCAAGTATGGTACCATCCTTTTTACTACATGTTTTGATGAACACGTTAGCACGAGATGCATCCTAATTATTTTCTTTCATCTAATTACAAAATAAACACCAATTATGAATAATAATTAACCATCATTCAATTACTTACCACAAATCATCCATCAACCATCCAATGGTAGACATTTATCTTAGAAGGTATCACAACTACTGTGGATAATCAGAACCAATAAAATGCATCATCAAACAAAATTCAAGATTAACCTAAACAAAATCATAAGATTTTCTTTAACTTTAGGGTATTTGTTCTTTCTAGTTTGCCATATGATCACTCAATCAATAGCTACACCTAGGCATGATCCTAGTGTCTATTTGTGTGTTTAAATTTGATTGAACACCAAACAATCACATAGCAGGCGTGGAAGGACCTCCCTAACCTATCAACATGATTATTAGTCTAGAAATTTAAGCTAGAAATCAAACTTCCCTTAGCTAACCCAAAATACGAACTGTTCATTTCCAGTCCACCCCATATACTGCTAGCTCCAAGCCGGATTAGCATGATCTCTATGCAATTAGCATGATGGGGATGGTGTTTACACAACACAAACAAAGTAAAGACACCAATTATGATATATACATACATATATTATTTGGTTATTGATTTAAATTTACAGTGGTTCAATCCACATCATTGGGTTTTGTAATGGAGTGATGTTGGTCTTTCGTATGCCTTATCAAAATTTTGAAGGTCTGTAGTCATTGCACTTTTCTGCTACATCACTTTCTTTGTTTTTTTATTTCATTTTTTTAATGTGTCATTCATTTGCACATGGAATCCCTTGTTTTGGTCTCAGGATTCACCCATATGCCTAACTGATTAGGAAAAGCTTTTGCTGCAACAGCTTTTCTAGGCCATAGTGCTAGCTCCAGTAGGTTTCATGGATCTATAAGGTGGAGTGTTTGAACCCCTTGGTGTTTTAGCCAATGGAATGAATGGCACTCATACAATTTACACCTTCAGGTTTTTTTGAGGGTTTTTATATGTTAATGTCCTAGACTGGAAACATTGAAGTGATGGAAGCCTTTTGTTCATATATGTACTCTTGTGTGTGTGTGTGTGTGTGTTCATGTTACTTATCATATGTAGACTTGTTAGAAGAAAGGGAAAACTGTGGGCATATGACTGTAATCACCTTAAAATGTTTGCAGTAGATGGGGAGTGTGTTGAGGATTATGCTTCAAGGTATGAAAATGGATAGTTGAAGCCATTTTACCCAATTGTGCAGATGAAGGTTGAGGACATCATCCATATTGACACAGAACTACCTTTGCTTTTGGAATGATAAGTGGTGAGGCGAGAGAGTGTTGCAGAGAGCTTTCCCTACTCTGTACAACATAGTAGTCGACAAAGAAGATACTTTTAGCTCTGTTTGGACTTCGCTGGGGACACTGTGGTATGGGCTCCCTCTTTTAGAAGGAATGCATAAGACTGGGAAGTTGACACTCGGGTAATTTTTTATTCTGTTGTATAAACAAAAAGTGAACATGAATGCTGAAGATTCTGTGGTCTATGCTAGAGAAAAGTGTAGAAAATTCTCTATCAAGTCCTACCACAGCTTGTTGACAGGACAAGACTACTTTCCTTGGGGTATGTGTACAAGAGCTGTTTTTAGACACAACATAATAGACTACATATGCTGTGGTGCGGTGGTCTTCACTTTTGTTGCTCTAATTGGTTTCTTCTTAATATAAAAACTATATACTCTCTATATACTTGTGGTTGTGTGCTGTTTTTATTTGATTTCTCTTCTCTTTCTCTTATAGGGTTTTCTTAATTTCTTCCCTTGAGGGAATTAATGAAGTCTTCTAAGATATTTGGAGCAGAAGTAACTTTCAAGGTCAGATAGATTAATAAAGAAGAAAGGGTATTTTTTTGTCATTCAATCGAAGAAAAGTACCTCCTATTAGAACACCAACCCTTGTAGTTCCTCCACATTGGCCTGACATGTATCTTGCTGCATTGCAATTAGAAGCTGTTGAAGTCAAAATCAACGACGAAAATCGATCAGCAAAAAGAGGGGTCAGCCTTAAACTTAGAAGATCCAAAACTACCAGAATAAGAAGGTCATGCCCTTGTGAATGTATTCATCCTGCATAGTAAAAAAGAATGCTACATTTGGAAGAGATGCATGTTTGAACATCATTTGTCAAAAGGCTCAATAATCAACTAATGGATCAAACCTCATCTAATTGATGAATATTTTCACATGACAAACATAATTACTTATAATCAAGATATAGAGGAAGTTTCATATTAATCTGATTAGTGATTACTTCTAATCTGATTATGGGATACACACAATTTTGCGTGTAAATTTTAGTGTTACAATCTAAGCAATTTTTGAACATAACATAAGTTTCAAGACTGGATGGCTATTTTTCATAATTTCATTCAATTTGAAGCTCAAACTTACAATGGAAAAGATCGCTGGTAAGTGGTAAAGCCCTTTGTTCAGCCAATCAACAAGCTTTTAGTAACATTAGAAAGTAGAAAACAGCTGAATCTAGTTTTTCCTTCAATTTCTGCTTATTTTTATTCATAACTTTCAGCTGGGCATATGCTTTGTATTTATTTTTTTAAATGTAGAAGGTGACTGACTTTAGAGATTATGTGCTTGTCAAATTAGCATCCAAGACAATAATAAATAAGGGAAAAGAGATATCTTCAAAAAGCAAGAAAGAAGGTGGTGAGAAAGAAGATTGTGTCTCATCAAAGCCTCCTTTAGGCGAATTGACTGAATGAAGGACTTAACAAATCTCAATTGCATCTTTTATTGAATTAATTAAGGCTTATACTAAAAAGAATTTCCTAGTATTCTACGTTTTACTTTTTTCTTTAATACCAAATACTGGGACGGTGGGACCTTCGGTAGCTACCATGAGCTTATACCAGATAGGAATGCTTGAAAGAGCAAAGCGAGTCTAAACTTTAAGTAATAACATAGAAAGGGTCCTAAATCCATTTCGATCCTTCTTTGATGCTAAGTGAGATGCTTTTAATAAATGCAGTAAATCAAAGAAGGCTTATAAAAGAAGGAAGGAGGATAATGTTAATATCCTTCAGCAATTCTTCTCATTGCCAACTAAAGCTTCAAACTTTGTTTTCCTCACTCCAAAGGAAAAAAAGAATGGACACATGATTGGAAATTGGATTGAAATAATATACAGGAGAATTCAGAGTGATGAAGATTAACAATATTTACACTCGTGGTAAGGTTAGTGATTAGGTCTTCCAATTTGTTGACGAGAGTATAGGAATGCAACATAATGGGCTATCGTGGTTAGTGAAATATCTTGCTACAATAATTCTAGACTCTATACTGTTGTGATTATATTACTTGACTACATCGTATCCTATAAATTGGACTATTAACTACGAACACATACTCAAAATCCTCAATACTTATTGTACAATACTTATCGGCAACCTCGATCGATCCATCTAGGAATCAGCAAGCAAATAACTATTCCAGGCATGACACCATCTCCTTTACGACTAGCCAGACAGACTGCACTGAAGTGAACATATTAAAGAGATCCATTTATAGCCTTAACTAGAATTAATTGTAATCCTAGTTAACTGCACCAAATCTTGTTCTCTGAAAGTCCATAATGCAGGGGTGATAATCACAATCTAGATTATTAAAAATCATATGAATTAATATGGATTAGATTAGATTAGATTGCTGAAGTAGAATCATGTCTTTCGCCAAGTTTAAATATATATATATATATATATATATATATATATATATATATATATATATATATATATATCAAAAGAACAATATCACTGCATGTATATATAACTTTACTTACTATGATTATGATCTTATCACTAAGCACATAATTATTATGAAAAACATGAATCTCAAATAAAGTAATTTTCATTGATTTTCTGCCATATATACATATAGTGCCAACAAGGCAGTCCACACGCATTGCTTGTTTATCCATGAGGGGTGCACACTTCTCTGTCAATATTACACACCAGCCCACGGGACGAATTTGAACCACTGCAATCGCAACCTTTTTAGGTCTAACTTTCTCTCTATTTAAATAATAATTTCTTTCCTCCGAAATCATAGTGGCAGTCAACACTTTATTCTTATTATACTACTACTAAATTCTCCTTTGAAAAAAAAAAGTTTCATATTTCAAAGATGATGAGCTTGATCATGTACAGTCATGTGCATGGTCATGACCAAAATGGTCATGTTTATGATGTTGATGAGCTTTCAACTTTGACTGGAAACCTGAGAAAGTCTGACTACATACTGCAGGCTTCTTCCATGGACAACGAAAGAGACGATGACGATAATGACCAAGACGACAAGATTGCTCCCGCTGCTTGATCATTTGATTCTTTAAACCTTATTGTTATCGAGACTCTATGTAAGACCCCTAACCTTCGTGTATTTGACTTTCTCATTTTGCATGCCGTTTAACCGTAACCTCACTTAGTAGACTTGAGGAAAGAACCTTTGTTTGTGTAGGTAGGCTATCTAGAAGCCAATACCTAAATTCTATATGTTCCATAGACTTTAACTGGTTAAAGTTAAAGGTCGTAAACTGACGTTGTTCGTTACTTGGCTTGGTTGAGAGTTTTCTTGCGTAGTTCCTTCCTACGACCTCGGTTGTACCCTAGGTCATTCCTCCATTTGTCTTGAGGTTTAGTTGAGCCTCATAAGGCCTTAGTACATATGTTTTATGCTTCATTGAGTTGCATTTTACCCAATGTGTGCTTCACCTTCAGTCCTAGACCCATTTGGCTTTGTTTTTGACTTGAATCATCGTTCAGACTTGACCACCGAACATCCTGGGAGACGTTCGGCCAGCCCAACTGAACATCTACCTAGATGTTCGACCAGCTCACCCGAACCGTTGTCCCGACATCAGCTTTGTGCTGGTTTGACTTTTGACGTGAAACTCCTATTCTACCCTTATTTAACCCTTGCCCCTTCACCCATTTGAGGGCATTTTAGTCCTTAAACATCCTTATAACCCCTAACACCCCTTCACTCTCTTCATTTGTGACCATCTTCAGCCAAGAACGGGAGAGAGAGAGAGAGAGTGTGTGTGATTGAGTGTGAGATTAGTGTGTGTTTCGGCGATTCCCGGTGTTCCAGCCATCCGTTTGACGAGCCGAGACCACCATCACAAAGCCCTCACCGAGTAGATCATTTCCCATCGGTTTGTTTTCCTCTTCCTAGTTGTTTGTGGCTCGATAAAGGTACGTTACCGAAACCCTAGTTTCTCTCTCTAACTCAATGTTGATGTTAGGTTGCTAGAGACTTGCTCCTTGTGATTTGTCATTGTAATACATGTCGAAATGATATGTTTTTAAGGGAAATCAATATATGATAGTTAGGGTTTGAACCCAAATGATTATTATTGGGTATAGTGGAATAGTTATGGTTTAAGATTGATTGTGGTTGGGTATAGAAACTCAAATAAATTGTGAATCCTGAATTTATGCCTTCACCTAGAATTTGAGACTTTGTAATTTGACCCAAATGGAGTAAATTAATTATAGAAGTTGTTATTTGAGCCTTAGGATAAATTCCTATGACTACTTATGTTCATTGAATCTCAATCACGAAATCTTGAGATTTGATCGGGTGAGACCGAATTGGTGTTAAGGTTGAATTGTGGTTTAGGACTCTAATGGAGGTCTTGAGTGATGTTAAGTATGGGATTATCTCTAGTCTTTGGATTGGGTATATGTGGGTCACAAATGAGTGACCCGGATGAAAGACATTTGGATTGGTTCAATTATGAATTAGAACTATTAATGTTTGTCGGACTTCAAATGAAGTCCCAAGACTTGTAAGAATTAAATCTATGCCTTTATGAAACCTAAGGAAATGGGATTGTTGTTGTTGGAATACCGACTCATTAGAGTCGCCTTGTGAATATTTTGGGGAACCCAAGATAATGGATTTGAGAACTATTCTATGAGATGTAATGGATCGGAGTTTACTTTAGTACTCTATACATAGAGTCTACTTGTTATATCACAAGGATAACCAAGTTGTTATCTAGGACTTTCCAGTATGGTTGACCTTACAAATTGTTTTCCCTCTTGTGTTGCTTAAGTTTTTGATTGCTACAGACTTTTGGGTTATAGAATAAATTATTATTCTAGGAAGAGTTTAGTAAATGGCTTCATGATCCTAGACTAACGGAGTAGTCTTGGATAGTACATGATGGACTGATGGTTAAGTTATGACTTAGCTTCGTTTCATAATTGAATATGGAATATTGTGTATATTTGATATTGTGACTAAAAACATGATTTTTACCTTGTCAAGAATTGGTTCTGCTATGTGATTTGATGATATGATTTAAGGAGCATATTATGTTTCTTGCTTTCATGAATATAGACCTATGGACTTATCAACGTGCATTGATTTATGGATTCCATTAGTAGGTGGAATTACGAACTTGAATTGATCTAAGGCTTGAATTGACATTTATCAACTTAAGCTTCTCGCTCGTGCATGACTTAGTGATTTGTGAACTAGGGTTCCTAAATGGAACAAGAACCTAGCTATGTCTCAAACGAGAATATAAAAAATAGTCTTGGAATACATATAGTGTTCAAACTCTATTTGATTGGAATTATAGAAATGACTCGACGGAGTCGATGCCAGTGAGCCATTAAACAATACCGGCTCAATGATCAATACCTACAACGTTTGAGATTTGTTTAACTAGAAGACTAGTTTCAATATTCTTGATTTGGATTGATGTTCATGTAAGACTCCGATTCCCGGTTAGCGTGAATTGCGTGCAATGCTCGCATTTCTTCCTTGGTTGATTGCTCGTTTGACTCGTGAGAGAGTCTAGATATGTATGAGAGACCATATTAAGATCAAAATACTTTTAAGAGATGCCATTTAGTTGTTGACTTGCTAAAGTGACAAGTCGTAACCCGACGATAGTCGAAATGCGACGCGATTGAGAGTTTATTCGGGTTTTGTGTTTCTGACCTCGATTTGGTCCCAGATCTTTACATGATGATTAAATAACATGTTTAGATGTGTTAGAATTCTAATTGGATGTATTCCATAAGTCTCGTGAAGTTTTGACGCCTCGAGAATAGCAATTCTCCTTATCGCGTAGTTTGAGATTGGCGAGGCGAACGTCTCGTCTTTCGAGCCTATTTCCCCTATCATTATTCATCATCGAGAGGCATTTAGGCCTATTTTGTAGCCCTAATAGGTGTTTATAATCATGGGTTATTACCCGTCGGTTTGTGGTTTCATTCGACGTTTCGATAGTAAGTTGTTACGTCTTGCGCGCTTTGCCCCGGGTTGTTTCGGTGTTGTTTTGGGAGTCTAGACCTACTTTAAAATTTGTTTGAGACTTGGATGGATTAGTTTAATGTTTGAGGACTTTAAGGGTTCAATTGTGAGCCATTTTGAAGCTTTAAGGCTCGAGGATGCATGCGGAGCGAAAAACCGAGCAAGGAATCAACAAAGGGGTTTTTGGTGGTGAGCATGGATGCGCTCGCATCATACTTGCATGATGCGACCGCAAGGGTCCAGCAGCCATTACGGGTTTTTGTGGAAAATTGAAATGTTGTCTAACTTATACCCACCCAAACCCATTCTAAACTAAACCTAAACCCTCCTAACTAACCTAAGACATGTCCTAACCATCTATTGGTGTTTTAGATGGGGATTAGTGGCCAATTGGAGAGAAACAACCCCACCCACCTAAACTAATCTCACTTACCTTCTATCATATATAAACCACCAACACTTCATTAAACCTCCCATTTTCGCCACAACTTCTAAAAAACGTGGGAGACTCTCTTTGGGGGCTTAGAAGGGTTTTCTAGGGTTCTTGAAGGTCCATCCATGGATACCATAGCTTGAGAGCTCCATTTCTCAATCTACACCATGGATTTGAAGAGAAGGTCAAGGAGAACAACACCCACCAATTGGAATTTCGGGATTGTGACTTGGGGCTCAATCAAGGTAAGTTTCTACTCTCTTTCTCTTCTTTTGGGCTCCATCAATGACTCTAGGAAACAATCATTTGTGCTATGTGAGGTCAATGGAAGCCATTGTTAGGGATTTGTAGAAGATGCCATGAACCCTAGGTTTCTAATTGATGATAGAGCTTGGTTGGACCTATGTGAGACCTTGATTTATATGAAATTCAAGTGTTTAATGGTCTATTGAACTTGGTTATGTTGATTATCTATGAGTATTGAGGTTGATTTGGTAGAGATACTTGGAGGGTGTTTTGCCCAAATTTGGTTTAGCTTGCAAAATTATTGATGTGAGCTTGATTACTATGTTTTATATGCTTATTAGAGTATATTAAACCATGTGGTATGATTTAATCATGAATTGGAAATTATGATTGGTAAGGTGACTTGAATGAATTTGGGCACAAGATGGCCAATTTGTTCTAAGTTGCATTGTTAAGTGATTTGTGGGGTTTATGTGAGTTTAATGAACATGGGGAGATGCCTATTGATGATGGTTATGAACATAGAAGATATTGAGACTCATGGCTTCTATGCCCTAAAATTTTAGAAAGGGTAGATTGGACTCAATCTGAGTCATTATAAGTTCAATTAAGTGCTAAATGAACTTGAGTTGAAATCCTACACGCTTGGATTTCGTTTGATTAGTGAAGTGAAGCATATAACTTCCAAATTTTAAATGGTTGGTGATTGTGATGTGTTTTGTGGATTTTTAGTCTTGGGAATTAAGCCCGAATGACTATTGGGATTTGGTTACAAACTTTAAGGAATTATTACGGGTGAATTTGTAAAACACATAAATAATGAAATGTGTTAGTAAGACTCAACGAGTCGTTATAAGGCCAATAAAATGATAAAGAGCAGGGTTGAAACCCTACAATGTTTGGGTTTTTTGGGTTATGTTTGTGCACACCGGGTTTTGGGTTGTGTCCTATGGCGACACTTATGTTATGGAGATGAACTAGAAATATATTTTAAGCATGCTTGTTAGAGCATGGGATAATGGAGACCCATATAAGGTCACAAGAATATTTAAGAGAAGATTAAGAAAGAATTCTCTTCTTAAGGATTTTGGTTGCGTGCTTATAAAAGCACTTGGAGAAGTGACTACGAGTAGTCATGATGTTTTGAGTATGAGGTTGGTGTTATTGATCATGTATGACGATTAGGACTATGATTGAGTCCTGTACTTAAAATAGAGACCGAAAATAATAAGGCTTGAATTGTGGATATTTTGAGACTAGCGTGGTAGTCTTTGGTTGGATTTGAGTTGAGGATTTGGGAAGACCTCATATTATATTTTATTAAGCCGATAAGCTATACTTGATCGGTTGATGACTTGAGGACTAATAAGTACCTCAATACGTAGTTTTGAACTAAACTTGTAAGTTAGTTAAACACATTGGTTATATGCAAATATATGCATTGTTCTTGATACTTGGTAGAGCATTATGTCCTACTTGATTATATGCAAATATGTGCATGAGTTATGGAATTTCATGGAGCAAGATGCCCTACTTGTTTATATGCAAATATATGCATGGTTTATGAGTTTTTAAGTAGAGCATTATGTCCTACGTGGTTATATGCAATTATGTGCATGGTTTATGAGGTTGTTGTAGAGTATTATGTCCTACATGGTTTAATGAGTCCGATAATTATGAATTTGGTCTCATTGGTTTATGCAAGTAAATATTTACTTGATGGTTTGGTTTAAAGTCCGGTAGCGGGTTTGGTTGTTGTGTCGCGATGGGGCGATTCATAGTCTTTGGAAACAATCGCTATGAATCGTTGCATTGGTTCCTTTCTCCTCACTATTTGGCCAATAGTGGGATGTGATCTCGAGTTATGCCATCTAGCTAGACATCGAGCTCTCATTTCTCATCCAGGAGGCGGATGAATGTAACGAGTACTCATTAAAGGAAATCGATGAGTTGTGATTATTTGGGGAGGAAACCCTGGTATGATCGATTGGGAATTGAGCCGGATCTTGGTTTGAGATTTGATCGCATGGTAAGTTGGTTGGGTTTTGAACCCGGATTTGATTGTAACGGTTCGATTACGTTCTTTGTTACACATGATTATTTATGAGCATGTATATGGAAAATAATATGCTATTTGATTTATGTGAGTTTATGTGCTTTAAAAATTAAGTACATGTTTTATGATGGTATACTAGCATGATACCATGATTTTATATGATTGTGCATTTATGCCATGCCATGACATAATATGCCATATAGTTGCATTTAGAAACTTATCTGGTCATTATGACTCACTCCGTGTAATTGTTTTCCTAGTGTGTGCAAGGATCCCGTTAGTAGCCGTCAGATAACGACTTTAGTTGTGTGGTTTTCCAAGTCAAAAGCTTGGAGTTATTTATTATTATGTTGTATTTATTGTGAGGCTCGATTGTAAAGTTATGTAGACTTTACTTGGGTAGATCATAGTGTTATATTATGGTTGTGTATTTGGGAGCCGTCGTATTGCCGAGCATTTGTACCCTTAGTATTTATTTCCTTTGTTGTTTCGAGCATGTATGGCTCGTTTATTGTAGTTGTGGTTTATTGTTGTTTCCACCTCCGGCAGCTTTTTAGTCGAGATTTGGTTGGTGGTTTAGCATTGATTAGATGGTTATAGTGAATTGTTCCTCCCGGCATGTAATAGCCGTTGAGTGTTGTTTATCGGGTTGGGATTACTGCATGCCGGCCTTGGTTGCCGATGGTTTGTTGTGCGTGTCTAATGTTGCGTCACGCTGCCGAATTTTTGGGCCGAGAGATTTACTATCTCTTTGGTGGTTTTCATTCGGGGAGCTTGATAGCTCGGGTCCCATTATGGTTTTGCTTCCGCGAGGTTTTTGGAGGTTTTGATTTTCCCCGTATTGCCGTTATGGCTTTACCTTCCTGTTTTGAGCTTGTTGGCTCGTCTTTTGACTCGCACCATTATGCTTAGCAGTGCTTGTCTTTATGCATCTCTTAGTTTGTCTGATGGCACGACCTGGGATGGGATCTCGTATTGAGATCCTCCGATGATTCATGCTTGCAACGTAACTAAAATACTAGTTTCAATGTTCTTGATTTGATTCATGTTCCTGATTGATTGTTAGTCATAGAGTATAACATGCCTACTTGATTTGAATGAGATCGCTCTTGTCGAGCTCGTCCATACTTGATTTCTTGAGTGAGTAAACATCTACTTGACTTGGATCAGTTTGCTCTTGTGTAACTCGATCCTCTACATGTTCATGATTGGCAAGTAAACACCTACTTGTGATCCTTGTATTGAGTCCAGCTGGCATTCTTGTTATCGTGATGGCAATGGGACGACTCACGGTCATTGCGTAAGCAATCGCTATGAGTCGCCACATTGGTTCCCTTTCTCCTCACTATTTGGCCAATAGTGGGATGTGGACTTGTATTAGCGCCATCTGGCCTGATATCAAGCTCCCATTTCTTCATCCTAGGTTGGATGACATGTAACGATTGCTCATTAAGAAAACTGATGAGTTCTTGATTGTTCATTGAAGAAGACCAGTGAAAAGTATTGATTCTAGCTTGATTATTGGGCTGAGCACAAGTTCCGGTTCAGTTGCAGTTCAGCATGTGATTAGCAGCAATGGTACAGACTGACAGACTGACAGACAAAGAAACATATATATCCTTTTATATGTGGTTTACTTTCTAGTACTTATGTGAAATCAAAGTGCTACCTGGAATATGTGAGCTAAATGCTTATATGTACTTGTTCTTGAATTGCTTGATATTAGAAAGGATTTTGTGAACTGCTTGATATGTATATATGTAAATATACATACTTCTACCTGATTATTCCATGATTGTCTTGATATGTGTAGATATATAAATACGCATGCTTCTACCTAATTAGTCTTTGAGAGACTTAGGATGTTTATATTTAATCATACATCCATATCTATACGTTGATACTTGTGACTTGCCTACTGACTTGTTTGATTGTTTGTGAACAGGGAATCCACCCTGGTTCGTCTTGGTAGTTTGGTAAAGGAACAGTTTATGTACAGTACAACTTGACTTACTAGGTCTTCGTCATCGTAACATGATTTCATTCCCACTTTTGGCAATATTTCATTTATGTTATATTGTTTAATAGTAGCGTACTGGGTCATTATGACTCATCCTATACTTTGTTTTCTAGTTGCAGTTTCGGTAGCCGCGTTGAGGCAGAGTATATCGTGACTGTAGCAAATCGCAGTTGGTCGATAGATCGAGATTAGATCGTGTGTTCGTGTTTGTAGCAGCCGACTTCCCCGAGTTGTAGCTTGTGAAGTTCTATCTATTTTTAGCATCCTCATTTGTATATCATACTTTTCTATACTTGTGAGATCATTGTATTGTAAAGTTATTTAGACTTTACAGTCGGGTAGATCACTTGGGTTTTTATATTGTTTTCTCCTTGGGCAGACGTGTTGTGTCATGCCGTTGTTCTTTGGGCCGACGTGTTGTGCCGTGTCGTTGTTTGTGGATCTAGTTTTTATTTTAGTTGTCTCTCGGGCACGCAGTAGCTTTGGGGCTTTTCTTTGTTCTAGTTGTTATTATTGTTGGTTAACCCCGGTATGCTTTAGCCATGAGTAATTGTTATATCAGGTTAATTCTATGTTTAAACGCCGGTCTGGAGTGCCGATGGTCGGTTCAGCGTCTGCAATGTTGCGGCATGTGAGTTTTGTTTTCCCCTTCGGGAGATTAATGTCTCTATTGATTTCTTTGACTTTGGTTTCGAGCTTCATAGCTTAAGACTTCTTTTCCATATCGCTTCCGCATATTAGATTCGATTTTTGTAAACCTGTATTTTAGTACGGCTACATTACCTTTATTTGAGCTTGTTAGCTCAACTGTTCGACTCGCACTACTGTTTTACAAGTGCTTGTCCTCTTCTTGCCTTGTCATAGCTGCACGACCTTGGGATTCTGTACCGAAATCTGGGTCGGGTCCTCACACTCTAGTTCCAAGAACCATGAAACCTAAAACCATTGTGGTCTTTATATTTAGCTATTGGGGATAGTAAATTAGCTACAAACAGATCAAACCCAACTCATTTTTTTTTCCTTCTTCCTTTTTTGAAATTCTTTTTTTCGGTAGAGTGGTTAAAAGTTGCCATCAAAATGCCACATTAAAAAATAAAGTATTTTTTCTGCCACAAAACAAAATGCAATCTACTGACAAGTGACAAAGAAGTTGAATCAATCATATGTTTAATTAAAAGCCCATGTCATGAAAAAGAGAACATCATTATATCACTTGAGTGAGCAATGCTACCACGAGATTATTAACTTCATCATGTCATGCTAATGTTTCATATCGAAAATCATCCACCAATCATGCAATTTTCATGTCCCAAACACAATGTTTCTTTTACATGTAAAGTTGGAAAAAAGCAAAAAAATCGATAAACATATCCACAAAATCTTCTACTATGTAGAACACTTCTTTGATATGTCAACACAACTATGATCACGTAGATAAGGTATGGCCTCAGATTATTTATTAAGGAAGAAAGAAATTCAGAAAGAAGGCTTTCCAGGAACTAGGCTGGAACCAGAATGAACAACCTAAACTGCTCTTTCTTTAGCAACAATTGAAATACTCTTTAATAATAATCTATTACAACAATGTAACAATAGATGTATAGTTTACATCCTCACGAATATTAGCATGGGATGTCCCTTACTCTCATAACTGAAATAAGTTAATTTCTGTTACTCTCATATATTGAAATACTTGATTTGTGTCAAAATTGATTGGCTGAACTCTCTGAGTGAAAGAGATTGAGTTATTACTAATATCTAGACATAACAAAACCTCCAGTAACCCATCAATCCATCACCATGTTCTTATCTAACCCATACTCCCAATATGTAAATAAAAAAGAGAGGCATAAACAACTCAACTAGGAAAAGCTAATAATAGTACATAATATATAAGCTGGTGTATCCAATAAAGAAGTTCATGGCAAGCACAAAATAACATAAGTACGAGGTACTAACTTGCAAATTCCAATAAATAGATTTTAATTTAATTTTTAATACTAGCAAACTTATCATTTCGATGATTGATATCTCCAATCTCAAACACAAAGGGCCAGACAACACACTAGCACATTTCTCAAGTGAGCTTATTGTAAGTCTACACTTCCGCTAGTAGCAGTCAACAAAATTTTGAAATACACACTAATACAAACCGACTAACCTTGGCAGTGTGCACACGAGATTAATTTGGGAATCACGAGAATTGTTCCTCTGTAATTTGAGAAAATAAATAATTAGTTAGAAATTAGGGTACAATCAAAGAAAGAAAGAGTACCAAAGTAATTCCTGACCCGACGTAGCAACGAGACGACGAGAGAGACGAAGTAGCAGCTATAAAAATTAAAACCTTATGGCACTATGCACACAAGGGTTTAATTTGGGAATAGTGAAAATTAAGGGAGGAGCGAGATATAAAGCAGATGAATGAAAGAGCGAAGGAGCTCTAGCTATTGGAAAGCTATTGCAAGAAGAAAGAGAGGGAGCTCTAGCAGCAAAAATCGCAATAAGAGGGAGGAAATGGCGGTTATTTTGTGATGGTAAATCGCGGGAAATTGAAATTTGGGGAGGGAATTTTTAGGGATATAGATAGTATTAGGAAAGTTTATAATCGAAATCCTAGTTTATAAACATTTAGGATGGTAAAATTTAGCAGTCCTAAAAATATATTATTTGGGAGGGGGAGTGAAAAAGTGTGCCAAAGACCAAGTATTTGGCATTGCCAATGCTACCTTCCCAAATATTGGTATTTGGGACGGTTTTTTGACCCTGCCAAATAAAGGGGGTCACAAAAAATAGTTTTTCTTGTAGTGCTTGGATGATTACAATACATCAGCCGTTTTATCAGACAATTGACATCCATGTGTAAGCCACTCTTTAAACTACTGAAGAAGGGCACTGATAGAGTATGGGATGAAGAATGCCATCTCGCCTTTGAGACATTCAAATGATACCTTGCTAGTCCACTAGTTCTAGCTCCTCCTCGTACACACAAACCATTGCTGTTATACCTCACTATCACAGACACTGCGGTTGGAGCCATGCTTGCACTGGAAAGAAAAGATTACTATGCTGAAAATGCCATTTACTTTGTAAGCAGACAATTACAAGGTAGCGAACTCAACTACTCAGCCTTAGAGAAAAGATGCACATGTATGGTATGGGTAGCACAAAGGCTCAAGACCTACTTATAAGCTCGGCCGGTCAAAGTAATCTCCAGAATGGACCCGATCAAATACCTCTTTGGAATGCCGTCTCACCCCAGCTGGCTAGCTAAATGGTCCTTTTTGCTCAATGAATTCAACATCACATATGCTACATGCAAGTCAATTAAAGGGATCATAATTGCTGACCATCTGGCAGATTTACCGTTAGAAACAAAAAATGCCAAGGAACCAAACTTTTTAGATGAAGGCATTCTCGAAATCACAGATCATGACACTAAATGACAATTGTTCTTTGATGGGGCTACCAACAAAAGAGCTTTTGGCATAGGAATACTACTAATCGATCCAATAGATTCTCACACACCTTTGGCTATAAGATTAGAATTTGAATGCTTCAATAACACCACTAAATATAAAACCTGCATCGCTGGCCTAGAAGAAGCTCTCCGAAAAGGGGCAAAAGAATTAGAAGTCTTTGGTGATTCCGCTCTGATTATAAATCAGATCGAAGGGAAATGGAAAACATAGGATCCTCGTTTATAGCTATATTATACTCGCTTGACCACTCTGGAAAAGAAGTTTGATGACATATCCTTCCATTACTTGCCACATGATAGAAATCCCTTCGCAGATGCATTAGCAACTTTGGCTTCACTGGTCGAAGTTCCATCAGACTTAAAAGTACAACCTTTTGTGGTAGGAAAGAAATTCACTCTTTTCTACTGCTTCATAAATGACACAACTCCAGAGAAAGGTAATGAGCCATGGTACGTGGACATATGGAATTTACTTAAGAAAATTGAATATCTAGCCAATCTAGATAAGAAATTACGAATTTTTCTCCAAAGATGGGTGTGAGAACCCTGGTTTGCACCCGGCCTCGCTACTGAAAAGTGAGCGGCTTCAAAACTTTGAGCGTATGGAATACGCTAGGTATCATTGTGAACTCAAAAATGTATTTATAGAGTTTCCACCTCTACTTGATGGATTAAACAGATAAAAACAAAATATACTAGAATGTAAGGGTTCGGAGGCTAATTTAGGAGTTAGGAAGGGGTTAGGCACCCAACTCTCCCATTCGGTCTCAAAAGGGGTTTTTAGCTAAATATGTTATTTTTATACATTTAATCTAAATAAAACATTATATATATATATATATATATATATATATATATATATATATATATATATATATATATATGCGACTGTAGACACCCCAATTTCGTACCCCTGTTTATGACATGCCATAAAATATCAAGACTTGTTAAAAGGACTAACGGATGTCAGGTTATAGGGTTAAAAGTGCAAAAGGATGGAAGAATTAACAAACAGTGAATTGCAGGGGGCGAAAGTGTCAAAAACAGAAGAAAAAACAAAGCGGCCATAGGCCAAAGTGGGCGCCACGCCCACAACCCCTACAAGCGGTGCCCAAAAGGGGTGTAGGCAATGCCCAGCTTCCTTGTGTTCACTGTTGCGATTTGATTTTGGTGCAATTCTTTCAGCGCAAGGTACAACACGTTAATGCACAAAAGAAAATATCAGGCTTTTCCTTCGATGTTAAGGATCCCCAATCTCAACCTATAAATACGAAGGCAGTGCACTGCCCAAAAGAAATAATTTTACAGAGAGAAACAAGCGTAGAGTAGTTACGCTGTTAATTTCCAATCCAACCTTGAAGTTCCGTTAGGTTACCAAAACCTCCCCTAAACACTAAAATTCTCCGGCCAAAGTGAACCCTAGTTACCCTGCTAGGTTTCTGCCCTATTTCACCAGTTCCAAAAACCCAAAAGAATTGCCTGCTCGAATCCAGATGTCAACCACCGGTGAAGCAAGCGGTTGCTACCGCCCGATTCACTTCGACGATAACAAAAAGCAAGCAGTTGTGCCGTCCGGATCCCGAGGCAAAAACAACCAAAAGGATCAGTCACGCTGCCTGAAATCCGACAACAACCACAACAAAAAAAAGGCTCCCTCTCCCTGAAGGACAGAGCGGGCACACCCTAAAACCTACCAGAAAAAAAAGTTTGGTCCGAGATAAAGCCCACAAGCTTCAAGAGGTAGGTACCCTAAAGTATTTACTATTTTGTCCTTTTAATAGTGTTATTTAAATAATAATATATCAAAAAATAAGTCGTTACGCTACTCAAATTTCTATAATAAATTTAAATAGCACTAAAATAAGCTGTTAATATGGCCAAATTTTTATAAAGTTTATATGCAACTCTAAAATAAGGCTGCTGTAAGTTTATTTATTTCTTTTGTTATATATACATTTATATATATTTATGCTTTATTTTAAATTGTTAACTTTATAAAAAGAGCATATTTAGCCAAAAATCTATTTTGAGTCCGAAAGGGTGAGTTGGGTGCCTAACCCCTTCCCAACTCGTAACTTAGCCTCCGAACCCTTTACAAATCTGATATATTGATTTTTCTTTGTTTATTCTTAAAATATAGATCGTGACTCTCTTATATATATTTTGAGTCCACAATTGAGGCCGAACGTATTCCACGTGCTTTTGAAATGTTTAGAAACCACCCCGCCTTTCATGTGGCACAAATCCGGTTAAAAATGGGGCACTTACAGCGACATGAAAAATAAAGAAAATCTCGTAATGACTACATTTTAGAGTTATAATGAAATCATATAAATTTTAGACTATAATAACAACTTATTTTATAGTTATTTATAGGAAAAATAATACCAGCATAACGACTTATTTTATATTTATATTATTATAATATAACTAAACAGAAATGAAAATAATAACTTTGGTATCTACCTCTTGAAGCGTGAGGGTTTATAGCCGGGACAGCTAGGCTTAGGCAGGCTTTTGAGTGTGCTCGCTTTGTCCTCTTTGGGAGAGAAAGTCTTTTTGTTTGTTGTTTTGTTGAAATTTAGGTAGCGTAACTGTTTGTGTTTGTTGCTTTTTATGCCAAAATTTAGGCGGCATAACTGCTTGTTTTTATTGTTTGTTGAGTTTGAATTTTGGCAGTGTAACTGTTTGTTTTTGTTGAAAATGTTGATGTCGTGTCTGAATTTTGGCGGCCTAACGGCAGGGCACATTGATTGATCGGCTCGCCGGGGTGAGGACGGAAGGCTGGTTGCTGGGGAAATTTTAGAGAGAGAGAGAGAGAGAGAGAGAGAGAGAGAGAGAGAGAGAGAGAGATATCTATAATTTTTCAGAGTAAGGAGGTAGTGAAAGTTCTCTGTTCGAAATGTGGGAGAGGGAGTCTCGTATTTATAGACGGAGAAGAGGTGAAGACTTAAGCACGAATGAAGAAGGGATATATTTTACACTGAGCTTGTAGGGTTGTACATCACACTGGAGGAGCAGGGCATTTGCAAGGATGAAGCTGGAGGCAAAATCCAAAAATTGGTGTTGCCTATAGCAGTTTCTGGCGCGGTGCCCCGATTTGTTTTGCCCTTTGAAAATGTTACTCTTTTCTCCTCTCTTGTTGGCATTTGTCCCAAGGTTCTAAAAATCATTAGGCGGCCGCTAGGCGGCACACTAGCGCCTAGGGGACTAGTCGGGGCGTAATCGGGGCCTAGAATTAATGCATAATTATCATTTTTTGATAATTTACATCAAAGATCAAACACATTGACTACAAATTTAATTTTTTTTATGTTTATCATTTTATGAAACACTTGTCTATATTTATAAAATGAACAAAAATATACAAACCTACCACTAATTAATCCTAATTCCCAACAACCCCAAAGTAATAAACCAGCTAAGTTTAGAACTAAAAAAAATAATATTACTCCACCTACCTATTGCCCTTACAACCCACAGTCTAACCTATCCTCCCTAGTCCCTCCTTATTCTAAATTCTGAATCCCAAGACAGCCCCATTCGTCTTCATCTTTTTTTCTTCTTCTTTCTTCTCTCTATCTGGCAGACCGGTAACCCTTTTTTTGTCCTTTTTTTTTTCTTCTATCTCTGGTAGATCGACTCCCCTCATTTTTTCATCCTCCAATCTCTTCCCTCCTAGATCTAAACCCTTTAATCTATCCCCTCTCGCAGCCCACCAAATATCCATAAAATCAAACCACTTTTCTTTTTACCTCCCTCTTTTCTTTACAATTACCACTCCCCCTTCTTTCTCCAGTTCGCCCCCATTTCTTCTCCAGTCACCGCACGCCATAAAATCATAACTATAAAAAAATTAAGGTCCGTGGGGTTTGGCGTAGGCGGCGACTTGGCCGATTAGGCGTCGACTAATAAACTCACGATAGTGGAGAGGCGCCTAGCGCCTAGGCAGATCTAGGCGGGGAGTTTTAGAACATTGATATATATATATATATATATATATATATATATATATATATATATATATATATATATATATATATATATATTTTATTTATTTATTTATTTATTTATACTAGGAGATACCTTCCGTTTCTTATCCTCTTCAAAGATCTCAGTTCATTCAATTGAAAAGATCTGATCATCATTTATTTGATGAAATTCAAATACTCAACTTTGCTCTCCAACGGCTCCAAACTCAAGACTTCTATTTAAAGATGCTGATGCAAGGATTGAAGGTGTGAAGAACTGGACAGAAGCATTTCTCATATCCCCTCAAGCTATTCTCTCTTGAAATGCTCCATTTATCCAAAACATAAATTAAAGCAATCATTCATTTCTTACAAGCTATTCTCTCTTTAATTTGCTTCAACTAAGGACTGAACACTCAACACATTCTTCCAAGCTATTCTTTCCTTGTTGTGTTTCAGTCCTAAAACATGTACTAGGTAGGCTTACACATATTATTCTTTTTATATTTATTGTTTAGACAATCACTGTATTATTCCTTACTTCTTCCAAATCTTAAAAGAATCCTTGATTGTTGCATGAGTATGATTGTTGCTCAATCATACTCCTCAAACACTGACTTTTGTTGTACACAGATCCATTAGTGATCACTTAAAATTTCAATATATTTAGTGCACTTCAAAATCCAAGTTTGACCAACTTGGTAGTGGACGTAGTGCTCGTTTGTTACGGCTTTTTTAAGGAGGCTTTTGGCTTTTGACTTTTAATAAGTTAAATTTATAGTGTTTGTTTTAGCTTTTAAGCCAAAAGCCAATAAGTAAGGTACAACTCATTATTTGCATACGTATCGAAGCCAAAAGCCAAAAATTAAAGCTTTTGAGAACACGCGGTAGCGTTATTAATGAAACTTTTGCTTTCCCAAGCTACCCTTCTCCTTCCCTTACAGTTTATAGCTTCTATTCACCGTTTTTTACAAAGGGCGTTCTCAACGAGTCGGAGCAAACTGGTGGTTCATTGGTGAGAGGTGCCGGAGAAGAACGGCACCCAATTCTCGTGCATCCCTCTCAACCAATTTCAATTTCAATTTCAATCTCTCCCACCCTTTCTTTATTTCAGTATCCGCCATAGTTGTAGTTTTGTTGTTGTTGAGCTTCTCACCCAACAGACAAAAGCCGGAGAAGAACGACACACAGTCTTGGTTTGCTTCTCATCTTTTTCCTGGTTAGTTCTTCTTCTTCTTCTTCTCTCTCTCTGCCCCCCCCCTTTATGTTTAGTTTAACTGTTAATGTTTCTTTTTAATCATTGGCTTTGCTTGTTTTGAATTAAATCAGTGCCACTTTAATGATTTTTTGTTAGTATAAATTTTAAGTGGGGCTTTAATAGACAATAGCGGTGGTATTGAGTGGAAATTTCTATACTGAGTCCTTGACGTCATTTTCTTGAGATGACACTTGATATCTTTGGAATAATGATCTTTAAGATTGCACTGCCACTGTTTAGAGGATTTGTATCATACAAACATCTGGAGAGATGTGGCATGGGATTCGATATGGTAATTGAATTGATAGCTTAATAGCATACAAACATCTGGGAGTATTCTTTTTTTATTAAATTTTGTTATACCTGAGTCGACTTGATTAGCTTTTATATGGAATGTTTAAGGTGCTTTTTTAAGGTTTTGTTTGCTAATTATTTCCGTAATTTGGTTTGATTTGTATTCTGAAACTTCGAGTTTCGGATAGTACATGATCAGATGCATTGGATAATTTTTGGGTAACTTTGTTGTTATCATATTAATTTTATTTCTGAAATTTCACAAGTTTAGGTTTTGTTTTTGTGATTATCAAATTGTCTGTGTGGCCAATTATGATATATTATTACATCTTAGGAAAGGGGTTTGAGATTAGAATGGGGAAGAGGAGTTGAAATGCTAGATTTCAATTGCTTTTATCAAATTGTCTGTATGGCCAGCTCACTAGTTCAAGGTACAAAATGCTGTAAAAAATCTTAAAACTTTTTACTCTTCAACGTTAATGAGATAATTTAGCTATATTATGCAAAGTCTTACAAATCACTCGTGAAACACTTGTGTAGCTACATTGACCTTTATTAATTGTCGGCATGATTCCTGATATTACTATAGACTAGTCGATTGAACCATTTCCAAGCTACGTCACCTTTGCAAGCTCGGTTCCTTAGCATGAGCCTTATGACCGAGTATGGGTAGATGCAGGGGCGGAACAAAGGCATAGTGAGTCCATTCATTGAAATCTCAAAAAAAGAGAGTTCTTCTAGTATTACTTATTTTTGGGTAAAATTAGGCTAATACATTATGTTTGGGAAATTTGGTGATAAAATTATTGGATAAATTATATTCTTGATTTCAAGAAATTAGGTTATTGCATTTCAGATTATCATGTTGTTGATTTATGTAAATTTCGTTATTATGCTGTTGGGTAAATTATGCAACTCCCTCCGTTTCTAAAGAGAGTCCCAAACGGAAGTCTTGGCCACACTTGTTATGAGATATGCATAATATTAAGGTTGCCACCACGATGTATTTCTTTCTCCATTTTGGCATAGTACATTTTTTAGACAATCTGAGCTCAATACAGTGACACTGGCTCAGTTGAGAAATTTATATGGAGTTGAATTGTTAGGCTTGCTGTTATGATCGGCAGAAACTGATAGTGGAACATAATCAATGATTTTTGATGCAATTAGATAGTGTCCACTAGGATTATGCCCTTCAACACTGATCACCTGGGGAATGCAATCATAAGAGGTTATTTTATAAACCCAAAGTTTTAACATATCCAAGCAAGATGCTTTCTTCTTATCTTTTACTACTTCTTGGTATACGGCACGGGAAAATGGAAAAGCTGGCTCAATCTTTGCAAATCAAGACGCACACGTTGTCCACCAGAATGCTCAACACTATCAAATGAAACAGTGAAATCATTGCTAGAGAGATCACAATCTCATATCAAATAGAATAATCTGTGCAGCTCTTTGACTTTTTTAGATCAAAATTTGTATTTGTAAATGTGAATTGGTAGGTCTAAAATCATATACTCTTCTTCCTTTGAAAGATCAGAACTCTTTATTTACGTGTATATACTCTTTCTCATTTCCATCTCCTTATCCTTATGTTTCTATTTATGCTTTCTAATTTTAAATCTCGGTTTTTTCGCCTTAAAAACTTACCCTTACCCCAATTGATTCTTACGCTCATAACTAAAATTTGTCTTTCTTAATGATCTCTTTTTGTTTTGTTTCACTCTATCTCTCTCTCTCTCGGAAGGCAGATGGAATCACGATATGTCATTAAGCAAAACAAAGGGAAGGGAGGAAAGGGGAAGGAGAAGGAAGAAATTCCCTTTGAAAAGGCTGTTTGGGATCCCGTAGCCAATGAGATATTTGTGTCTATATGTGTGGACTTAGTTTTGTCAGGAAATAAGCCAAATTCATCTTTATCAAAATATGGGTTTGGGGAACCGATAAAAAATTTAATGAGAGAACTGGAAGAAAGTATATAAGGAAGCAGCTTTAAGAATCATTGGGATGCATTAAAAAAGATTGAGTTTATGGAGGCGCTTGACTCATGGAGAAACCGGACTAGGTATGGATCATGATTTGGGTACCATTGATGCTTCGATGAATGGTGGGACAAAAACTTAAGGTATATATAATACTAATTCATGTCATTTAAGGTTTTAATCTATTTCGTTAGGTGAAACTATAATATTATCATTTAAATTGCGATAGTTCCGTATAGCCTAAGTTTAGGATCTGCTCCACTCGCCCATTGGAAAGAGTTGCAAACCATATTTTGTGATAGTGTTGCTACTGGTGAACATGCATGGACGCCTAATTCTGGTGTACTTCCACCACACATGGTTAACTTAGACACCGATGATGAAAATGCGCAACCCCTTGAAGACATTGGAATTGATGATGATGATGATGATGCAAGCATCTGCTATGGCAAACACAAGGAAGAGGGTAGGTACATTAGGGCCACGTAAGGCAAAGACAAAGAGGGTTAGTGCTTCCAACAAGCTCACTGAGGCACTAGACAAAATTGTGGAGGCGGTAACTAATGATAGCGTCACATCTGCCCCCGCATATGTTGAGCCACCTTTTTCTATTCGGGAGTGTCTTGCATGTTTGGATGATATGCTTAGCGTAGGCGATCCATTGTACGCCTTTGCGCTGCATTTGTTTCACCGTCCTGTTAGTCGTGAGATTTTTCTCCAACTAATTGTTGAGGCTCGTCTTATTTGGTTGAAAGCTGAACAAGCTTTAAGCAAAAAGTAAAAAGTTGTTTGGTTTGTTTTATATTGATGGATGGCATTCGACGTTTTGATACATTAAATTAAGATGATTTGTCTCTATATTACTAATGGATGGTGTTTTGTTCTAAAATCCAGTTCATGTTTTTGTTAAGATATTGTCTCTATATGTTACGTTGATGTTTTTCATTATTCTATTTTCTTGCATTTGAAGAGTTTTTTAATTTATAAATTTCATTATCAAATTTATTTAATGTTATTTGCAGTTGAAATGAATATGAATGATGAATATTCATATTCTTCTGATGAGGAAAACAATCTCAAGCTGGCAGAATCTCTATCGAAAAAAAAAATTGCTTCTCAAGCGCGCAAGAAGAAGAAAATGCTTGCTTTAACAAGTCTAGCTATTGCAAAATACAAATTTGATACGTATATCAAAAAATCACCATGTAGACCATCTGATGTTGCAGGTTGGAAGTTTGTTATGGAAATTCTTGAATCTGAAACTGATACACGTTCTAATGAGATGTTTCGTATGAGGCGAGAATCATTCATACACTTGTGTACATTGCTACAAAATGAATATGGATTGAAGCATAGTAGACATGTTAGAGCGGAGGAAAAACTAGCAATGTTTCTCTTGTTAGTTGGTCACGGTGTATGTCATAGGGTTGTTCAAGAGCTATTTCAAAAGTCCGTGAAACAAGAAGTAAGTATTTTCATGAAGTTCTTCGTGTTACTACGAAGATGTCAATGGATTGGATCGCGCCTTCAACTAACACCAACATACATGATCATATTAGAAATAACAATAAATATTGGCCATATTTTAAGGTACAATTTTATCTCTACATTTTACTACTTCTATTTTAATTTGAAATTTTATTTTTATTCTTTATTTGTAACATACAGGATTGTATTGGTGCTATAGATGGCACCCATGTACGAGCTACGGTTGCTGTCGAAGAGCAAGGTCGATATATTGGTAGAAAAGGATATGCAACTCAAAATATATTGGCAGTATGTGATTTCGACATGTGTTTCGTTTTTGTAAAGCCTGGATGGGAAGGAACGGCTCATGACACACGTATTTTTCTACATACTCTTCGAGATCCATCATCAAAGTTCCCGTATCCCGTGCCTCGTATGTGTCAATTATATACGAATATTTTTATTTATTTTACATGAATTTAATTTTACTTTCATTGCAGCTCAATATTACCTGGTTGATGCTGGATATCCTAATAAAATAGGATATCTTGCACCATACAAGGGGGAGAGATATCATTTACCTGAGTTTCAACTTAGTCAGCAACCTCGAAACGCAGAAGAGATTTAATGAAGCTCATTCCTCATTACGAAGTGTGATTGAGAGAACATTTGGAGTCTGGAAAGGAAAATGGAGAATTCTAGAGCGCATGCCTTATTATCTGGTATGATGATCAAGTTTGTATTGTGTCCGCAACAATGTCAATTCATAATTTCATTCAGTAGAAGAAATCTTGCCGATTTAACTTTCAACATTATGATAACCAACCCGATTTCATACCAATTAATGAGCGTGAGGAACCTAGTGTAGCCAATCACCAACCTAGTGGCCCTATTTTCTAGTAGTGAAGACCCCGAGATGAATGTTGTGAGAAATAACATTTGTTATCAAATATGTATGGGTAGTGAATGAGTGTGTACTACTTTATTACCTAATATTATAAGACAATTTGATTTTTATATCTTTAATTCCTGCATATTTTGTATTTATATTTCTCACTTTGATTTAACAAAAGGTAAAATAATATTTAGTATTAATACAAACATTGTATTATATTAAATTTTAACACAATTTAGAAAAACAAAAATGATTAAATTTCTATGTAGTTATTTGATAGTTATCATGCATGCAAGCCAACTTAAATATTAGGGTATTTTGGTCATTTTATTCGAATCTGCCATTTTCACTTTTTAACAAACAAGCACATGTAGCTTGTAACAACTCGTAAGTTGCTTCTAAACAGCTGAAACAAACAGTATTCAGGATATCAGCCAAAAGTCATTCAGCCATAAGCTATCAGCCATCAGCCAAAAGCTATCAGCCATCAGCCGCGACAAACGAGGCCGTAGTAGTTTTAATACTGTGAACCACTCCAAATACTCTGTTCTTTTATCTATTGTTTTTACTGTTCATACACTTAAGCAGTTTCTATCAACTTAAGTGTTTAACAGTTACATTTCTGAATTATTTACATAGTTGATCTTATACTTTGTACTTCAATTTAGTTCATATACTTAAATGATCAAAAGAAAACCAAACCAAACTATTTTAAATTCAGCAACTGCTACCTGCTGCTTTTACATCAGTTGCTGAAAATTGTATCTTTTCCGCTGTAACTTCTAAAGGTTTTCAAAACAACCCTCAAAGTTTTTTAAAAGGCTATTCACCCCCCCCCCCCTTTAGCCTTATTTCGTTGTCAACTGAACTTACATCCATAAACCTTGGCAATTAGCCTAAGGTTTCGAAAATTTATCAAGTCGCAGCTGTGTTTCGACTTGTTTGGAGACAAATTGAAATGTGGTTTGGATTAAATGAGGTTAAGTCGCTAGGGTCTACTAGTTTCAATACGTGTAAGTCACATTGTCGTCGGGATTATTGGAAAGTAAAATTTGATTGTGGGAGAATCTATTATTGAAATTCATGGAAAGATGGGGGGAGAGAAAGAAATAAATGTTATTTTTTACAAAAGGGCAATTTGGTAATTTTTATTTTAAGTGGGTGCAACGTTTAGTATTTTTAGGGTGCGACGTTTAGGGTGTTTGTTTAATTGGGGGAAGATTGTAATACCCCCAATCTCATATCGAGTAGATGTGAGACTTGAATGTGCTTTATAAGTTGGCCATACACTACTACTAAGCACCAACATCATTCATGGACTTTTGGGTCGGCTTGTGGAAGACCTGGTGACCCAAGGTGATGTGTGCTTAGTGGGCCGATGTGTGGGCTATGCGTAGTCGACATGGATTTCGGGCTTGGGTCGTTGCACTTTGACATCTACATCATCGAAACCCGCAAGGCCCTCGAGATCCCCTCAAATCCAGCCACTAAAGGATAGTCAAACCCTACTACCAAGCAGGAGGTTCCGATCACATCTGCTCCTAAACCAAAAAAAATTACAAAGAAGGAACACTTGGATTACAACTGGGTCTTTCCCTACAAATGCCTTCCGGCTTGAGAATTAGTCTAACTCCCTATGGGGTATATAATTCGACAAAGTTTTAGCTTAGTATTTGTGTGTGTACCTTGTTTCTTACTAAAATGGGGCTTATATAGCCAAGGATTCTAGTTGCCAAATTAATAGCCTTAATTATCAAGCACGTTAACCATTCACGATGTGACACGTGGTCCACGTTTGGGAGGTAGAGACGATTTCCACGTTATTAGTTCCCCACATTCCCCACGTCCCTAAATGAGCAGTAGATCAGCGTGCTCGCCATGAGTAAATATTTGCCCGAGTTGAAACCCTTTAGTCGTGACATACTTGGCCCCATGTAGGTGGGGTGAAAGGTTCTCCCGTATCACACATGTGTCCGGTTCAAGTGTACCACACGTGGCAGGGGGGGGGGTGCCTGGCACGTGATGTCGAATTTGGGCCTAGCAACTCACATGATAATATTTTTTGGACGAGGGAGAACAATTATATATCTATGTTGATTTTACATTGATTTCAAAAAGTATTTTACTTCTTGTATTTTTCTTTTAATGTCTTCAATATATCTTTTTAGTGGTGTAAAATCAATAGGGGTTCATTAAGTAATTTTTAAATCTACTTACGGTATAGAATATTTTTTTACATAAGCGGTTATTCGATTATGACCAGTGTTCTAAAACTCCCCGCCTAGGCGCTAGGCCCCTCTCTACCGCCGCGACTTTCTTAGTCGCCGCCTAATCGACCAAGTCGACATCTATGTCAAACCTTGTCGACCTTAATTTATTTTTGTAGCTTTGATTTTGTGGCATGCGATGACCGGAGAAGGAAGGGGGGCGAACTGGAGAAGGAAGTGAGAGTGGTAATGGTGAGGCAGAGAGGGAGGTAATGTGGGGCGAACTGGAGTAATATCTTTTTTGTTTTTAGTTCTAAACTTGGTTGGTTTATTGTTTTGGGGTTGTTGAGAATTGAGATTAATGGTAGGTTTGTATATTTTTGTTCATTTTACAAATATAGACAAGTGTTTGATAAAATGACAAACATAAAAAAATTAAATTTGTATTCAATGTTTTGATCTTTGATGTAAATTATCAAAAAAACGGTAATTATGTCTTAATTCTAGGCCTCGCCTAGGCCCCGATTACGCCCCGACTATTCCCCTAGGCGCTAGGCGCTCGTGTGCCGCCTAGCGGCCGCCTAACGATTTTTAGAACCTTGATTATGACACATGTCAATCACAATCTTTGTATTGACTTTTTTTATTTTGGTTGGCCACTTGTCGCACTCCAAAGGCCGCTTATGTAAATTTAACAACCCGAACCTAAAAACTCGGTGCGCCAAGTGTAGCTCACTCACTGACCTACTAAGCACCATCATCTGAGTCATCCAACCCTACAAAAAACCGACCTAAAAATCTATGGATGATGTAGGGATCTAGTAGTAGTGAGTGGTCACGTTATAAATCATACACAATTCTCACATCTACTCGTTGTGGGTCGGGTAAGGGTTTTATAGTGAAAAATATTTTTTACACCACTAGTAGATGAAAAATTAATTTTTATACTTTAGTCTTACAATTAAGAGGGACATAATAGATAGTTGACTTGATTACTTTCTAAGAAAATTTACAATCATTATCGGATGTATCAAAATAGAATAAGAGATACCTGCTATATTCCAGGTGTAGACACCCCAAATTCGTATCCCTAATTTATATTTGTCCTAACAAGTATAATTTATAAATTATAAATGGACTAACAAGTGTTAAGTTTCAGGAGGGCCAAAGTGTTAGAAGGAAACTCAAAAAGGTTCAAAAGGACAAAGAACAACAAGAGGGGATGAAAGAGTAACATTGGCAAAGGAGAAAACCAATTTGGGTGTTGCCCATGCCATTCCAGGCACCTCCTCCAACAATTTTAGGCATTGCCAACCATTTTGCATACGGCAGCGCCCATTTTTGTTTCAAGCCTCCTATCGTTTCCTCTAACGTGCAACTTTTTCAATGCAGGGTACAACCACTTTAAGCTCAAATACAAAATATCTTAGGCTTCATTTGTTGTTAACATTTCATCTTCACTGCCTATAAATAGAGGCGTTCATCAGTGCAAAACGGACAAAGAAATTTATACGAAGAGTATGCTAAAGGAATTTTACGGAGAGAAATCTTACAAAGTGCTGTTAAGCTGCAAAAATCAATTCTCCCCCTTAGGTTGAGTGATCTTCCCTAAATACTTACACCCACCATCCAAATGGAAACTTAGTTTACCAATTAGGTTCTGGTCCTAAAAATCGGCTCTAAAAAGCCATCAACGCAGTCGTTACGCCGCCGAAATTCAGATAACGACATCAGCAAAAATCAACAAATACAAGCAGTCACGCCTTCAAAATTCAGACACGACATAAAAAAAAAGTAACAAGTACAAGCAGTCACGCCACTGAAATTAAGACGCGATAATCAATAAATATAGCAGTCACATCGCCCAAATTTCGACTTGAAAATGAACAAATACAAGCAGTTACGATGCCCAAATTTTAGTAACCAAACAACATACAACTAACAACTGACAACGAACAACAACAAAAAGGATTCCTTTTCCGGAAGGACAGTGAAAGCACACGTAGACCGCCTAGAGGGCTTAAGCCTACTGGGTTCAGACACTCACGCTCCAAGAGGTAAGTTCTGTCCCCGTAGTTATTTATTTTAATCTATAAAAATATTTAATACGTAAATATTTAATTAGTTTATTTTCTGTTTTTACTTTAACATAAAAATAGTAATATTTTATTATTATTTAATTAGTTTCTTTTCCGTTTTTACTTTTAATGTAAAAAAAATTATATTTCTTATTGTTTAATTAGTTTCTTTTTTGTATACACTTTAAATGTAAAGATAATTATATTTATTAATGTTTAATTAGTTTCCTTTTTGTTTTTACTTTAACGTAGAAATAAGTTATATTTTCTTATTATTTAATTAGTTTTCTATCCGTTTTTACTTTAATGTAAGGTGATTATAATTTTTTACTGTTTAATTAGTTTCTTTTCAATTTATACTTTAAATATATAAATAGTTATGCTTCTTATTGTTTAATAAGTTTCTTTCTCACTTATGCATGTAATATAAATAAAGTTTGTTGTTTGTATAAATATTTTATTCTTAAAATAGCTTATAAATCTGTTGTAATTATTCTCTAGTTGTATTATTTCAGGTGTAATTTTGCTTCCTTTCCTTTAGTAAAATATAACGTAACTTTTCTTTATTTCCTTTTTGTTATATAAAAATCTATTTTTCTAAACCAAAGTGTATAAAATAAAACAAGTATATTGATAAATTCATTGTGAGACTGAAAGGGCGAGTTAGGTGCCTAACCTCTTCCTAACTCGTAACTTAGTCCCTGAACCCAAATATTCTGGTTTTATTTTTTGTTTTCCTCTGTTTAACCATAAAATAGAGGTGACGACTCTGTAAACACACTTTTGAGTCCACAACGAGACTGAGAGTATTCCACACGTTCAAAGTTATGCAACTTATCCGCTTTTCAGTAGTGGGAAATGTTCGAAACGAGGTTCTCACACCAAGCAAAGAGTCAACTATTATACTATTATATTTTGTTTGTGATGTTTCATAATTTAATTAAAGAACCACTTTCAAAATTATGCTTATATTTTTCATAATCCTTCATCTTTACCCTACAATTGTTGTGTAAGTATATTGGTTGTGCTTGATTATTTTTGTAATTATAACTAACTTCAATGATATAAATATATCTCTTAATTATTAGACTTTTCAAACGTAGACTCTTTGTCAAAATGGACGAAATATTTAATTTGAGTTGGAGGGAGTAACACTTTTTGTTAAATTGGGGGTATATTGTAGCTAAGCATGATATTTTGAAGTTAATTCAGTCATAATGAAAATCCCCCCGTAAAAAGTCCATGTCATTGTTTTGTTAACGAAATTAAATATCCATTAATGATGTGGTCGGAACTTAATCAACAGAATATGTGACATTTTGTCCAAACTATTTATACATTGTTAATATTTTTCCACTAACTTTAGTACATTAGGAGCATTTGTAATATTGAAAGAACGGGCATAAATTGTTTTCCCCAAATTTTACGTTGCATAATAAGCAGTTTCCCCTAATTAGGAAGGAGTATTATTTTGTTACAGAACAGGAATGAAACACTTGTGCTGATTATTTGGCAAACGTGGGTAAAAAGGATGCATTGTCGAACCAATCTGTCGGCTTCAGTTTCTAAAGCAAGGTCTATAAGAGGGTTGTCAAATTGACAGATTTATCCTTTTAGTAACGGTAAAAGCATCTGGAACGGTCTCTTGTATAAAGCTTTATAACTTTATTGATATGTTTCTATACATCAATTTAAAATTTTAATTGACTTTATTATAAATATTTATATAACGCATAATGAGAGGTATTTTGGGTAGTTACTTGAATATTAGGAAGTCTATGTAATATAGAATTATTATACTCCATTCGTTCTACTAAAAAAATCCTTATTTGAAAAGTATAATTATTAAAGGATATATTAATGTCATTAAAGTTAGTTATACAAATTGTAAGCATAATTTTTGAAAGTGAATTTTTAGAGTGAAATATTCAAAAACAATATAGTCGACTCTTTGCTCTAAACGAATGGAGTATTAGGAAACCTTTTCCAAAAATACTGTTGGGTATAGGGCGGTGGATGGCAAAGAGTTTTTTGGTTGTATATATAGTCCAGTACTCCTATTGAATAAGGTCATATATTTTTCCAATTCTTCATAATATTACTATGGAACCAATGATGTATTGTAGGAGTTAACGAAAATATGATGAAAAAGTAAATATAAAATAGTAAATGTGTCTTTTAAAAGAAAAGTATAGAAACAAAATAATTCGTTTGGAACAAAACAAAGAGGACAACATGACATTTATTTAGGAATGAATGAAATATACTATTATGTTAGTATTTTAAATTGACAATGAATATTAATGGTTTAGAAAAAAAATTCAAAAAAAAAAATTAATATAAATATAAATAAATTATTTGGTGAACATAATACGTATTCCCTAAAAATATTTAATTATCTTCGAAATAATATATTTAATTTTGAAAGTGAATATTTTGCTACTTCATGCGTCCCAAACTTATTGTTCTGTGTAGACAATATAAAATTGTCTAACTAATTAAAACTCTGATACGAATACCAATGTATTAGAAAAAATAATTCTTAATACCCAAAACATCACGCAATAGAATAACTAGTAATCAAAATCAATCAATTAACAAATTACTCATGAATACTATTAAGGAAAATAACTTTTTTTATCAAACAACTTTTCTAAGCTTAACAATCACCTTCATGCAACTCACTGGCATGATACCATGAGACTCACGGCAAACACCATCTCCGTCAACTTCGAACAATCACCTTCATGCAACCTTCATTTTCACTGGCATGAAGATAACTTTTTTTTATCAAACAACTTTTCTAAGCTTAACAATCACCTTCATGCATCTCACTGGCATGATACCATGAGACTCAAGGCAAACACCATCTCTGTCAACTTCGAACAATACATGCCGGCTAGCTAGGGCCGGCCCACCTCAATAAACTCTCTCAATAATAACTCTAGTTGGATTGTGCTTGTTTTAATAGCCAACATTATGTTTGATCCGACGCACGGATTAAGAAAAAACAAATGACTTGATTATTAATATTAGTAATAGTGTTGTCTTAAAAAAAACTTTCAAACAAGATAATTTTAGTGATACAGAGGAAATGAATGCAAGACAATATTTTTACTCCCTCCATCCCTAAATTATCGTCTTGGTGGGCTTGACACACGATTTGAGAAAACAC
The DNA here is from genome assembly GCA_013146195.2 of Codonopsis lanceolata. Lineage (NCBI taxonomy): Eukaryota > Viridiplantae > Streptophyta > Magnoliopsida > Asterales > Campanulaceae > Codonopsis > Codonopsis lanceolata. The sequence goes on from CM028383.1 coordinate 72,202,527, forward strand.
ATTTGGCTGAATTATTAATATTAGTTTGATGCATAGTTTACTTTAAAGCCCATGTGTATGTGACTCATAATTAAAGTATAATGAAAAAGTAAGGGTAAAGTGGTAAAAGTGTTGTCCTAAAAAGAAAAGTTTCAAACAAGACAATTACTTTGAGACAGACGAAAAATGAAAGCAGGACAATAATTTAGGGACGGAGGGGGTATTATTGAGAAAGAATAAAATATACTTCCCCCGTCCCTAAATTATCGTTCTCCTGTTCTTTTTCGACTGTCCCAAAATAATTGTTCAGTTTGAAACTTACCTTTTTGGAATATCACTTTACCCTTAATTTTTCACCCTACTTTAATTATGAGCCACATACACTTGTGCTTTAAAGGAAACTATATACTAAACCAATATAAATAATCAAGTTAATTGTTTTTTTCTTAATCGGTGCACCGGGTCAACTAGAATAATAATTTAGGAACGAATGGACTATGATATTGGTCCATTCTATAAAAATTGGCAAAGACTTGTAGGACGGTCTTACGGATCCTAAATCCGTAAGACGGAGCATCATTTAGGAATTCACGAGTTAATAACTAAACATGTTAATGAAAGTCACATTAACCGGATAGCTGAGTTGGTGAAAATTGAACCTTTAAGGTTTAGCGCAATGAGGTTGCTGGTTATTAATGAGAAGTTCCGCTATTTGCTCCAGTGCCCCTGCACTTTCAATGTTTCTCGTCAAAATTATTATGTTTCCCACACTTTGCAGTTTAATCTTTTGTCAGTTCCGTTATCCATCCGTTAGCATCCATTGCCTTGGGATACTTGACGGATCCTAACAGACTTTGACGAAATACCAAATGAGACATTTAACGCCAAACGTAACATAATGAAAACACAAAAGTGACACATTTAAAGCCAAACGTGACATATTGAAAACACAAAAGTGACATATTTAAAGCAAAACGTGACACATTGAAAACACAAAAGTGACACATTTTAATATTAAAAGTGACACTGTAAAGGAAAATTTATTATAATTCTCATTAAAATACAAAGTAACACTCTTAATACTAAAAAGTAACACTCTTAATACTAAAAAGTGACACATTTAATACTAAAAAGTGACACTCTTAATACTAAAAAGTGACACATTTAATACTAAAAAGTAAAACTCTTAATGCTAAAAAATGACACTCTTAATACTAAAAAGTGACACTCTTAATACTAAAAAGTGACATATTTAATACTAAAAAGTGAAACTCTTAATACTAAAAAGTGACACTCTTAATACTAAAAAGTGACACATTTAATACGAAAACGTAACATTTTCAATGCTAAAAAGTGACATTTTTAAGGTCAATAACGACGATTTTTATTTATAAGGTAAAACGATACTTGTACGGTCAAAAGTAACAAATTTAATTCTAAAAAAAGTGACACTTTTAATGTTATAAAGTAATACTTTAATGTCAAACGTAATGATTTTTATTTATTAAAAAATGAGATACTTTACAAAGTGACAGTAACACATTTAAGACTAAAAGTGACACATTTAAGACTAAAAGTGACACATTTAAGCCCAAAAAGTAACACTTTTTTTTATGGAAAATTTAATAATTTTCATTAAAAGTGCAAAGTGACACTTCTAAGGCCAAAAGTGACACATTTTATACTATAAAGTGACACTCTGCATATATAAACATGAGGGGTGGTACTGTAATTTTCAAAAACTAAGGGGTTGTTTTGAGATTTCTGAATTTTACCTCATTTAACCTGGATAGATCCGTCTTACGGATAAGAACCGCCTTACGAGAGACCACCTCATAAAAATTTATAAGATTATCTGGAGCGAAAAATAAGTTTATAAATAGAAAGTTATAGTCGTATGGATAAACTTTTTAAAGATTTATCTAACATGTTCTCTAAATTGAGATTCAAATCTTTAATTACATATGAGTCAGCAGACTGTCCCATTAAATCTAAATCTCAGTCTAAAGATAAATTCAAATAGCAATACGTGGCGGTGGACTTTGCGGGGAATTGGGAACGAATAGGGAAATTCCCAGATGTATTCTAGGGAGAGATTGGATGTTTCTAGTCTTTGTTCAGTCTCAAGAAAGAAAAATGGCCATTGCTTCAAAGAGAGAGAATCCATGAGATAGAAAGCTTGATCCACAAAAGATCCAAACCCATTAAATTAGATTCCACACCACTTTGTTCTTACTCTGCATACATTGACGAGGACCATGATGCAAGTTCTGTTGGCTCGAATCAAATCATTGGCAAAGAAATGATCTTTTATTTACGGCGATGAAGCAGAATCTTCGCCACACAAAAGCGAGAAATCGATCCAAAGTACCAATTTTTCGGGTTCATGGATCCATGAAAACAGGGGAAGTTTCACAGAAGCTATGGAGGAAGGGTCTATCATGGATGATTTCTTGAGAACATAACGTAGAACGAAATAATGTTCTGGGCGAATTATCCGTCAACGATTATTGATAATAATGGGAATTTTTTGGGTGAATTTAGTCGTTTGGATGATGATCTTATCATTTGGGAATCAATTATTCAAGATTGAGTCCTTCGGTTGTGATTTTTTGATGAGAAATTACAGATTAAATTCTATTTTAATTGGTAGTTTGTATATGCTAGTTTATTCATAGTAGAATCAATAAGATGTCAAATAACATAATACATAGAATGTTGCATAATTTGTACACAAAATCAGGTACTTGTTCGGTGACGTTAACTATACTTAACTTGAAAAGCTTTGCCACTAAACTTTCATTTTCAATTTTTGTCCACCAGCCTTATAGTTCTAGCCTTTGTTCATTAACCCCCTACATTATCAAAAGCTCTATCCGAGTTGAGTGTGAGATGTAGTGAGGTACTTTAAAAAATAAATTGCACACCGGTCCACTTTAATAAATTTTTAACCTGATTAGTACCTATATTTTTTTAACTGCAAAAGTACACTTTCGTTAAATTCTTTCTTAAATGTGTCTCCTCCTCCTACCGTTAACTTGTCTTTTATCTTCTCCTTCAGCTCCTTCTTCCTCCTCCTCCCTCCTTGTCCTTCAAAAGATTTTCCTTTTGTGCAACAAATGCTGAATATTGGAAAGTACTAGAAAATACCGGAAAAGGGTATTCCAATCTTCTATGGTCGGGTATCCCAAGACCCATGTGTTCCAAATATGTGGTTATGTTTTAACAAAAGCAACTTTAAGAAATTTACTCAATTGGTCACTGCATTTCTTTGTGTAAAGACTTGGTTGACTTGTTGATTGCTGCTAACATCACATGTATCAATTCAAGCTTTTTGAACTGCGATGCATCAATTATGAATCATGATACATCATTTGTGAATCATGATGCATCATTTGGTCTGGTATTGATCCACAATTTGAAATTAGAATACATAAGTAAATCCAGATGCACAATTTTAGATTTGCGATTCAGAAACTCGATTCCCCATGCAAAATCTCAATGCATAATTTTGGATTTGATATGCAGAAACTGGATTCCTCGTGCAGAAAATCTCGATGCACAATTTTGGATTTTCGATGCAGCACGTTATGGCTCTAGAGATGATGGCCATGTGGGGAGCTGCCTCTTCGTGGTGCTCGGAAGCGAGGAGGAGTAATTCCTTGATTCCATATGTTAGGGAAGAACTCGAGATCATTTTCAAGAATGATCATGAGGACGAGCAGCCCGAGTGGGTTCCTCCTATCCCCCTTCCTTATAACGTGGTCATTCGAATGAACATCATTTTTAAGCAAGACCAGGATGGGAGTCTGGTCCTCGAGGAAAATTTCATCCTTCTCCTCCAAATCCCAATGAGACTCTGCCTCCTTCCCCTCCCGATGCTGAAATTAGAACTGACCAACTTTTCGAGGAGTTAGAGAATGCGAGGGATGGAGCTTGGCAAGCTGAGCCTTCTCTTCTCCACGCACCCGGGCACACAAAATCAGGCTTAGAGGGAACTTTTGTTCAAGCTGCGAGCCAATATTTTTGTAATTTCCTCGTTGTGTAATTCTCCTTGTTATTAATGGAAATTGAGTCTTACTACTTTTGCTCGATTTATTCATGCCTTTCTGCAATTCCTGATTGAATATAAGTGAATGTTTGCTCGCTTCACCGAGCTAAACTTATTGTGTGGATGAAATGCTAATGATTCTTCAAACACAGTGAATTTATTTAGAGCGATTGGCCAATAAGACTTTATGCCCATAATTTTTCAAGGTTTATTTGGCAAGGCCCTTTCTGCTTGTTTCTGCAGGCATCCAAATAATTGTTAAGGGGGCATATCCTTGCATGATCGTGTGACGGCCAAGTCTTCTTGACAACTTATTAACTGGGCATGCCATGACTGGTTGCACGGTGACCAGAACTGTTAATAGCCTATTATCTAGGTCAAACAACAGCTAACCGGGTAAATCCCATCTTGCTCCTATAACAACAAGATTTGTTAGTGGCTATTTGGCTGTGGGTAAGGCCCCTTCTTGTATCAAGGCATCCAAACAATAATTTAAACTGGGCATGGCCCTGCTCGCTCATAAAGAGATCAAGTCTTATCTATATTGTTTAGGTATACATAATTACCAATTGGGCAAGGCCAAGCTTGTTCATCATGCGAGCAAGGCTTATCGATTAACTATAAAAAGAATCATGGAATGAGTAAACACTTTGCGCTTTGAATTAGAAATTTTGTTGTTCTCATTAAGTAATTATAATCATAAATACAACTTGAATCCACACAAATCTTATCTAGTTATTATACTTTCTCAGATTATCTGCATGCCAAGGGTGTTTCAGATCATTTCCATATAGAGTCCTATGTGTGTAGGTTCGTTCTCTGACTATATTGGTAATTTGGCAGGGACATTCTCAATTAGTTGATAGTTTTCCCCTTTCTTCCCGTCGACTTGTTACTTTTATGTTTCTTATGATCCAATCCCCAACCATAAACGATCTTTCTCAGACATTTATGTCATGATGAGCTTTAGCCTTCTGTTTGTAGTTGACCATTCTTAACCGAGCATCCAACCTCCTTTCCTCGAGCAACTCTAAGTCGATCACTCGAGCAAGCTCGTTGTTATATTCGTTGTAGTGGGCTACCCTGTAGCTTGGCACCGGCAGTTTGACTATCATAGCTTCGAAACCGTAAGTTAAGGCAAATGGTGTTTCGTTTGTTGATCCCCAAACGATAGTTCTGACCACCTATAAAGCTGCGAGCAGCTCATCAACCCATCTCCCTACTCGACCCTCTAAGTTACTCATAAGAGCAAGCAAGACTTGTTTGTTCGCGGCCTCAACTTGGTCGTTTCCTTGTGAGTAAGCTACTGATGATTGCCAGTGCTTGACGTGCATGTGTTCACAAATTATCGTGAATTTGTTCGAAAATTGGGTATTGTGGTCGGATACGATAGCTCTCGGGAGACCAAAGCAGCACCAAATGTGGTCATGGATAAAGCTAATCACATTATCCTCTGTGATATTGACCAATGGCTTCACTTCAATTCACTTGGTGAAGTAATCGATGGCCATTATGGCGTACTTATAGCTTGAGCGAGCAAGAAGGAAAGGTCCAATAAGATCTAATCCCCACATATCAGATGGTCAGGCCACCACCATTGGAGTCTTTTCGGTGGAAGGCTGTGGAGACCCGACCCGGGCCCGAGGAGGAACCGCGGTCGGACCGCCCAAATAGGGGGGAAACAAGTGGACAATAAACATGCAAGGACTCATTTTAAGAAAACGACGTGACGCAACATTAGAGTCGTAGCACGCCTCGGCCCTAAAGGGCCGGTATTTTTAAAACTTTTAAAACCTGATAAAACAGTTAAACAATTAAACCAAGTCATCGGCGACACTACATGCCGGAACCCAAGCTAACAGTTTATGGACAGGAATTAGATAAAAGCTAATAGTATGCTCAGCGGAAGACTTATACGTAGTGAACTATTATACATGATAACCAAAACTCGGCTTACACAATGCCCACATAAAGGGGTTACAAGTACTACAAGAGTTAAACTACAAGTAGCTAATAGAAGCAACAAGATCAAGTTCTATACAAATTCCCAAGCATAGTCTAATTGACTTGCTTTAACCCATCGTCCTTGCAAAATAACAAAAGAACTGAAGAGGACATCTAGACCACCTCTTCAAACTGCAACGGCGGACAAAAGGAGGAACAAGGCACGAACACCGCAATCCTCAACGAGAAGGACCTGTCTTGCTAGGATCTAAAGTAGTAAAGGGGAATGGGTAAGTCATAAAGACTTGTAAGCTATCAATCATGCATGTCATGGCAATATGCATCATACAAGGCAAGATATAGTCACATAAGCATAGAGGTCATATATCCAAGATGCACATTGTTTCACATAGGTGCTCGAAAATAAATCACATAGGATAAGGATATATGGAGAGCCGGGCCGCTACGTAGTTCCTGCATACAAGCGTTATCTGGAGTGTGCATGTGTCAGATGCGTGTAAGTACATCGACCTTCCGAGGGAATGCCCGGGATAGACACCAATGATGCTCGTATTGATTACAGCAAGGGAGCTACTTCCCCACTGTGGCCACAGTGGAGGCGTGTGTGAACAAGGACAGGATGCCAGCTGGACTCATGCAAATGTCAAGTAGTGTCTACTTAACAAATTCTCAAGTAGGGAACGAGGTCGACAAGAGCGATCTCGTTCATGACAAGTAAATATTCTCATCAATTAACAAGCAGGATTGAGTTCGACAAGAGCGAACTCAACATGTCAAATAGGTATTCTATTACATGACATCAAGAATCAAGCATGGTAATCAATCCAATTCAATAGTCTAGAATTATCATTCTTAGAGAAACGTGTTTAGAACGTCGTAGGGATTGATCATTGAGCCGGTATTGTTCAATGGCTCACTTAATTTGACTCCGTTGAGTCGTCTCTAACAATTCATCCAAGAGAGTTAAGATGCTAAATGCATCCAAAACCCTTTTCTAAGTTCTCGTATCGAGTAACTAGGCCGTTAATCCACTTAACAACCATAGTCAAGAATTATCATAAGTTCAACATTTCATAATTCAAGGGAACTTTAGAATCATTATTTCAAAAGTTATCAAAAGCCAATAGTCCAAGAACATTAGTTATTCCTAGGAAGACATAGAACACATTTGGTTCTAAGCATAGGACCCAATCAATAGGATGAGCAATTCATAGCATATGAAACCCTAGAATTCATAATCTTCAAGAGTTATCAAAAGTCATTAGTCCAAGAACAATAGTTGTTCCTAAGGAGGCATAGAACATATTTAATTCTAGGCATAGGACCAAAAACAACAAGATAGATATATCATTCAAAATCCTTATAAACTCAACTCATCATCAAGCATGACATGAACATGGTAGAAGCATGGGAATCATGAGAAGAAGGGGACATGGCAAGTCTAACATACATCCTAAGGGGAATCAATAGCTTACCTTTCACCAAGGAAGAAGATAGGAAGAGCACAAATAAATTGGTTGAGAATGATCAACACCTCAAGCTCTACACTTTTGAAGAAGGAGGCTTGAGCAAAGGATGAGGGGATGATGGAGGACCAAGAGAAAACCTTCAAGGAGCCATGGAAGAACTTGGGAGAAGAAGAATTTTCGTTCTTGAAGAGTGAAGGTGAAGAATGAAGGTCAACAAATCTGGTTGTGGCTTATATTGGCTGAAAAACTGAGTGGGACAAGTGTCACTCTCTTGTGGTACAAAAATATCTGATTTTGTTTGTTTAATTCTCACTAATGGTTGGTTAATCCACACTTAAAACATGTTAAATAATGTTAGGACATAAGCAAGGGGTGTTAGGAAGGTTTAAGTGAGGTTTAGAAGTGGTTTGGAAAGAGGTTTGAGTGCCAAAGTTCGTACACAGCAGAACAGGGAAAAATCCCGTAAGTTGCTCCCAGAAGATGAGGCGGGCGCCTCACATAATCCAGGCGGGCGCCTGGGATGCAGAGTCTGGAGCTGATTTTTGAAATGCTCCCAGAAGTTGAGGCGGGCTGGTGCACAAATTTCGATGCGGCCGCCTCGACTAGGCCTTGAACTTGGTCTAAACATGCTCTAAATGATCCCAAACTCATGGGCAACCATTCTAAGGTCTAACCCAACCCAAAACAAGTCAGAAACACACCCGAACAACACCCGGGATAAGGTAAAACAAGGCTCGAATCAAGCGACGAATGGCTAACGAATCAAACACCAATCAAGCACCAATCAAACTAGGATAACTTGCGCACGGACAAGGCTTGTTTAAACATGGTTATGACTTGAATACAAGTCCAAGAACTCAACGAACATTTCGCACGTCGAAACACAAGCAATACGGGCAACGATGGGAAATCGCTAAGGGCGAAACAAAGAAATCAAACCGGCGATTCAATAAGCAAGCTTACATGATTCTAAACATGTTAAGAGCTTCAAGAATGATTTAAGAATGCTTCTAAATTATATATATATATATATATATATATATATATATAGACTAAGTAAACATGCTCACAATCAACGAGAATGCATGAAGGCAAGCACACAATACACATGCAAGAATCCGGGGTGTTACAAAGGCAACATTGGGATGTCCACAAATCATTGCCACTTGCAGTTGCATCACTTCGTAGACTAATCTAGTAATATCCCGCGTACAAGATCTTTTCTGCCAGGGTTCTAGATCCTGGATGACCCCCACATGCTCCCTCGTGGGCCTCTTCGAACAAAGCCTTTGTCATTTCTGGTCGGACACAACGAAGCACATGCTTGACTTTTGGCCGCTTGTAGAGAACTCCTCCGACCACAGAGTATCGACATACTTGATTTCATATGATTCTAGCTTTGACTTTGTGTATGGGCAGGATTCCTTGCTCAATAAAATCTTTGTAGTCGTCGGTCCAACATCTGTTCACTGATTTGATGTCCATCATTACCTCTATGTCGATTGAGGGTCTCTGTAGATAGCCGATCATCACAGATGGATTCAGAATCGCAATTTCATCTTCGGTCATTTTTGACAAGTAATCATCCCGCAGATTATATGCTCGGTTAATCCTCACTATTTCTCAGAATTTGAAGTTTTTAGTAATTCCTTGACCAACTCACAATATCTGACCTAAGCAAGGTTATGAACCCCAATTTTTATGTAGCATAAAAACCAGTTTCCTCTAATTAGGAAGAAGGAAGTATTATTTTGTTACAGAATGGGAATGGACTTGTGTTGATTATTTGGCAAATGTGGGTGAAGATCAAGACTCTTATCTTGTGCAATTGTTAAAATGATATTCGTAGATACATGATAGGAATAGATATTAGGGGACTTACTCAAGGGCGTGAATCATGATTCATGAGACAATCTAAAAATAAATAAAGGAATGCATTGACAAATCAGAAAATTTCATTGGAGTAGGCTTCAGTTTCTAAGGCAAGGTTGACTTAGACATTCACAAACAGTTCATGGTTCGAACCGTGAACCAAAAAGTGGAGAATCGCCTGTAAGAACCAAATCATCTGTGAACCAGAGCTGGAGGTTTACCGGTCCAGTTCTAGTTCTTCCATTAGCCATCAAAGTGAACTAGCGGTTCGAACCGTGGTACCGACGGTTCCAATGGTCATAATCAAAAAAGAAAAGCAAAACGAGATGGACGACCCAGATCATCAAGAAGCGGCAAAACGGTCTTGTGACCGTTTTGTGGTGTTTTTGACGAAAAAAAAAAATATTTTTTTTCCTTTTTTCCTAACCTATAAATACTCCCACTCTAGATCTCTTCAATATTTTCCTACTTCTAATCTCTCCAATTTTCTCTAAACTTTTCACATCTCTATTATCCAAATCTTCAAATCTAAAGTTACTACTCTCCAATTATTTAGTAAGTTTACCAACTAATTTTTATTAATTACGTCTGTAATTATATATAATATTTATTAAGTACTCTAAATTATATTAATTATGTTTTTAATTATCTATATTATTACTAAGTACTATTATTTTCATTATTAGTTATTAAATTTATATTTAAGTACTTTAATATTTATTGTTTTTGTTTTACTATTATACTTACTAGTTATTAATTGATGTTAATTACATACGTTTTAAATTATTTACGTTTACTATTATACATTTATACAAGTAACTAGATTTTATTATGTTATTACATTTTATTTTTTAAAAAAAATTCTTTTTCTCGATCTAGAATGAACAAAGGAAAGGGAAAAGCTCTCCAACACCCCAAGCCGAAAATAATGATTCCACAAAATGATCCTCGCTTCCCACTCGATGATAGATGTTGATAAAATTTAGAAGCGCCAATCAATTTAGATTTTAGTGATGATGAATTTGATCCAAACAATCTAATAGGTGATGAGTCGATAAATCCCCAAATCAATACCTCTGAAACTCATCCTCTTATTCAAGAGAATATCACTCAAATCGAAGGTGCATGTAAAAACAACGCGCACGAGGTCCTAGTGATGACCCTTTTTTGTGGGTAGATAATTTTATCAGTACAAGAACTTAAAAAAGAGCATGAGGTGATGAAAATACATTAGAACTTCATTTATATTTATCAACTACTTTCAGTCCTATACAACATCATGATATTTTAAAGTGGTGGGCGAGAATGACAAAAAATTATGCTACCCTATCATTAATTGGATAAGAGGTCCTAGCTAATGATACATTAACCATCGCCGATGAACAAGCATTTAATTAGCTTGTCCGTCTACGTTTTGGATGAAAAAAATATCAAGGTTGAGCTTAGTAAATTTAGAACATCAACTTTTGGTGGACGATTGAGTTGAAGTAACCAATCGAACACAAGACAAGGTAGTTACTTCTAAGGAGGAAGAGAGTTTTGATGAGGATATTGTGGGTGCCCCGGAGTGCTCCCGGACCCCGCGCACCCTTTTCTAGGGGAGCACGGTGTGCGGAAGGACATCACACTTTCCATTCCATCCTCCATTGTTTAGGGGAAGACAAAATTAAAAGTGCAGAAAGAGTGTTGTCTATAAGCGCGCTGAATACGCATCGGTCACCGAGTCTGCTTTAGTCCATTATGAGTGCTTTGGATTTCTCTGTATCTCATCCTCCCTTGTTTATGGGAAAACAAGATACAGAAAACGCATCACCCTTTTCTTTCCCATCATCCCTTGTTTAGGGAAAAAAGTGTAAAAAAGTGTAAAAAAAGGATTGCGTGGAACACGCCCTGCCTCACTATGGACTGTTGTACATTCTGGGTCACTATGAGTGCTTTGGGTTTCCTGTATCTCATCCTCCCTTGTTTAGGGGAAAACAAGATACTTAAAATGCATCACCCTTTTCATTCCCATCGTCCCTTATTTAGGGGAAAACGGATGAATCCGAGCAGCATAATAATAGCTCTTTTTAATGCTATTTTCTATATAAATCCGAGCAGCATAACTGCTTATATTTTTTACATTGGGCCGAATGAAAATAGCACTTTTATATAAAAATCTCTTAAAGGCTTACCTTTAAAAGCGTAGGTTATGCTCGCTCTGTCCTTCCGAGAGAGGGAGTCTTTTCCTGTTGTTGCAATTTTAGGTAGAGTAACTGCTTCCGAAAGCTGCTTCTAGGCACCGTGAAATGAGCAGAGCAACTGCTTACATTTTTGCAGTTGTTTGTTTGTTGCTGGCGGAAATCGGGCAGAGCAACTGCTTGCTTCTCGTGGATTTGACATTTGGATTCGGGTAGAACAACTGTTCTTTTTAGGATTTTTGGACCGGAGAAATAGGGTGGAATCCTAGCTGGAAGGCTAAGGTTCACTTTGACCGGTTGGATTTAAGTTTGGAGGAGATTTGACGGAGCTTCAAGGCTTATAGGAGGAGGGGTACTCTCTCTCTCTCACAATCGCTCTCACTTTGTAAACTCAACGCTGTGTGTGAATTGTGTGCAATATGAGTGAGAATGATTTCTTGGCCCTCAATTCTAAAGCCGAAGCCCTCTATTTATAGGCTGAAGAAGGTACCTCGTTGTCTTTAAATTTTCTTCTCTGTGTTTCGTCAGCTTGTACCGTGCACTTGAGAGCTTGTACAAAATGTCAAAACGGAAGTGCACTATTAGGCCCTGGGTGCTGACCCCATAGGGTCTGGGCGCCGCGCCAGGTTTGCATGGTGGTGGCGCCTGGATCCATTTTTAGCCTGCTTTTTGACACTTTGGCCCCTACATTTCACTGTTTTACGCATCATGCTGTTCCTTTTGCATTTTCAAACCCTGTAACTTGGCATTTGTTAACTGTTAACAGGTCTTGATATCGCATGTCATGTCACATACCAGGGGTACGAAATTGGGGTGTCTACAGAGCCCCTCAACGATGGAGTTTGCAGGTAACCCGCAGCTTACCGAGTAAACGAACATCGTTGATAAGAAATAGACTCCCTAATTTCGTGGAAATTATAATGGGGAGTGATGCAACTGGTAGCAGTTATAATGCAGCAGTTTACAATGCACATCAAATCTCGCATATCCTAGACATATTTAGTCGGTTATAACATGTTATCGTAGTTTGTAAGTAGATATGCAAATTAAGTGCTCTGATGGTCTAACCTATCGAAGTAGGCTGCCTACATATCCCTTAATAAAAGGAATCAAACCAAACGTAGTTCGGCCTGATGCAAACAAACAACGCTAGGTGGAATACCAAGATCAAACATCGCATCCTCAAAGTGTCAAACCCTTTGTCAAACACGATGGTGGGATAGATCGCATCCTTCGGGCAGGGCCCTTCGTCGGAGTACGATAACCTTTTCACTGGCCCGGGGCACGCGACCCCCTCACAGAAAAGGTTGAACACTTAGGTGGAACTCATCATAAAACATTGCATCCTTAGGGGTGGACATCCTTCGTCGAATGCAATGGTGGGACCAAGATTCAAGTTTGATAATTCGTCTCGGGGTTATGCCCCGTGAGGAGATGATCCTACCCTACTCCTAGAAAGCAGGAAAACATTGCATCCTCAAGGGTGGACATCCTTCGTCGAATGCGATGGTGGAACACATCATAAAACATTGCATCCTTAGGGGTGGACATCCTTTGTCGAATGCAATGGTGGGACCAAAATTCAAGTTTGATCATTCGTCTTGGGGTTACGCCCCGTGAGGAGATGATCCTATGCTACTCCTAGAAAGCAGGAAAACATCGCATTCTCAGGGGTGGATATCCTTCGTCGAATGCTATGGTGGAACCAAGTGAGATGCATGCAGGTAAAATATGAATACTTCTTTACCTTTCTTTACCTTTTCTTGCTTTTGCTCTGTCACTGCATTTGCTGATTCTGCTACCATTGCTGCTTTTGCTGCTTCTGTTGATCTTGTTGATCTTGCTGCTTCTGCCGCCTTCCGCTGATCTTGCCGCCGCTTCTAGCTTTCCGCCTTTCCGATATTGTCGCTTTGCTTTCGCTACCTTTGCTTTTGATTTCTTGTTGCTGAGTTTTTTTTCTTCTATGTTTCTGACTTTTGCTGGAGATTTCCTTTTGCTGTTGTATTTCTTTTTCTTCATTTTTCTTCCTTGCATTTTTCTTTTTTGCTGCGCTTCTTGCATTTTTCTTTCTTGCTATGCTTCTTGCATTTTTCTTGCTTGCTGCTTTTTTTCTTTCTTTTTTCTTTCTTGTTTTTCCTTGTTTTTTCATTTTTTATTTCTTTTGCTGAGGATTTTACCTTTGCTGTTGCTTTTTCTTTCACTACTGCTGCTTTTTCTGCTTTTCTGACCCTTTTGCGGCTGGCCTGCTGGGGATGTGAGCCTCATTTTGAATTTCTGATGGATGACCGTCAGTTTTTGTTAACAAAGCTAACTTGGTTAACTTTCCGTTAAGCTTTAAGGGCCTTTTTGCAATTTGGGAAACTTGAGGACTTAAGTGCTGAACTTTGATCTTTGGAGGGGGAAAGCGAAAATTCCCTGTTTCTTCCTCATAAGTGACGGGCAGTGAAGTAGAATGTAGCAGCTTCTTCACTTCATTTCCTTCTTCGTTCTTTTCTCTGCCATTGTTGCTACCGACGAGCTTTCTTCGTCATTTCTCCGCCTTTTCTCGATTTTCTTTCACCAAATTGTTTGTTTTGCTTAATAGACGGCTTCTTCCTCCAGATCTCGGAAGGGAAAGACACCAAACATACCCAGATTCGAGCGAGGAAAGGAAGGAACTTCATCCCTTGATCTGAAATCACGTTAGATATCTCTAATCGAAGGACGACTGGGGCAATATCCTTCGTGATTGGAATACACACGTGTCCAATCTTCCGATTCCCGCTATAAGTTTCTTTTTTACAAACCCATTTGGTTGAATTCTCATATCAGCTAGATTTCTTTGATGTTTTGGACTTTTGGAGCATACCTGTTCGGCTGTTCTTGCTTATGATGTTTATGCATGCAATTTATGTGCTAAAAATGATGTAATTTGGCAATTATTCATAGCAAAAATATGAATTCATGCTATTTATTTTTGCGATGCATACTTGAAATAATTGGCACTATTTGACTCTGCGATGCATATTTCATGTAACTGGTTTTTTTTTATTTACTATATGATGCATGTTTGAGCTTCAAAATATTTTTTATGATGCATACCTATGCAATAGACTTTTCGGATACGTGATACATTTTTTTGGATATATTTTTGAACACATTTTTGGATGCATGCAAAATGTAAAAGAAATGATTTATGCAATAATATTCATTTTTACGGATGCATATGTTGTAAAGATGTATGCCAAATGCAAATAGAATATTTTCTTTTCATTTTTGCAACATTTTTTTAATGTATGCGAAAATGCAATTATTTGGAAAATGAATGCAAATGATGATTTGCTAATGCATCCATACATCATTTTTATTGGATTCATGCATGGGAATGCAAATGTAACATAGAAAAAATTTAGATGCTTGCTAAAATGCTGCATGAATATATTTTTTTTTAATGTATGCGAAAATGCAACATGTGTTTATTTTTTAATGCGAAACACTTTTTTTTCCTCCTTTTTTTTTGAACTGCAAAAATGCAAAATTACTTTTCGAATGCAAATACTCTATTTTTTTAATGCAGGAATGCAACATTTTTTTTATAAAAAATATGGCCTAATTTAATGACATGCATAGGAGATTTAATAAAAGATAGGAATTTTACCTTTTTTTTTTTTTTTGATGCTGAGATGCTTCTGTTTTCTCTTTTTTTTTTCTTTTCTTTTCAGACGCACAGGACCCTGACCAGGATTCTGGCAAGCTGCGCCATAGTTCTAGACATCTATAACTTAATGCCCGTGGCGGCACGAGTTTTGGTGGAGTCTTCTGGCTTTAGCGAGTTTCTGTGGGCCTTCCGTCCCTTCCGTAGCTATTTACCTATTTTTGACGTTTTGCGGGACTACTGGTGGGACACCACCCACACTTTTCATTTCAGCTGGAGGGAGGTGACTTTGACCCCGTGTGATTTTGCTGCTATCATGGGTATTCCTACCAGCATCGGCCGGACTTTGGAGACGGATTATACCCTCCGTCATCATCACGACATGGTGGAAGATCTCCTGGGTTTTGTACCCGAATATAAATCTGCAGATGAGATCTTCATTGGCAGTGTTAAGAGCTGGCTTCTAGCAAACGCCGGGCAGGTTGATGAAAATGATAGCGAGGCTGTAGCTCGCGTTGCAGGGCGTTCTTGTTCTTTTTCCTGGGGATGTCACTTTTTGCCAATTCTTCCACCTCTTTAAGGGTTTTCTTCCTGGGATGTCTGCGGGACTTGGACCATGTTATTGACTATGACTGGTGATGTGCGCGAACGCAACACGGGCAAGATTACCCGGTCGTATCAAGTAATAAAATTCGAAGTACGAGTCGATCCCACGAGGATAGAGCTAGAAATAAATCCTAAGTACTAAAATTGGGCACACCTAATTTTATCTAAGCTAACGGAAATTAGATTTAAAATAAAAATAAAATAAACAAAATAAAAGCAATAAAGTAAACTAGATTAACGCGATGATGAAACGGCGGCAACATCAAATCAAGGTTAAAAAGGTAGGATTGTGATATTTCTAGTCTAGCCAATGCTTAATTTAACTCTCTATATTTTTCTTAACTCAAATTTTTGGTAGTCGGGTGCACACTAATATTTTCTACGGGCTTTCGCTACGTATAGAAAACCTAGCTATCACTTATCTTTGTTACGGGCTCATATCATCGCAACACATAACCAAGGGGAGAAAATAGCCGCGTGGTAGATCAAGCACCCAATGATTATCTACGACCTTCGACAATCGGTGTGCCTTAGAGACGTAAACAATTATCACGATTTTTGAAATAATAGGAAGGGCTTTCGCTTCGTATCCTATCATTCTAGGGTTCATTTAATGATTCATGACTTCATTAAAAGCATTAAGCACACAATGATAATAACCAAAAATATATGAGTAATACATCAAATAGAGAGAAATTAAATTAAAACATCACATTCAACATAGATAATAATCACAATCCAAAAATATATTTAGCTCATCCTCAAGGTATCAAAATAAATGCAAAGTTTCTCCAAAAAATTACAACATTAAAATAGATAAAGAGGTGGAAGAATTAAACCAATTAATGTTGCAAATCTTGGTTGACTTTACTTAATCTTGCTCCCTTGACCCTTGATTTGATGCTCCAAGCCTTCAAAATTGATGTATTTTTTATTTAGGTGAAGAGGTGGAGAAATGGAATTAATGGAGTTTTGTAAAAGTTTTAGGGCTGTTGCCCTAAAACCTTAAGGCTCCTGTTCAAAATATCCCCCCGACTGGAATGATAAAAATGGAGGCAACAAAGAATGGATGCAAGTCAGAGGTATAAAGGGAACAACAAGGGAGTTTGGGGGCAAAAAAGGAAGAAGAAAGGAGAAAATGGGGGCAGAAATGGGAGAGAAAAGACAGATGGGTCGCGGACAGGATCATGGGGCAACCAGGAGAAAGGGCGCGGGTCGGCCCAGGAGAAACGAGTGAGAGAGTGTGAGGGAGAGTGGGCTTGGAACGCGGGCAGGAGGTTCATGGCTGGGCCGGGTCTTTTGGATCCATCAAGAGGAGCACGGGTCGCTGCACTAATGGAAAGGGATGACGTGGGGCATTCTGGTGGAGGCAGCGCATTAATGAAACTTTCATTAATAGCGCCGTCCTCCCCTTCATTTTAGATAATTACTCCAGCTTCCCTTGCTTCCAGAATAGTACTCCGGTGCCCCTGACTGTGACGACCCGACCCGAACCCCAATGCGAGATCCCGAGTCGCGCCGTCCAAATCATCAATAAAGCAAGCATGCATAGTAGGATCACAAAAATCATGTGGCGCAACATCGCATACAAACAACAACTCGGCTACACTTGGCCGGAAAAACAACCTAATTTAAGCAAGTCATCGGCGACGCATAACAACTACTCCTACAATTATTAACACATGCTTAAAATAACCTCAACGGCCACAACATGCCGGAGACAATAATATCAACAATAAATAACGAGCTTTAGCGGAAGAAAACCGTAGTGAACCATACACATATAAACAAGCTCGACATGTAAGTCGGCATACCAAAATATTACAGTATTAAGTAGTTAAGTATATTACAATAACATCAAAACAACATAAACCCAAGCTAAGTCTACATGACTTGCTTCCCATCGTCCTTACCAAAATAAGAATCTAAATAACCAAAGTCCAAAATAGCAACCTGCTAAAACAAACAACCAACGAGTACAAGCGAGTCTATCCCGGACCGTCTCCTCGGCTCGGATCTAAGGAAAGACAAAGCAAACAAATAGGGTAAGTCGAAAGACTTAGTAAGTTACAAAAATGCATGTTCATGTTATAGCATGACATCTATCTCATTTATCATACATGATCATCGTATAGCACTTAGCACATAGTTCACGTAAGTGCGGGAAAGTAAATCATACAAGTAGGATATGATAGTCACGGCCGCTTCGTAGATCCTGCAATAAAACTTTATCATACTTTATCGTGCAACATTGATGCTCTGTGAATGCATCAACTTTTATCAAGTACCACTCGATCTAGATAGCAAGCCAATGCGGCACTTAACTGATACGCAAAGGGCTACTTCCATTGCGCCAACAATGCCAACAATGGAGGTGTGTGTGAAGTCTTAGGTGCGGCGATCCATAGCGAGCACGAATCCCATAATTCGTGAAGGCGATGCATCGTCCCACCTTGACCCGATAAACAAACCAAATAATGCCAGCTGGACTCAATGTGATGCACAAGTAGATATTTACTTGACTAAACCAATCAAAGACCGAATTCGACAAGAGCGAACTCGACTAACCAAGTAGGGTATCAATCTCTACTATAAAATCATATCAAGGCAATTAAATTGCACAAAACCAACCTTTCATAGAAACTTGTTATAACAATCAAACCAATCTCATACTTGAGTAAACCAATCAAACGGTGTCCAAACTTTGTAGGGATTGAAACTAGGGTTAAACACGTTCAAATATTCCCTAAAGTCGACTCCGTTGAGTCTTTGCTCTAAATTCCCAAATTTGGAGAGATTGAAGCTACATGCTTCATATCCCAACCTAGGTCATTTCTAGGTTCAACAAGGTTATAAACTCACCAAGGCAATGCAAAGTGATTCAAGTTCATCATAGAGTTCATTTCATAGGATAGAACACATACAACATAACAACACATAATGTAGGCTCCATTTAGGGCATTCTCTTGTGAACAAACATCCAACAACAAATAATATACATGTCTCTAACATGTTTAAAACTTAAAATAGGCAAGATGAAAGAGTAATATAGGCTTTCACAAGCAAGCATTTAACCTATACATGCTCCTAACAAGATCAAAATCTCAACATACAACAATATAGCATGTAAAGCATACAAGTGCCCTCATTGACCTCAACCAACATAGACTTTGCTTCCTTAGGGTCAATGAGAACTTAAAGAAGAAGATGATAAAGAAGGTAACTTACTTGATACACACCAAAGAAAGAACTAGAAGAAACTATTCGGATGGAAATGCTCCCCTTGATGAGCTCTTCAACTTTAATGAATGGCTCTTGGGCAATGGATGAATGGTTGAAGGTAGATGATGATGAAGACCTCAAGCTACCATGGAAGGACCTTGGAGAAGAAGAGAATTCGTTTTTGCAAGAGAGCTCAGCAAATGAGAGGGATAAAGAGCTGATTGTGGCTTATATTGGTCAACAAAGTGAGTGGGACAAGTGTCAATCACTTGTGGTCCCTTTTCCAATCTGATTTGGGGGTTAATGATCAACTAATGGACCCTTAATCTAACTTAGAAATCTAGTTAGGGATGTTAGGACTTAAGTAGGAAGGGTTAGGGAGGTTTAGGATAGGTTTAAGTAGGGGTTGGAAGTAAGCAATTCGTCAAATCCCGAAACAGGAAGAAATCTGCCCGTAGCAGCAAACCAAGTGAGGCGGGCGCCTCACCTGGGCCCATGCGGCCGCCTCAAGTACTGAGGCTTCCCCAAAGTGCAGACCAATCAGCAATTACTCCCAAAGAGACAAGGCGGCGGGCGCCGCAAGGTGCCATGCGGCCGCATGAAATAGGTTTGTTCAACCTTAACCTCTAAAACATGATCTAAACTTGGTCTAAATGGTCCCAAACTTTTGGGCAACCATTCTAAGGTCTAACCCTACTCAAAACACATCGGAAACGCACCAACAACCCCCTAAGGCTAAATTCAACGACAAGGCGCCATTCCACAAACAAGTTTATATGATTCTAAAATAGGTTTGTTTCAACATGAATTATGAAATAGAACTTCTAAAATACGACAACGAGAGGAATCGCTATAAATTCAACGAAAACCGGCGATAAAACAAGTTTATATGATTCTAAAATGTTATGGACTTCTATTTATATAATTCAAACATTTATATAACAAGTAGACATGCTCAACAATCAACCAAGAAAGTAAGAAGACAAGCATACAATGCACATGCAAGAATACGGGGCGTTACACTGACTTTCGGATTTTTGCTTGCAAAGTCCTTCTGCTCCCAGACTTCGCAAATTCATCCTCCGTTAGCTCAGTTAGCTTCAGATAGGCTGCTGCACAATGAAATCTTTGACGAACTTTAACGGCAAGTGTCAAAATTTAACATTAAAGCCCGGAATTGCCTCGATTTGCAAATATTGAGCCATAAAACCTTGAATATGTTTGAGATACCTACATGAAGCACAAAATACATAAAAATAGTATCTCAAATGCAACTAATTATTAACCAAAGCTCAAAATAACCAATAAAATTCCAGAAAATTAATGAAATAATAGAAAATTATAAGCTTATCAACAGGGGGCGGACAGGTCTGGCTGAGCTTTATGCCTCCATGGATAGGGCAAGCCGCAATGATTCACCAACTCTTAATGGCTTCGCTCTAGCTTGGGAGGTATCCTTCCATTTTCCTGCTTTTGTTTTCTCTTTTTTTTCATTAGCATCATTTATCATTTTTTTTTGTTTTCACTTTTTGTTTTGTTTTGTTTTGTTTTTTTTTTTGCTAATTCTCTATATTTTTTTTGCAGATCTGGACTTACTCGGTTTTTCATTTTACCCCGGGTCCATTGCGCCATCGCGTTCACGAGCCACCTTATCTGGCCGAGTTTGTGAATGCTAACCGAGTAGGGCCGGATCGGGATGGCTACTGCTTGGATAAGGTGATGTCATGATAGGATAGGGCGCGGCACCGTACATTTATTTCCTTGAGAAGTGCAGTGGGACCTTATATGATCACTCTGGAGATGAGCAGATGCCAGATACTGATGGTCTCTATCATTGTTGATTCGTTGTATATGGACAAACGGGTCAACCGCCAGCATTCCATGCTCCCGACATTTCCAGTGACTCCCCCTGCACCTCCTCCTTGGGTGATTGTCCCGGATTTCTTGCCGAACAGGTATTTATTGTTGATTATTTGAATATGTTTCTTGATAATTTAATTATCACCTTGCATATTCCATACATATTGATTTGCTTGCCCCCATTACAAGTGAACCATCACAAGTGGCTAAAAGGTCTACGTACCGGTTAGTGTGGCAACTTGTATGATTTCACATAGGTCTTAGATTAGGTGTGACCTGATCTAGTCCTACCTTCTGGTGGTTGTCGAAACCAACAATAATAATTCTTGCTTCTCAAAATTATGGATTTGTAGTAGTGGTAAGCAAGGTCGTATCCACTGAGATTGGTTAGACTTAATTTTGATATAGACTTTTGTAACCAAAAAAATAAAAAATAAAAATGGGGGGGGGGGTTTGAGATTTTTTTTGTGAGAAAATTGAAATAAACTAAAAATTACTAGCAAATAATTAAGTGAAAGTGATTCAATATGATGAAATATCCAACCAAATGAACAATCTCAGTATTGATTCGTGGACTTGATCATAGATGCAAAGATTAATTTCTCCATTCTCTACTAAACTGGTTATGGTTATTGGTACGACCTAACAACCTGCCTCTCCTTACTTTTTCGATAATCAGGAAACGTTCTCTAATTATTTCTCTAGCCAATAAACAATTCTAGATACGATCATAGAATTTAATTTATCAACAACATTACAATGTAGAGAAGCTACCAATACTAGCCAACAAACGCACATGTAGGTTCATTTAAGCTAGATTATATATTTCCATAGTATAGAACAAAAATATGGATCTAATCAACTATACTATTTACCACAAATATTAGAAAAATTAAACAATTACGGATTTAACGTTCTAAATGGTGATATGTTATCTTGACAATTGAACAAAGGCGCCTTTTTGTGCAACCAACCAAAACAACAATATATAATAAGTGTAGAAAATATATAAATAGTAGAAAAAATAGAAGAAAAAGATAAAATCAATTAGATCTCACAAGTCACGAAGAACCAATACTTCAATTATCCTTTGGCCGGAAAAAAGCCTTTAGGACTCCATGAACAAAGTTGCTTGAAATATCATAAGGGAAGAAAGTATGAGATTAGGAAGATTCGCCTCTATTTTTAGAAAGGAATGGACCAAGATTATATAGGAGTCTCCAAGGTCTCCTCATAAAAACCCACTAACCCACTAACTTTAAGTAAATACCCCACTAATTTTGAGTAAATACTCCACCTTATCCCTCAAATGGTCTAGGTTCATCCTCTCTACTTAAATTTATATTAAAACATTAAGAAAAACTATTTTTTGAATTAAATGAGGCGTCACTTGGTTGAGATTCCCTGCACGGTTCGTAGCGTGCCACGTCTTAGCTTGAGATTGCAGTGCGGATCCGCAATTTGATAAGTTGTGCTCGAGGCTTGACTCCAGAATTCCTTAGCTTCAATTGATCACACATAAAGTCTTGCATTTAAGTCCATTTAAGCCATTTGTCACAAAACTCCTACAAGAGCAATAAATTAATTCCATTAAAATTCAAATAATTGGCAACAATAAATGTCATAAACATGGGGAAATAATTACAATAAATATGTTTTTTTATGTAACTTATCACCTTCCTATATGATGATCAAGACAGACAGCACTTCAGAATGCACTCAGCACCAGAAGACCTGCAGCTATGTCAACAGCCTTCAATGATAACAGATCAGAAGACTCTTAAGAGTCATCACCGGCAGACATGCTACAAGTTATAATGCTCTCACCAGTAGACATCAATTCTCTAAACCGGAGACTTCTTTCCTTGACTGAAGCATTCCACCGGCGGACTTTAAAATGCACGCGTGCTAGAGAAAAGTCGGAGAAGCTGAAATCAAGATAAATATGACCGTGCGTCATAAAGCCTAACTTTATACTTCGAGGCTGCCAAGACTTTCTCTCACTCAAGTAGTCTGATAAAGTCAAAAAGCAATTACTTAATTGAACAGACCACTTGACAGTGCAACAGACATCAGACCTACTCTTCAGTGATTTTTCAACCTAGTCTGACAGACAACGAGTTCCAAGATCTACAGGACTAAATCTCCGCTCCAAACAAGTCAAAGATCTTATGGACAAAGATCTATATCTGATAAGTCTTCAACCACTACATCTACAACAGATAGAAATCTTCGAGTCCTCATCTCTCAGTGATCATATTGATTCTCACCTATATAAACCCTCTTTCGTGCTCAAACAAAGTGGCAACAAAGTAACAGTGTAAGCTACATCTAAGATTATCAAACGATACACTGTGAGCAACGAGTAACTCAATCTACTCAAGAACTTCATAGAAAATAAATCTTCAAAGAGATCGTCTTCACCAACGTATCTCTGATTTCTACAACAGATTGCAGTGAACTCATCCAGCTCTTGTTGGCAAGACACCTTCAGTGGATTGCTAAGAAGAAAAGCTTGGAAAAAAGATGAGAGTGATCAGAAACTTCAATAGGCATAGATCAAGATCTGAAGATTGATGTTAGACAATGTCTGAAGAAAATGAAGAGTTGTCTGTAGATATTACATTCATATCTTCAGATTTGTATCCCAATACAAATGTTGTTTATTGTGCAATTATCAATCATCATGGGAGGATGAGTGCTTTTGCACTCAATCGTTCAGATATTTTTATATCTGAATGACCTTAAAAATCATCTTCTCATAACAGTTTCTTGGTTTCGTCTCCTATTGTCCTTTGCAAGCTTAAAGATCCTTGAATGGATAATTAAGTAAGGATTGAGACTTAGGAAGACAAAACCAGAAACTGTACATAGACTATTTAGACTGATGTAATATGTAATTTATCTTTAAATAAATTCATATGTTCTTACTAATGCTTTATCTCTCAGTCATTAAATATCCTTGAGGTTCTTATAAATGATTTATCTCTAGAATAACCATTCTATACCTGATCTCCTAAACCTGCATTTGAAAGAAGTATTAAGTGTGTTTTTGTTCTGAACATATATTCGTGTACAGCCACTTATGACTTCTCCAAATCATAACCTCTTTACTTTCCGCTACACAAATCTTTTACTAGGCTTTTGATTTGAATAAACAGTTTATCGGTAGAGTTGTTAGTTCTGCCTTGAGTAAGTCTACCGATAGCCTCTACCGGCAGACATACTCAACTTGATAAATTGTATCTGCCAACCAAACTACGCTTTATGTATATTCAAAAGAAAAGTTTTTAACTTGGCACTATAGACTATTCACCCCCCCCCCTCTAGCCTATTTGAGCATTATTGTGGACCAACATTTATACCTGTCGAGATTTCTTATGCCTCTGAGCGATTACCCAGTCATGGCATATGAGGATTTTCTGAGGACTATCCTCCATCCTGTCCCTCTAGTAGCCAGGTGTGCTTCTGATGCTCATGATAGGCCAAGGCCTTCTTGCCCAGCTCCTGACATGCAGTTGGAATTTTCAGCGCCTGCCGAGGCTTTCTCCACCTTCCGGTATCATCGTGATGGAAGACTTGTGGAGGAAGTTTTACCCGATGTGGACATCCCCGAGGAGTATCATATCCCAGATCAGGCTCGCACGGTAAACATTTTTTTGTCTCCCTCTTTTTTCTTTTATCGCTCTTTTTGCTTGCCTCATTTCATTTTTTTGGAGACTGATATATATATATATATATATATACACACACACATATATATTGCTGTCTCAACATCTTTTCCCCAGGTTAATGTATCATCGTACAAGAAGCTGTTGAGGGGCTTCTTTGGCATCAACAAATTGTACCAATGGCTTGTGGACGAATTTTCCTGCCAGGGAAACGATGCAGTGCGACAGACAAGGCGCCGGGATGATGATGATGATGTGGCCGGCGGATCAAGTCGTGCTCGGGCGAGGGGACGGGAGTACAGGATTGGTGGGTCCGGCCCTCGAGACATGGGTGGCAACCTTGGAAGGAGTAGATCTTCTTGGGCTCATTAGCTCTGTTTACCTGCACATATTAGCTTTTTTCTTTTTTTTTTCTTTACACCAGACTCTGTACACATTTCTAAATGCAATGCGATATTATTTTATATGATACATGAATTAAAAATGCAGACTCAATTATTCTAAGCATAAAAGAAATCTTAACCATTATCTAGGGGTAACGGCACACTGTAGTTATGGAGGGAATTTAGAGGGATACACCCTCACATTTAAAACGGGCTTTTCTGGCACTTTGTGGGTAAGGAAAGACAGCCCGCCTCTTCCTATATTTGATATTTCTTAATTTGGTAGACGAGGCTACGACCTAGCTTCTGCATTTTCCTTTGTTCCTCGTGATTAAACAGACTTTGCAGTGGAACGGTCGGAGCCCGAAACCAGGATACCAGCAGTATTGGGGGAGTAGTAGTGGGGATCCTGGGGCCACCCATAGTAGAAGTGGGCGCTGCGCCTAGATTACATATGGGTGGCGCCCAGGGCTTTTGCTGTTCAGTCCTGTTTCAGCCCTGTTCATGCACTATGCTCAGAATTCGTCTGCTTCTTTGATTTTTTAGTATAAAAGGAAGTCGAGGTAGCGTTCATTTCATCATCAGCCTGCTTTCTTTCCTTTCTGCTCAAGTCTTTTGAGTTCTCTTTTGCTCAATCTCCCTTTCCTTCTATCAGACATAAATTTTGTTTTTATCCAGAAATGGCCGCACCAGCTCATACGGCTTTGGAGATAGAGGTTTATGAGAATGCTCTGGATTTTTGGGTACTTTCGTTGCGGGCAGATGAGCGAGAGTGGTTTGAACACATTTACGTGTAATGCAGGTGCACTGTCATGGCGGACCTGTTTATTAGCGGGATATCTTTGAGGGAGCTTCCGGGTTACGTCGCCTCAGAGCCACCTTTTCAATTTTTGTCTGAACAAGATGTGTCCCACCATCGAGGAATTTTGTGCTATGGTGGGGATGCCAACTATTGGACCTATCGATGTGCCTTCTGCACGGAGGCGTCCTTATATGGCAATAAGGGAGTTGCTCGGCACAACTCGCAAGGCTACTCCGGTTTCTAGAATGGAGTCAATTTTAATTTGATTGTGCTCCCCGGTGCTTATACTGAGTATAGGGAAGATGATCTAGTCTACTTTTGGTGCCGGCTGACTTCCCTTTTTCTCATCCTTATGGGACGGTACCTTCTGGTGGGCCGACCCAGATATATAGATGTGCGGGTTGTAGACCTGGTGCTACAGGCTCGGGATCGTCGAGTAAATATCATCTCAGTGATTCTTGCGGAAACCTTGTTTAGCATGGATGCTTTTACGTCTGGTGATGAGGTGTTCCCTTCCGGTAGCCCATTTTTGATTCACATCTAGCTGGAGGAGCATTTTAACTGGGTGATGGGCCCAGTGCCGGCGAGGAGCAATGTATGATCCTGGGCTCTATGGCTCTCGTGGCCATTACCATCAGATGAATTTTTTCGGAGCATGACTGGATTAAGTGGCGCATTGGCTCCATGGAGATCTGTGGGTTCCCGGGAAATTGCTCCCGCGCCCCGCGCGCCATTGGATAGGGGTGTGCGTTCGTGCGGATGCGGTGACATCCACTACTCCCGTTCCAGCCTCCCTTATTTAGGGGAGAACGAAATCAAAAGTGCGGGAGGAGTACTGTCGGAATAGCGCGTTGGAATGCGCCTCGGTTGCCTTTTGTGGATTTTTGATCCAATATGGGAGCTTTGGATTTTCTATGTCAAGTTATCCCTTTTTTAGGGGATACCAGGATATAGGAAAACATCACCTTTCCATAACCATCCTCCCTTGTTTAGGGGAGAACGAGAAAGTGCAAAGAAAGATGTTGCAGCGCCCCCACTATGGATTTTATGAAAATAACCTTATGGCCTATTTCGGATCACTATGAGTGCTTTGGGTTTTCTACGTCCAAGTTATCCCTTGTTTAGGGGATACGTAACATAGGAATACATCACCTTTCCATTCCCATTCTCCCTTGTTTAGGGGAGAACGGAAAGTGCAAAGAAAGATGTTGCGAGGCCTTTGGACCGGATCCAAAATGTTTTTAGAGTCGCCATCTTTATTTTAAGGCAAAAATAAAGTAAAACCAGAAAAAGAAAACCAGAGATGAAGAAAACGGGTTCGGAGGCTAAGTTACGAGTTGGGAAGGTGCTAGGCACCCAACTCGCCCTTTCGGTCTCAAAACGGTTTTTGGCTAAAGTATGCTTTTTGTTATATTTATTAAACAGATAAATAAAACATTAATTGCCTACAAATACAACCATTACATCTATATTATTTACGGACTTGCAACAGACTCTTTTGCAAACAATTACAAATATACTTGGAAATATTTGGCCATAATGTGACTACATTTAGTATTATTTCCTAAATAAATCCGGCAAAGATAAGCGGTTATATATTGATATTGAGCGGACCGGAAATAATACCTTTACAAATAAAGACTTTACTGAATAAATAAAGTAAATAATTACAAACCTATCTAAAAACATTTTGCCATAATAACGGCTACATTTAGTACTATTTCCTAATTACATCCGGGCAGCACAACTGCTTATATGGCTACATTGGGCCGGACTGAAAATAATACTATTATATGGAAATGAAAAACTTAATAATAAAAACTTACAGACAGCGTAGGGGTGTGCTCGCTCTGTTCCTCGGGGAGAGATAGTCTTTTTTGAAGTTGAAGTTGTGTGTTTGTGTGTTGTGTGTTGTGTGAATTTGGGCAGCGTGACTGCTCTGAAAGTTACTTTTCGGCCTCGGGATCGGGCGGGGTAATTGTGTTGTTTGGTAAGTAAGGTGAAATCGAGGCGAGTAACGACACTATTGGTGATTTGGCCTTTTAAATCGGGCAGAGCAACTGCTCTTTCCATGATTTTTGGACCGGGGAAAAAGGGTGGATACCTAGCTGGGGGGCTAAGGTATATTCCTATCGGTTGGATTTGTGTTTGGCGGAGGTTTGGCAGGGTTTCGAGGCTTTGGAGGTGATCTCTCACTATTTCACACCGCTCTCTAATTCTCCAGGGTAACGTTAACGCGGAGAAGCTTCTGAAAGAATGTTGTGTGAAATGAAGAGCGGGCTCGCTATTTATAGGAGGAAAACGAGGGACACGGCGGGAATTAAAATTCCTTCATCAGCTCCTTTTGATTGTACATGGCATACCGATGGATTGTGCTTTCTGCGACAAGAAGGAAAGCGATTTGGGCGCCATCTTATAGGAATTTGGGCGCCATGCCCAAATTGGATGAGCCACGCCCATTTCTTTTTTGTGCTTCGAATGATTGTACCTGCGTTGGAAAGATTGCATTTTACGCGAGCGTTGCATGAGCGATTGGCGAGGGGAGCAATTTGGGCGCCACCCCCTATGAGTTTGGGCGCCATGCCCAAACTTGATGGTAGCCATGCCCAAATTTCAAAGTTGGTCCATTTTGAACATCCAGGTCCCTGCAATTTGTCCTTTTGCGCATCCTGCTTTGTCCTTTTGCACTTTTGACCCTGTAACTTGACATTTGTTAATGATTTAACGGGTCTTGATATTTTTGTCATGTCACATACCGAGTGCGAAATTGGGGTGTCTACAGAGCCCCTCAACGATGGAGTCTACGGGTAACCCGCAGCTTGAGTAGGCGAACATCGTTGATTAGAATAGACTCTCCAATTTCGTTTCATTTCAAAATGAGGGAGAAATATGCAGCAGGTAGCAGTTATAATGCAACAACTTATCAAACCTCCATATCCTAGACATTTTTAGTCAGTTAAAGCGGGTTATCGCTTGAGTTTTAAGCGGTCTACGCAAATTGAATGCTCTAATGGTCGGACCTACTAATGTAGGCTGCCTACGTATCCCTTAATAAAAGGAATCAGACCAAACGCAGTTCGGCCTAAGCCAAAACAAACAACCAATGAGGAAGTTGTGCTCTTTTTTGGGTCAAACCCGTCCAAGAACACAAACGATGAAAAGATTTTCATGTTTTTCGAAAAGCCGTATTCTTTTTTTTTTTTTGAAACAAAAACCCTTTTGAAAAAGATTTCTCTTTTATTTTAAAAGCAAACTTTCCTTAAAAGGAAATTATTCTAATAGTCAAGGTAATAATCAGACCGACTTACCTTTTATGCGGGGTGGCTACTTGATTTGGCTGATCTTGACATTTTTGCCACTCTTGTTGGGAATTTTATTCTCTCCCCCTTTTTTTATTGTGATGGTCGTGCCCTCTTGAAATAATTTGCCCTCGTATCCTTATTCAAGGAATCGGACCAAAGCGTAGTTCGCCCCTGCTGGGGATTTTGGTCTTGTTCTTTTCCACTTCCTTTTTTTTTTCATTTTTTTATGACTCTTTTTTTATTCTTTTTTTTTTGATTGATTTTTCTTTTCTTTTCTTTTCCTTTTGCAAAATTTTTTTCAAACGAAGAGGGGCTTACCTTTGCTTGAATTTTCGACTTTTACGCTTTGCGGTGATTCTTGGAGATATGAGTTTTCCTTGCTCTTTTGGGTGAAAGGCCATCAAATGTGGTTAACAAAATTGCTTTTGTTAACTTTCTGTTAAGTCTCAGGGATCAATTTGCAGCTTTGAAATTTGGAGGACTTAAGTCTTGTATTTGGCTGTTTGGAGGAAAAGTGAAAATATCACTTTCCTCCTTTTGTCTCCTTCACTTACGAAGCCTTCATTCTCTTCTTTCTGCTTCAGCTCCTGCTTCCACCATTGCCGACGAGGTGAGTTTTCTTTATATTTTCTTCATTTTCTCTCCTTTTCTCAATTTTCCTTCGCCAAAATTTTTGTTTTTCTGCGCAGATGGCTTCTTCCTCTAGATCTAGGAAAGGAAAAGCACCAATGAACCCGGAATCTGGCGAAAAAAGAAAGAACTTCCTCCTTTGGTTGAACCATGTATGGCTATTATTATTAAAGCACGATTGGGGCAATGCAGTGCGAGGCGTACAAACACGTCTCGAATCTTCCTGATCCCAATGTGAGTATAACTTTCTCCCACCGATTTGGTTAATTTTTTCAGATCTGCTTATTTTCTGTGCTGTTTTGGACTTTTGGAGTATATATATGCAGCTTATGATATTTATACATGCGATTTATAGACTAAAATGATGCAATTTTGGTAATAATGCATGAAATTCGGACAATTTATTTTTGCGATGCCCAATTTGAACTAGCAGTTACTATTTGACTTTACTATGCATGATCTATAATGTTAATGCAATTAAGGCTATATGATGCATGTTTTAGCTCTAAAAATATTTTTACATGGCATATATTCACAGGATGGACTTTTCGGAATGAAATGCAAATTTTTCTAGACACATTTTTCGGATACATTTTCGGATATATACAAGACAGAACAGATATATTTCATGCACCAGAATTTATTTTTTTATGCATGCTAATGCTGTAGGGATATAAGAAATGCCCAAAAGATATTATTTTTCCATGGCAGGTGGCATTTTTTTATTTTCTTTTTCGCGCATTCCCAATACTGCTTATTGAATAATAAACGCAAGTAATGATGCATGTATCATTTTATTTTAATGCAAATGTGATGCTGAATATACAATGAGACGTTCTCTCTTTTTTTTTTCTTTTTTTTTTAAATGTGAAAAAAAAGAAAATGTGACATGCATATTTAAATGCAAAGTATATATTTTATCTCTCTCTCTCTCTCTTTTTTGTTTTTTTTTTACATGTTGACATGTACATTTATGCAAAGTATATTTGTATATTCTTAAAAATGATAATATGTATTTTTATGTGCAAAAACAATTTTTAATGTACAAAATGATAATCTGATGTATTGAATGTTCAAGAAGAAAAGGGTTTGTGGGATACTTACCTTTATTTTCTTATTTTCGTCTTCTTTTCCAGGAGCGCGGGGTTTTGGACAAGGCCAGGGCCACTTGCGCCGGAGTATCTGATATATTTCATTCGATGCCTTTGCATTTCGAGGCTTTGGTAGATGAGGCGGGTTTGGGAGTCTTTATGCGGGCCTTTACTCCCTTACGTAATTCTGAGTCATCTTTGATGTCTTTGAACTACGGTGGGATACCACCCACACTTTCCACCTTAGGCGGGGAGAGATCACCATGACTCCTGCGACTGCGGCTATGCGGCATTTCTACCGGTATTGGGCGGAATCTGGACCACGATTATACTCTGCGGCGTCATGAGGTGGAGGACCTTTTGGGGTTCGTGCAGAGTACAAGCAGTGATGAGGTGACCATTCCCAGCGTGAAGAAGTGGCTTCTAGAAAATCTTTGGGCGGAGTTGATCCTGAGGATAGCGTTGCTGTGACGCGTGTCGGCCGGACATTTTTATTCTTTTTCTTGGGCACGTCTCTCTTTGCCAATGCTTCTACTTCTTTGAGGGTTTCTCTGCTGGGCTGCCTTCGAGACCTGGAACATGTGATTGATTATATGGCTGAGGCGAGGCGGGCAGTGCAGGTGAGCTTTACTGCATGGATAAATTGAGTCGGAATGACTCAAAGGTGATGACTGGTTTTGCTCCTGCCTGGGAGGTACTTTTCTTCTTTTTTCTTTTGTCAGCATATTTTATATTTCTTCTTCTTTTTTCCTTTGCATATATTTTTTCTTTTTGCTGACTTTACGTCCTCCTCTTTTTTTTTCAGGTGTGGGCTTACTCTGTCTTTGACTTTATGCAGGATGCTAGCGATGTTCTTGGCCCAGTATCTGGTCAAATTTGTAAATGCGAATCGGAAGATCGGAAGGGCAGCCAGAGGCCATTATGTTGAGTCAGGGGGCGAGCAGTGGCAAGCTTTGACAGTTCGGTGACTTTGTTCCCTTGGCGGAATCGGTAGGGGCCGATCGAGGTCACTCTGATATTTAGTCGTTGCCGGATATTGATGGTGTCTATCATGTGCGACTCTTTGTACATGGGTGAGCGGGTCAACCGTCAGCATGTCCCGTTTTCGGTAGCCCCGGTGGCACCTCCTCCACCTCCTCCGAATGTGATCGATCCGGATTGTATACCAAACCGGCTCCGCTACTTGGCCAAATATGAAATGCTTGGGAGTGATTTCCCGGTGATAGCCTACGAAGACTTTTTGAGGACAATGTTTCATCCTCCTCCTCCTCCTCATGTGATCGGGAGACGGGCATCTGTTGATGGTGCTTGGGTTGAGTCTTCTCTCTCTGTTTTGGATGCACGGCTCGAGTTTTCCATGCCTGACGATGCCTTTTCATCCTTCCCATACCGGCGAGATGGTAGGCTCATAAGGGAGGTTCTTCCAGATGTGGAGATTCCTGAGGAGTATCGCGTCCCTGATCAGGCCCGCACGGTATATTCATCACTCCCCTTTTTTTTTCTTGGCTGACTGATGTTCACTCTTTTTTTTTTCAGGTCAAAGTGTCCACATACAAGAGATTGTTGCGGGGCTTCGTTGGCATCAACAAACTCTATCAGCGTCTGATAGATTACTTTTCTTGTCGAGGCAATGATGCTATGCGGCAGACCAGGCGTCGCAGTGATGATGAAGATGATGATGATGATGCTGACGTAGGATCGAGCCGTGTCGAGCGAGGGGCAATGCGAGCCCGATGGCACGTTGGGCCCCCGAGTCAGGGGAGGTGGCTTGAGCAGAGGCAGAGTATCATTTGACTATTAGCTTCCTTTCCTGCACATGTCAGCTTTTTCTTTTTTTCTTTTTATTTGTAATTAGTAATTAGTATATGTACAAACATGAATGATGAAATGTAATATAATTTTAGATGATATGATAAAATGAAATGCACATTCAATATACATGCAGAAAATAAAGCTATATCGACTCCTAAAGGTAATGGCACACTATTTTTTTAGAAATGAATTTAGAAAAATACACCTTCAATTTTAAGGGCTTTTAAACGTCTGGGTAGAGGCAGCTCTTTGTCATGAGCATAATTGTGGCCATCTATACTCGTATAGGCTTTGTTTTTTGATAGCTTGCCGTGATCGAGCAGCGGTTTCAATTAGTGATTTGGACCAGATAGTAGTTTGGGCGCATACTTAAGCTTCATGCCCAAACTTGGCGCCCAAATTGGCTTTTCGGGAGATTTCTGGCCCTTGTTCACCATTCGTCTGTTTGTCGATTTTCATTATTTCGCTATAAAAGGGGCAGGTGAGCCTGAATTCTTCACGTCGATTTTCCCTTGGT
>CM028383.1:72235672-72267492 GCA_013146195.2 Codonopsis lanceolata
CTTCGTGCCACCGCGCTCGCGCCTCGATGTCGTATTATACGCTGCCCGTGCATGCTTATGCTCGTGCTACGAAACTTCGAATCGTACTGATCGCGTTTGATGAGCGCTACGCTCGCGCCCACGGCCCGAGCTTCATGTTGTGTTGCTCGTGCCCGTACGGCAGCCCGTGCATGCTCGGCTACGGCAGAGCTTTCGTTATCGTATTCATGCGGAGTGCGCCACGCTTATCGAGCAGCGGCCAGAGAGCTTCATGTTATTATTCTCGTGCCCATGCATGCCATGCTGCGCCCGGCAGGAGTCTCATGTTATTACTATCATGCGTGCGAGTCATGCTCGCGCCTCGGCTGGCGTCATGATATTGTTATCGTGCGTGCATACGCTCACGCTACGGCCCGGCTTCAAATCATTATTATTATGCGTGCGCCATGCACCGGCGCCCACGGCCCAGAAACCTCGCTGTTTATTATTATGCGTGCTCGTGCACACGCAATACTCGCACCTTCAGCCCGAGCTTCATGTTATTATTATCGTGCATGTCATGCTCGCGCCAGCCCAGAAGCTTGTTATATTATTGCTCGTGCCGGGTATGCACGCCTTCGCGCATACAACCGAGCTTCAGATCATTATTATCGGTAACCGTTACGCATCTTTCGCCACGAGCCCGGCCTCATGTGATCATTATCGTGCGTGCTTGGCGCCGCTCGAGCCATAGCACGGGAGCCTGCATGTTATCATTATCGTGCGTTAATGCGCTATTAACAGGTGCTACGGCCGAGCTTTCGTAATCATTATCGTCGTGCCCGTGCATTGCCAGCGCTCGAGCTAAAGCCGAACCTTCATGTCATTATTCTCGTGCCGGGTGCGTATGCTCGAGGAGCCTGGCCGAATCTCATATTATCATTGCTCGTGCATGCGGTCCCTTTCGAGCCTCGGCGGGAAGCCGTATCATTATTACCGTGCGTGCACATGTTATTATGCGTGCCCGTGCGTTGCGCTTCGCGACACGGCCCGAAGCTTTTATTATGTTCTCTGCGTGCGTGCCGCCACGCTCGTGCTTACGGCCCAGAGCTTCATTGCGTTATTCTCGTGCCGTGCGCCATGCTGGCGCCTGACCCGGCCTCATGTTATTATTATGCGTGCCGTGCATGCTACGCTCGCTTCTGGCGACTTTATCTTTATCGTTCGGGTGCCGTCACGCTCGTCGCTACGGCAGAGCTTCATGGCGTTATTCGTGCTGCGTGCATGCCATGCTTTCGCGCCCACGGCCGAACCTCCGTGTTATTACTATCGTGCGCGTGCGCGCCATGCTTCCAGCGCCCGGCCGGCGTCATGATGTGTTATCGTGCGCGTGTGCTCACGCTGGAGTGCTACGGCCGAGCTTCGAGATCGTGTGTGTGCGTGCATGCTCGCGCCACAGCCTGAGCCTCATGTTATTACTATCGTGTCCGTCCACGTCATGCTCGCGCCATAGTCAGAGCCTCATGTTATTACTATCGTTCACGATGCATGTCATGCTGGCGCGCAGCAGAGCCTCATGTTATTACTATCGTGCCGGTGCATGTCATGCTCGCGCCTCAGCCCGAGCTTCATGATATTACTATCGTGCGTGCGTCATGCTCGCGCCTTAGCGAGCCTCATGTTATTACTCGTGCGGTAATGCGTACGCGCTCGGCGCGCCGCTTCATGATATTACTATCGTGCGTGCACGTCATGCTCGCGCCTCGGCCGAGCCTCATGTTATTACTATCGTGCCGTGCGTCATGCTCACGCCTCGGCGGCGTCATGATATTGTTATCCGTGCATATGCGCCACGCTCGCTACGGCGAGCTTGAATCGTATTATCGTGCTCGTTACGCCATGCTCGGCCCACGGCTCGAGCCTCATGTTATCATTATCGTGTTGTGCGCGCCACGCTCGAGCCATGGCAGAGCCTCATGTTATCATTATCGTGCGCGTACGCATCTGCGCTCGTGCTATAGCGAGCTTTGATGTCATTATTGTCGTGCATTGCATTCCCGCGCTCGAGCTACGCCGAGCTTCATGTCGTATTCTGCGTTCGGGTGCGCGCTATGCTCGCGCCACAACGGCGAGCCTCGTATTATCATTATCGTGCCGGTGCGTCATGCTTGGGCATCACCGAGCTTCATGATATTGTTATCGTGCGCGTCATGCTGCGGCTCGGCGTCATAGCCGTGACTTTCATTATGTATTCGACCGTGCGGGCCGCCCATGTTTATGCACGTGCCGGAGTGCGCGCTCACGCTCGCGACCGCGGCCAGGATTTATCTTTGTTATCGTGCCCGAGCGCTTTATCTTTATTATATCTCGTGCCGGGTGCACGCACTCGTGCTACGGCAGAGCTTCATGGCGGTTATTCTCGTGCCGTGCGCCATGCTTTCGCGCGGCGAACCTCATGTTATTACTATCGTGCGCGTTCATGTCATGCTCGCGCCTCGGCCGAGCATCATGATATTGTTATCGTGCGGTGCACTCCACGCTACGGCCTACAACGTTAGCAGATCATTATTATTGTGCCCGTGCACGCCATGCTCACGCCATAGCCTGAGCCTCATGTTATTACTATCGTGCCCGTGCACGTCATGCTCAGCGCCGGCCCGACCTCATGTTATTACTATCGTACCGTGCCGTCATGCTCGCGCTCGGCCCAGGGCCTCATGTTATTACTATCATGCATGACGCATGCTCCGCGCCTTAGCCCGGCTTCATAATATTATTATCGTGCGAGTGGCCAGGTCATGCTCGCGCCTCGGCAGAGCCTCCGTGTTATTACTATCGTTAATGCGTCATGCTCGGCGCCTCGGCCAGAGCTTCATGATATTACTATCGTGCCGTGCACGTCATGCTTTCGCCTCGGTCAGAACCTCATGTTACTATCGTGCCGGAGTGCACGTCATGCTTTGCCTCGGCCGGCGTCATGATATTGTTATCGTGCGCACATGCCATACGCTCGCCCTACGGCGAGAGCTTGAATCATTATTATCGTTCCCGTGCACACCATGCTCGAGCCACAGCCTGAGCCTCATGTTATCATTATCGTGCCCGAGCACGCCACGCTCGAGCCATAGCCCGAGCCTCATGTTATCATTATCGTGCCCCGTGCACGCTACACTCGTGCTATAGCCCGAGCTTTCATGTCATTATTGTCGTGCCCGTGCACGCCACGCTCGAGCTACAGCCCGAGCCTTCACGTCATTATTCTCGTGCCCGTGCACACTATGCCCGCGCCACAGCCCGAGCCTCATATTATCATTATCGTGCGTGCATCGAGCCTCGGCCTCAGAGCTTCATGATATGTTATCGTTCGTCCTGCAGCTACGCTCGCGTCATAGCCCGAGCTTCATAGCATTATTCTTGTGCCCGTCCACTTGTTATCATTAAGGGTATCTTCGTCATTTTCACACAAAAAGTGTACCTTAGCGGTCTTAAAAAAATATCATGGACTTTTTCGATGGACATTTCACCACAGGTGACCAACTCGATGAATTGTCGTTAGCACTCTGGGAATACCGCACATTAGTCTGTACACCTACAAGGGCAACGCCGTACTTTCTAGCATATGACATGGAAGTCGTGTTACCGATTGAGGTTGAGATTCCTTTATGAAGAGTAATGATCGAAACAGATTGAAGTTGACTAGCTTAGACGACGTTAAATAAATATATAGTTGACATGGCCGAGTTGGTCTAAGGCGCAGGATTAAGGTTCCTGTCCGAAAGGGCGTGGGTTCAAATCCCACTGTCAACATGGAATAATTTTGGTAATCGTAGTTTAAATAAAATATATTTTTGTATTCTTTGTTGATAGTAATCCATCCCTCTTTCACCCATTGTGCTCTACTGTGGGTTCAAATCCCACTGTCAACAAGGAATAATTTTGGTTATCTTAGTTTAAATAAAATATATTTTTGTATTCTTTGTTGATAGTATCCATCTCTCTGTCTCCCATTATTCCCTACTGAAAATAATTCCTGGATCCGCATTGCATGTCAATCAAGTTTCGTGATTTCAATTGTTTCGTGATCCATCTCTCTTTCTCCCATTGTGCCCTACTGAGAACAATTCATGGATCCGCATTGCATGTCAATCGAGTTTCTTGATTTCGATTGTTTCGTGGTTCAAATATAATATATGTACTAGTACATTTTTGAATAAATAAGTATGTATATTACCCTCAATTGTAATATATGTTCTAGTACATTTTTAAATAAATGAATATTTTTTTGACATGGCTGAGTTGGTCTAAGGTGCAGGATTAAGGTTCCTGTCCGAAAGGGTGTGGGTTTGAATCCCATTGTCAACAATGAATAATTTGGTAATCTTAGTTTAAAAATAAATATATTTTTTTGTCCGAAAGGGCGTGGGTTCGAATCCCACTGTCAACAATGAATAATTTGGTAATCGTAGTTTAAAAATAAATATATTTTTGTATTCTTTGTTGATAGTAATTCATCTCTCTTTCTCCCATTGTGCCCTACTGAGAATAACTAGTGATGCACGTTGCACGGATTGTATATGTGTATAAAATTATATACTAAATTAAAGTTGAATAATATGTAATTAATTTTTTAATATGAACAAAATAAACAAAAAATAATAAACCGTAAAATTAAATATAGAAAATCCTATAAATTTGAAGAAAAAAAATAATATAAATTTTGGAATACTTTATATACAATAATTTTCATTCAACTTGTACAACTATTACAACTATAAATATCACATAGTAACTCTAAACAAAGCTATATACAACTAATGATAACCAAAAACATATTTTAAAATTGAGTCTTATATTAGACAATAACTTACCATTATTTTTATTCATAAACATTGCGTAAGACATAATCAAGAAAAGATGTTTTATCTAGAATTTGAAAGAAATTTTATGATCAAATAGTATTAGTGACATTCTTGGAATCAAAAGAGTACCACCATAATTTCATTTTGAAAGAACTCAACCTTCTAAAACATACTTTTTCAACCTTATAACAATTAATCACGTGTCATTGCATAACTCAAGTGAATAGACTGTGTTACGAAACAACATTATTTGAGTTCCAGCCTTCAAATTTAACTCACAGTTTGAGATTTCAGAATACAATTGAAATATTCATGAGTATGTATCGTTCAAATTTAACTCACAGTTTGAGATTTCATAATATGTATTGTTCATTGATGTGATGTAATTAAAAAAATGCATCTTAATTTTTATATGACTATATAATTGAAACAACAAAAAAAACATGTATCTCTTTCAACAACATAACTTATATATTACATTTCAATTTTCA
Source organism: Codonopsis lanceolata (assembly GCA_013146195.2). NCBI lineage: Eukaryota > Viridiplantae > Streptophyta > Magnoliopsida > Asterales > Campanulaceae > Codonopsis > Codonopsis lanceolata. Next base: position 72,240,981 of record CM028383.1, read on the forward strand.
ATTATATAAAGAATTAACCAAAAAAAAGTAGAGAAGATGTCACTCTAATTTGAACATGACATAAAGTTCTCGATATTCTTACTTATTTATAATGGATCATCATAAAATGTATTTTTTTTGTTTAGTTTATTGAGTTTTATCTTCTTTTCAGCTGTGTAGTCTGCATTCATATGATATTTACAAAATCTCAAGCATATATCAATTCATTTGCATACTGTCTGTTTCATACATTGAATACGTTTCATACTGACATCATGCCATAAGCACGTACACAAAATCTATTGATAATTTAAACTAAGATGGACCCAAACTAAAAAAACAAACAAAGTCAGGCCTATGAATATTTTTTATTTGTTTTAAATATTATAAAACTGTATTTCAAGATCTATTAAAAACAATCGTATGTATTTTTATTTACCTATTTTTTATTTATAATAATACTAAGCTATTCAATATTTTTGAATAAATACCATTTTTACGAATTATTTTTATATATAGATTTTGTTTATAATTAGTTATATGCACATGGACTCTGTCTAACTTATGAATACCTTGCCTAAAAATTAGATTTCTACTTTATTTTTGTGTAATATTTAATAGTTATATGGATTTTGTATGTAATTAGCTATATGCCATTTATATATCATTTTCGAATTTAATTCTCCAAATAAAAAAAGTAAACTCAATTGGAATAGTTTCTATCAACATCATTAAATGACATTTCTCAAATTCAATTATTATTTTTTTGACATAAATAGAACATAAGTGATTCCATTTTTGAAAAGTGAGTTTTGGCGGAAAATTTCAAAAAATTATGCACTTATGTTTTTATATATACTACAACACAACCGTGTAATACACGATTCAATATTGATATAAATAAAACAATATAAAATTTTAATGATAACCATAAAACCAAATAATTATATGAAAAATCACGAGTTCAATATGTTTTTTTTTTTTTTTTTTAGGAAACAGGGACGGTACCTCGGAATTTTATTAAAAGAAATAAAGGTACAAACTTGAGGGGACAACCAAATTACCCTTATAAATGGGGGGACAGGAGGAGCCTAACCTCGAAAAAGAGAGAACAAAGCAACAAAGAGTTAAGATATTCTAACATAAGGGGTACTAACAGCATCTAAATAGATAAGGCCACGAATGTGGGGAGGGACTTCAGAAGACTGGCGAAAAGTATGCTGGGAGGAAGAGTCACAGGCCAAGTTAGCCAGTTTGTCCGCCACAGAATTAGCCTCTCTGAAACAATGCCTGAATGAGATATGCCTTCTATCGCGAATGCGAAAAATGTCTCGAAATAAATAAGAGAGAGCCCAAGGAAAGTTTTGGCCCTTGGTGATGCAGTCGAAAATAACCTTAGAGTCTACTTCCACAATGACATTAATCAAATTTTGGCTTTGGATCCACTAAAGACCAGAATGAAGAGCACGCATTTCAGCAATCATGTTAGTACTTTCACCATAGAACGAAGCAAAAGCATAAACAAAATTCCCAAGAGAATCTCGAATAATACCACCACCATCTGACCTGGGTTACCTCGGCTAGCACCATCTGTATTGAGCTTGAAAAAACCATCCGGAGGTTTAGACCAAGTCACAGATTGAATAACAACTTGCTTGCGAGCACCAAAGGAGATACAAGAAGGACCAAACAGATCAGAAACATAATAATTTGCTGCATGGAGAATATCCTTGATGTCAGCCGAAATATTTTGAATAATCACATGCGAAGGAGTGCGAATGGCATCAAAAGAGCCCGATTCCTAGTCTTCCATAGATGCCATAGGATAACCGAGGGAAGCAAGACAAAGAGCAACGATTTATGATTTAACCACCAAGAAAAACATCTTTGTTGGATGGAACAAGGCTGAAATGGAAGACCCAGCTTACCATGAAAAAACTGCCAAACAAAGAAGGCAGAAGAGCTAGATATAAAGACATGCTCGAATGTTTCCATGTATCCCTCTGCACAACAGTAACATTTAGAGGCTAAGGAAAAACCTTTGCTCCAAAGGCCTTCATCAATTGGGAGCTTATGCTTGAAAAGCCTCCAAAGAAAGACACTAATATTCCTGGGCAAAAATTTATGCCAAATGTAATTGGCTGAAAGAAGCAGAGATTGAGGGCGCCTAATTAAAGGAAGAGCTGAATCGAGAGAAAAAAGACCCCTCGGCGAAGCAATCCAGCATGCCCGATCAGGAGAATCATCCAAAGAAATACGCTGCTCAATGATGAGAGATCGCACTTGAGACGGAAAAACTGCTTCAGCAGGATTATGGAATAAAACTGTTAGGACTTCTCGAACAGTTGAGGCTGTGCAATCGGGTGGTTTATCTACAGATATATGATGAAGCCAGTTATCAAACCAAGGAGAACAATCACCTTTGCCGATGACCCAAAAAATGTTAGACTCCGCAATCGGTCTTGCCTTTAGAAGACGCCTCCAGACATGAGAGCCTTTCGAGGAAGCTTGACTGGGATGAGATCTAGAACAGTAGCGGGCAATCAAGAAATTGGACCAGAGGTTTGGAACTGAACGAAATCTCCACCATAGTTTTAGACTGTAAGCTTTAGAAAGGTCAGCCATAGAAGTAACCCCAATGCCCCCCTCTTCAATGGGACTGCAGCATAATTTCCAGTTAATCCAGTGACTTTTCTTTTTGCCATCAATCTGGCCCCAAAAGAAATTGGAAAGCAAACGATCAATAAGAGATGTAACCGAAGATGGAGGATCAATAGCTGCCATAAGATAGCTGGAAATAGAAGAGAGAACGTGCTTTATGAGAGTAATTCGCCCAGCTGCATCCAGGAAAGTGCCCTGCCAAGAGGTAATACGATTCTAAATCTTCATCACTAAAGAATCAAAGTAGGACTTTTTTTTCCGACCGGTATAAAGAGGACAGCCAAGATAAATAATCGGGAGATCTCCCCTACGAAATCCCAAAGTGGAAGAGATGAGAGAAGATCGATGAGCATCTGAGTTTGATCCCAAGTAAAAAGAACTCTTAGAGGCATTAACAAGTTGTCCCGAAATAGCTTCATACTTGCTGATCAATCCCTTATGAAGAAGAATGGAATTTTTGCTCCCATTACAAAAAATAATTAAGTCATCAGCAAAAGCTAGATGGGAAATAACCGGGCATCCACTAGCTGTCGAGAAAATAGAGGAAGGCACATGATTATGAAGATCATTAAGACTGCGACTAAAAGCTTCCGCCGCTATGATGAAAAGGCTGGGGGATAAGGGGTCTCCCTGTCGAAGGCCACGAGAGGAGCGAAAGAAGCCTACAGAACCACCGTTAATCAAAACCGAAAACCAGTTGTCTGAAATTAATCTCCAGATAAGATCAATAAAAATCTCATGAAACCCAAATTTACGAAGGACCTGAGTGAGAAAAGTCCAAGAAACTCTGTCAAAAGCCTTCGTCATGTCTAATTTCAAGACCACGTTAGAACCAACCACCTTTTTGTTAAGAAAACTCATCATTTCTTGGGCTAAGAGGATATTATCCTGAATAGTGCGGCCTTTCGTGAAAGCGCTCTGATTATCCGATATGAGGAAAGGCAAAATGGGAGCAAGCCGAGTAGAAAGAACTTTGGAGATCACCTTTGAACAGAAGTTGCATAAGCTTATTGGACGAAGATCTTTAAAAGAATTCGGCCTTTCCACTTTGGGGATAAGAGCTATAAGGGTGCTAGTCCAAGCCTTGGGGAGGCTGAACCCCGAAAAAAATTCAAGAATGGCCCGATGAAAATCATCTCCTATAATATCCCAACACTCTTTGTAGAAACAGCCAGTAAAACCATCCGGACCAGCTGCACTATCGCCATTAAGGTTAGAAATTGCCTCCTTAATTTCTGAGTAAGAAGGGGGGGAAATAAGGGAGTCATTCCATTCTTCAGTGACAATAAAAGGGATCATATCAAGAGCTGAAAAGCTAACGGGCTCTGCTTGGAGAAGGGACTGAAAGTGACGAACTGCAGCATTTTTAATATCAGGTTCCGAGGAAAGGACCGTACCATCATCATCGGAAATAGAGTGTATATGAAGTCGGCGTTGGGTTTGCCGAACTGAAGAATGGAAAAGGCAAGTGTTACCTTGGCCCTCCTTGAGCCACATAATTTTCGCCTTTTGCCGCCAATATTGCTCTTCCCGTTTAAGAAATTGCTTTAAATTAGCTTGAGCTGCCATAAGTTGCTCCCTATTTAAGGCTGAATTATTAAGCTCAAATAACAACTCTTTTTCCAGCACATCCTCTTCCGCAGCCTTAAGATCATTAAAAATATTACCATAAGTCGATTTATTCCAGCTTTTGAGAGCAGACTTGACATTATGGAGCTTGCGAGAGAAAAGAGTCATAAGACGCCCAGCTTCTGGCTTCTCCCAAGCATGTAATACAGTATCTTTAAAAGACGTATGGGCTGTCCATGCATTAATAAAACGGAAGGAAGGCGACTGATTGGCAGATCGTTGCTTGAAAGAGACTAGAAGGGGAGTGTGATCGGAACAAGCCCTGTTGAGATGATGGACAGATGTTGAAGGAAAAATATCCAGCCACTTCGGATTACAAAGAACCCGATCAATGCGCTCATGAATGGTTGCTGAGCCTTCTCGCTTATTCCACCAAGTGAAAGGACTTCCTCAATAACCCATATCAATAAGATCCGAGGCAGCAATACAAGCATGAAACTCTAAAGCACCATTGCGGTCCCAGCCAACACCGCCCGATTTTTCGTGAGGATGAAGAATTATATTGAAGTCACCACCAATCATCCAAGGAGAATCTGAAGCACTTGAACAAGAAGAAATAATATCATCCCAAAGGTCTCGGCGATCCCGTAAATCACATCTTGCATAAACACAAGAAAACATCACATGAAAAGGCCAAGAAAAATGTTGTAATTTAATGGACATATACTGATCAGATTCTGAATGAAAGGAACAAGAATAGCATGCTTTGACAAAGATCCATATGGAGCTAGCACCATTAGAAAAAGAGTACTTAAACCTTAAACGCCGGGTAATAAGCTGAACTTTTTGGAGATCAAGCATGGGCTCAAAGATAGCAATAAGAGAGATATTATGAAGACGAACAAGACTCCTAATTCTGCCAACTGTCGGGTCGTTTCCTATACCCCGGACATTCCAGAAAAGGGCTTTAAAATCCATAATCAATTAGATTGAGAATCAGTGGAAGTGGGCTTTGTTGCCTTTGATCGAGTAATTCGATCAGTCGGAGGGACGGGAGGATTAACTTTGGAGGCGATGGGGATTTCAGTTAAGGGCAAGAAGAGAGGGATCCACTTCTTCTTCATTCTCTAAAGTATTTAAAACTGCAAATCTGTTGGGGGAGGCGTATGATTCTGTGACCGGCTCAACTTGTTCCTGGTCAATTGTTACAAGATTTTTGCCCGGAGACTGATGGGAGAGATTAGCAATACCCGGATCAACATCAACAGAGGGCGAAGTGTCAACATTGATGGGGTTTGGCGAATTCGACAAAACCGTGTTTACTTGAGGGGTTGGAGAAGCAGTGCTATGATCGGAAGGTTGGGCTTTTTCTTGCAAATTTGAGAGAGGAACGGCTGGAGGATCAGATGCGTTGGGATTAGTTTCCGAAGGTTTTGAGGGGTTCTTCTTGGGTGTCCAATGTTGACGTGAGGACGAAGGCTTAGAAGTAGGGTTTTTCGTAGGCTTGGTGGTGGGGTTTTCCGATAGCTTAGAAGTCTCAGTTGTCTTTGATTTATCCAAGGGTTTTGGGTAAGAGTGTTTCAACTTGCAAGTGAGATCTTGGTGTCCTTGTCGACAGCAATACTGGCAATAAAAAGGTTTGTTCTCCGCCTCCAAAGGCTGCCAGAAGCTGGGAAACACATCCCCACAGTCGACCCAGATTCGAGTAGGGCAAGGCTTCAAAAGGTCAACCTCAACACATACCCGAGCTACGCTAGGGCGAGACAGATTGATGGTAGGTTGATCAAGCATAAGAGGTCTTCCAAATAAGGAGGCAATAGAGAAAAGGGCCGACTTATTGAAGAGGTGAATGGGGAGGCCCGGGAGAGGAAACCAAACTGGGACAATCGAGCTCTCAACATCAGGGCGGAAGTCGGGAGACCATTTAAAGACTCGCATCGGATATCTGCCTAGATACCACTGGTCCTTAATCCACAATCGCTGAAAGTCTTCATCATGATTCACTTGGATCAGGATGTGTTTGGGATCCAAGTGTCCGATTGTGAACGCAACTTTAAGGCCGATAGTGTTAAGGTATTTGCGAGTGGCTTCCATAGAAGGGCGACCGTGGGAAAACTTACCAACCAAGGTATGGCTGAAAGGTTTTGCAAGGGATGCTATGATTTCCGGAGATAGCTTGAGGGACGGCTCTCCCTTGTAAGTAGAAGAAGGGATGGAAAAGAAAGGTAGCGTGGAAGGAGGATTATTTAACACCGAGGCAAACGTAGGAGGAGTTGCTTGGGAAGGAGGGGGGTCTGGCGGCATAGGAGGAACAGCCTCCATGGCCGCAAAAGGGAAGAAGACGGCGCCTCAAAGAAAGACGGCAGAGGTAGGGGAGATCGCACCTTAAGTGCGTGAAATACTAGGTTTTTCCTCTCTGTACGAGTTCAATATGTATTTAAAACAAATTAAAGAAAATTATGTTAATAAAAACAATAACTTTTCTAACATATCTTTAAATTGATATTGAAGTGTCATGTCCTTGACCAAAACAGTTTACTTTATATAATAAGAATTGAAGTTAATCATAAAAAATTATAATCAAAGCACTTGTGCAATGCATGAAGCCTATATTCAAATCAATACAATAGTTAAAACTTTAGTGCTAATAAAATACACAAATGATTGCAATATAAAGATTATGAGTTTAATGTGTAGAATTGAATATCATAATTTTGTAACATTAAAATTAATATTATTTTGCTTGGCTCTCATGTAGAGTTCAATTAAAAAGCTAAACGTATAAGCAAATTAATAGAAATAAAAAAATTAATGAAAATCAATAATCTTTAGGTTTAAAAATATTTTACCTTTGGAGAAAAAAAATCAAATTATAGAATAAAAATATTAAAAATTTCAGTTCAATTCTAATTCCAATAATTTTTTTTGGATATAAACATTAAAATTTACATTGCCGCCTAAAATTCTAATTCTTAACAATGGAATTGAGGTTCACTTTCTCTCGTTCTTTACTATGGAGTCTCATCAAAATTTAAATTCACTGATGTGTTTCTCCTATTAAAAAATGATATTAAAATCTACACAAATAAATATATATAAATAAAATTTACATTAATGTTAAAAAAATAATTGATAGCTCATATAATATCAGACAAAAGGCAAATTGTTTGTGATATACTAACATGTTTTGTCATAAAACCTTAAAAACTACACTTTTCAAAATTGGTATTTTTTACAAAATAATTCAAGTATTATGGTTCAATTTAAAAATTAGACATAAATAAAAATTAATTAAAATAACATATAACCAAGGAAAAGAAAATCTAGGAGATGGGTCAAGGAAAATGAACCAAAAATCCAAACGATCGATGGAAAGTCACTTTTGGCGGGAAAGTGGCTTTTATACAAATTAGAAGTGTTTCTAAATTTGGAAAGTCATTTTTGGCGGGAGCTTTCCAAAACTTGTTCCACTCCTTTTATATATGTATAGATTATAAAATATACGCATGATCACAAAATATACTAAATGTTTTTTCATATTTAATGGACTCATTTTAAAATCAATCTTAACAACCCTTCATATTATAAGAGAGATAACATGTTCAATACATTTGTTCAATACTCCATCTGTCCTCAAATTATCGCCCTCCTTTCCTTTTTCGTCCGTCCCAAAATAATTGTCCATTTTGAAACTTACCTTTTTAGAATATCACTTTTACCACTTTACCCTTACTTTTTCACTCTACTTTAATTATGGGTCACATACACATGGACATTAAAGGAAACTACACATTAAACCAATATAAATAATGAAGTCAATTATTTTTTCTTAAACTATGCGCCGGGTCAACTAGGAGGATTATTTAGGAACGGAGGGAGTATTAGCTTTTCATAAAAAAATGTTTCAATTCCCAAAGCAAAAAATACAACTAAACAAAATAATAATGTTGCCATTTTTGGAAAATAAGTTTTGGCGGAAACTTTCTAAAAATCGCACCTCTCTTTTTATATATGTATAGATTCCTGATCTGCATTGCATGTCAATCAAGTTTCGTGATTTTGATTGTTTCATGATCCATCTCTCTTTCTCCCATGGTGCCCTACTAAGAACAATTCATGGATCCACATTGCTTGTCAATCGAGTTTCGTTATTTCGGTTGTTTCGTGGTTCAAATATAATATATGTACTAGTACATTTTTGAATAAATAAATATGTATATTACCCTCAATTGTAATATATGTACTATTACATTTTTGAATAAATTAATATATTGTTGACATCGCCGAGTTGGTCTAAGGCGCAGGATTAAGGTTCCTGTCCGAAAGGGCGTGGGTTCGAATCCCATTGTCAACAATTAATAATAATAATAATAATTTGGTAATCTTAGTTTATATAAAATATATTTTTGTATTCTTTGTCGATAGTAGTCCATCTTTCTTTCTCCATTGCCCTACGAGAATAACTAGTTATGCACCTGTACGTTGCATGCTTTGTACTTAAGTGTAAAATCATATACTCAATCAAAGTTGAATAATATATAATTAAAAACTTTAATATAAAATAAATAAATAAAAATTGATAAACAGTAAAATTAAAAAAAATCACATAAATTTTTTTAAAAAGTTATTATAAATTTTAAAATACTTCCTTATATACAACATTTTTCGTTGCAGATATACAATTATTACAACTATTACTATCACATAAAAAATTCAAAAACCCTTAAAATTAGTAACTCTAGGTAAAGCGATATACTGATCATGACTAAAAATATGGTTTTTCAAAAGAAGTCTGATGCTAGACATTTTTATTTATAAACATTTCATAAGACACTATCAGCATAAACTGTCTTCTTTGAAATTTGGATAAAATTTTATGATCAGATGGTCTTAGTGATATTTTTGAAATAAAATAGTACCATCAGAATGATCATTAAAAGAACTCGACCTTCTTAAACATGATTTTTTTAGCCTTGTAATAATTAATCGCGTGCTAATATATAAGCCAATGAAATGGTTAATGTTACGAAGCAACATTAATGAAAAATTTAACATTCAAATTCAACTCATGATTTAGGATTCCACAACATGAAATTTCATTTAAAACTTTTGAAAAATCTATATCATTTAAAAGATTAACATTTCTATCAAAGTGACACGAAAAATCTGAGCTAAAAAACAATATATCATCCTTTTGAATTGTTCTTCAATACCATGTAATCATTTATTAAATTAACCACATCAAAAGTTGGATCTATAATAACTCTCTTTTACAAAAAATGATAAATCACCAGGACTGCTTCCAAATGAAGGATATGTGCTTTGTATAATTGGAGCGATTGGATCGTTGAATTCTTTAAGCAGTAGTTGATTGAGAATATCAATATAAGCACAATTATCATTTGTTTCACCAATTTTACCATCGCCAATCTTTGCAATCCAATCAACAAAAAGTTTTAATTATTTGATCATCTCGTTGGACTCATACTTTGTATATATCTCATATTCGTTGTTAATCTCAATACATGTGAATCTATCCACAAATACAATGAATTAATAGTGGGATGAACTATGTCTTGTGTACTTCCTTTTGGAATCACATGCAATATCTGTCAAAAATCTTCACCAAACACAATTGTCTTACCTCCAAATGGAATATTAGAATATCATATATTTAAATAAAAACTGAACATATCAATAGAATATCATATACTTAAATAAAACTTAATATATCAATAAAATATCATATACTTAAATACATGTGAATATATCGATAGAATATCATATACTTAAATAAAATTGAATATAATATGCAATTAAGAACTTTAATGTGAACAAAAAAAACACTAAAATTAAAGCTTAAAAATCACATATATTTGAAAAAATTATTCTAAATTTTGGAATACTACTTTATATATATATAATATTTATCATTGAAAACGTACGATTATTACTTTTAATTCTAGAAGAGGTGGTTTTAAAGCATGAAGTTGTATTTATCCTTGCATACGACATAAACTGTACTTTGAATTGCTAATATTTAAACAACGAGATAATATTTCTTGCTACCAAATAAAAGCATTACAAAAAATTACATTTAAATGTTGGATTGGTAGTTTTCGAATAACCTCAAAAAAGCACAAATGTTTATGTTATATATATATATATATATATATATATATATATATATATATATATATATATATATATATATATATATATATATATATAAAATTACTAAATAGTAAAATATCAAACTGTTTGTTATATATAATAAAAAAAGGAATTGAAGTCGAAATAACAGACTCTAAACAGAACCTTCAACACTAAAATGTTTGGAATAACATATTATACAACATAATTTTTATACAACTAGTCAATAACAAAAGTTATTGAGTTTAGATTCTCAGTGTTCCCTTCCCTTTTTCGACATATCCTCCAATAAACCCTAACATTGAATACCTTCAAACAATTTCACAGTTAGGTTTCTTATATTTCATTTTTATTTTTTTAAAATAAAATTTTGAGAGAAATTTGCATGATACAAATTTCAATTTTGATTATTATTAAAAAAAATAAGAGTTTAATTTAACTAAGTATGAAAAATATACGGATCTTATAGTTAATTATTTATATCCAAGTACATATCAATATGCATCTTTACTTTAAAAAATATTTTATAAAAATAGAAACTTAAATATATCATATCTGAGAAATTTTTTAAGCATATAATATTTTTTTTCCAATTTGTTTTTTAAAATGGATAAAAAAATTATGATCCTAACTTTTTATGTCGGACATTTGTTTTATAAATTTAATTTTGACAAAAATGGAAAAATAAACATCAGTTATGCACTTTTTGACTTCAGATCTGATGAAAATGGAGAAAAACATCTTATATCTGTATATTTTGATAAATATTTGTAAAAGTAAATTTCAAATTAACATTGGCCTATTATCGATTAAGTTGAATAAATATATACCTTTTGTAAACTAACTTTAATAGGTTAAAGTTTTTTTGTAAATATTAAACCTGAATTTTTAAACATATAGGCTACACAAATATACTAAGATTTTTATTTGTTAATTTAGGTTAATTTTTTGGAGCATATATTAGACCTAGAGTTTTAATTAAACATGTAGTCTAGACAAATAAATTAAGAATTTTATTTTTTTGCTTCAGATTTGATTAAAATTGAGTAGAAAAACATCTCATATATATATATATATATATATATATATATATATATATATATATATATATATATATATATATATATATATATATATATATATATATGTTTATTTATTTATCTATTTTTTGATAGGTAAATGTGACCCCTAGTCTTGTCATCTCTGCCACCCCTTGGGTCAGATATATATTTATTTTCTTATAAATTTGTCAATTATTTGTTTAATATATAACCTTAGCCTATGTCCGATCTATAGATTTCACATATAAAATTATTTGATTTTTTATAAGTATTCGACGATTAAATACAAAATATTTGAATGACAATAGGAGTAGTGCATATGTTGATACTGTATACAATAATTATTTTTCTGGACTATTACCATTATCAGTGGCAAATAAATGTTAAGAGTAAATTTATTATAGATACTCGGTTACTAATTTATATTTTGTATTTACTAATTTATATGAAATTGTTTGTAAACTTCATAATATGTCATAATTATGTATGTTTATATTACCATTGTATTGAGTAAATTATTTGAAATCTGGCTGTTATATAATTTATTGATATTATAGATATATAAACTTGTTATAAAATATAAAAAAACATGTTTTTAGAATAATGAAAATACCTAACCACCTCGACAACAAACTAGTTCTAAAAATCTTTAAATTTTACAACTATAAGAATCTAAATTTTATAAGAATGAAGAAGAATTAAACTTTTCATAAAGCTACTCATATTACTCATAAATTAAAAATTACTTTGTGTGATTTTTGTGGTATTTTCTAATTATATTGTTTTGTGTTGCTTTCAAAATGGCAAAGTCGTCAACGTCCTATATATAATTTGGTACCCTATGATGGGAAAATAAATATTCTGTTTGGAACAGAAAATGAAGGGCTTTTTGATAAAAGAAAAAGTCTTTAAAGTTATATCTTTAACATTTTATGAAACTGAAAAAATCGGACGATAGGGCTGAAATGGACCAGTCGGCATATTATTCCATATATTTGAAAATGAATGACTCGGTGATAAGGAAGGTTTGTAAACTTGGCTCAACTAAAGAACTTTGGGATAGGCTAGAACTACTTTATTATGAAAAGTCGTTACCTAGCAAATTATATCTCTTGGAACAGTTTTTTCGATTCAAACTAGACCCTTATAAGGACATGGAGGATAATATCGATGTTTTCACTAAGTTTGTTCAAGATGTTAAACAAATCAACGATAAAAACATTGATGATTACACTACGATTATACTTTTTCATGATATTCTAGATTTTTATGCTGACGTGAAATCTGCTATTAAGTATGGTAGGGATAATATTATACTTGATAAAGTGATTACTGGGTTAAAATTAAACTTAATAGTAAATAAGGGTAAATCTCAAACCAGTGAGGTTCATATGGTAAGAGGAAGACAACTGGATATGTACAATGGTCAAAATGGTGAAGGACAAAATCAGAATTATGGTAACAACATGGGTGGAAGCCAAAGTAGGTCTAAGTCTGGATCTAAAAAAAGAAACTGCTACAATTGCGGTGAATATTGATATTTTAAGAGGGATTGCACCCTAAAAAGAAAAGTCAAAATCATAATCATGATAATAAAAAAGATTGTAATTTGGCCTTGTGTCGTGAAGACGGTGGTGATGTTTTTATAGTGACGAAAACTTGTGAAACCGAAGTGAATTATGTGTACTCTATTTCTGCATGTATGAATTAGTAGGTTATAGATTTTGCGTGTGCGTTTCACATGACACCTTTAAAAAATCTTTTTTTTCTCATTAAAATATTCCTTAGCTAATGGTAAGAATTGTCAAATTGTTGGAATCAGAAATGTGTGCTTGAAATTTGATTCTGGGTATACTTTGACTTTAGAAAATGTTAGACACGTGCCTGATTTGTGTAATATCTGATCTCGTGTGCATCATTGGAAGATGATGGGTTAGATGGTAAATGGGGAAGGGGCGAGATGAATTTTTTTAAAGATAACTTGGTAATTTTTAAAGCTAGAAAACGACGGAACCTGTGTGTGATGTTGCTCCTGTGTCTTTTATTGAGAATTATGCAAATGTTATTAAGAGTGATATAAGAAATTTGATGGATAAAAGTCTTGGACATCATAGGGTTAGTTTTCCACCTCCCTCCCTAGAAAATTACTTTATCAAAAATTCCCTTGAATTGATCCATGTGGATCTGTGGGGTCCTTCGTATGTACCTTCTCATGGTGGGAATATGTTCTTTCTATCTATTGTTAATGACTTCTCACGAAAAGTCTGGGTAGTTTTATTGAAAGAGAAAACTGAGTGTTTGAAAAATTTAGAACTTGGAAGATTTTTATTGAAAATCAAACGGGTATGAAAATTAAAAATCTTAGGACGGATAGTGGGTTGGAGTTTTGCAGCTGTGAGTTTGAGAGATTTTGCGCCAAGAGTGGGATTGGCTGTCAAAAATCTATCCCTTGTAACCCTCAACAGAATGAGGTTGCAGAGCGCATGATTCAGACTTTGCTAACGCGTGTAAGGGTCATGCTTGCCACATAGGGTCTCTCCAAACGTTTTTGGGGAGAGGCAATTATGTGTGCCGCCTATGTTATTAGTAGGTCTCATATCCCGCCTAATGATAGATGTTCTAAGGCTGTGTTTTCTGGTGGAGAAGTTGTTTTTCAAAATTTTAGAGTGTTTGGTTGTGATGCCTATAATCATCGAGAGAACAAAACTTTTGAACCAAGGTCGGTTAGGTGTGTCTTCTTAGGGTACGTTGAGGGTACGAAAGGTTATAGGTTATGGTTAAAAGAGGAACTAGGATTTGAAATAATTATAAGTAGGGATATTGTCTTTAATGAGAATGAGTTTCCTTGCTTGAATGTTCCCAATGAACCTAGTCACCTACCCTCGACTCCAAATGTGGTGGAGCACCCCTTGTTGTGAGTTCTTTTGATGTGAAATATGATTCGTGTGGTTGATGCTTGTGCATTGTTGTTATTGCATCGGAAAATCATCGACATACTTGGTGTTTGTCATTGTGCCTCTCTTGTGTTTACCTTGTGTTAGAATAAGTTAGATTTGGTGTTTACTTTGTGTTTGCTTTCTGTTGTTCTTGGTTCTTACTTTGTGTTGGAACAAGTTTCGTGGATAGGCTATGATGTACCCCGTTGTTATATCCTTGAGTTCTACGTGATTGAACCGGTACTTGTTCCAAGGTGGAGATTGTAAGTAGTGGCTTGGCCCAAATTGAAAATTTGGGCAGCCTGCTTATTATCTAATCCAGTAGCTCGAAACCCGACCTAAACCTTTTTTTTCTCTTTAGTGTACCCGGCTAATGGATTATGGGTTTGCATCTCTTTTGTGTCCATCTCTCAAAAGCAATCTGTTGACTCCCTTTTTCCCGGCGGCGGCGATGCTGTGATTGCGCTAATAAGTCCTCGACTCATTAGTTGTTTCTAGATATATATTCTCCCTCTTGTCCCCAATTCCACTATGCACAAAGTATAGTCTATCCAACCAATAGAGTTCCAAAAACCGAAGGGACAATGTACTGGTTCCAAAGTGTTCGGGACTGCCCACCCGTCTCAACAAAACCCAACCCACAAACCCCTCTGTCATGACGAAGAAGGAGCACCCACATACATCAACTCACAAACAGTGTTTCCTTTCACAACCCACAGAACCAACTCACAACTTTATCAAAGCAAGAGAAATCAGAGAGAAGATCGAAGAGAGAGATCAAGAGAGCATAGTTTCAATCGATGGCATGGCAGTACCTTGGAAGGAGATGGGAGGCAGAATATATAGCTAGAAACAACTAATGAGTCGAGGACTCATTAGCGCAATCACAACACAATCACAGTGTCACCGCCACCGAGAAAGAAGGAGTCAACAGATCACTTTTGAGAGATAAGCAAAAAAGAGATACAAACCTTTAATCCGTCAGTCGGGTACACTAAAGTGAAAAAAAGGTTTGGGTCGGGTTTCAGGTTGCTGCACTAAATAATAAGCAGGCCGCCCAAATTTTCAATTTGGGCCAAGCCACTACTTACCGGTGGCACATGGGTTGAGATGATGCATTCAAAAAATGAAACTCATACCATCCCATTCTTCATCTTTTGATAACTCCAAACTCAAAAAGAAGATGACGCACAGGGATTCAGCAACTGCCTCATTTACAAGTTACTAGCCCGCCCACCCACCCAATTTTGCAGCACACTTGCAGGCCACAAAAAAAAGAACTGCAACAAAACTGAATATATTTCTTCCTAGTTATACACTACATAAATCCTCTATTACAGAAAATAAACGAAACATGATGGGATAGGAAGGGAACCTCTTTTGACTCTTGGCATCGCTTTTAAGCAGTGTCCCAATAATTGACATGCATATTTCTTGTGTAAGTGCCTCAAGTTTCACTATCAAATATCAACAAAGAGAGAATCAGTAAACCTAAAAGAGAGCCTAAGCAGAAAAATAAGTGAACCAAACTTTACAAATTTTCCTAATCACGGTGCCACCTGCAACAGAAATCCTTCTTTCGTTTTCAAATAATTGTCCTCTTCGACACAACACACCATTTAAGAAAAAGTAAGTGACTGTATGTATTATAAGTATTCGTGTAATGTGTGGTTTCCTTTAATACCCTTTGACTATATACATACCATAATTAAAATATGTAGAAAAAATAAGGGTAAAATGACAAAAGTATTTTCCTAAAAATAAAAATTTCGAAAGAGTATACTTATTTTGAAACGAACAAAAAAAGAAATGAGGATAATATTTTTTTAGAAGCTGAAGGAGTATTAGGTTATCTTTCTTACTATAAAAGTCAAGCTTGTTTCTTACAATTTAATTTATAGACAAAAATAACCCTTCTCCAAATAAACTACCCACCATTTAATTAAGGACAAAATAAGTAAATTTATCATGACAAAAAGTAATGTTTGGACAAAAATAGCCCTAACTATAATAAATCACACACTATTAATTAAGGTTAAACAAGTAAATTTGTTATGTGCTAATTAATTCCATGAATAATTAAATAATAATTTGATCCTTGACTTGTACCTATTTTAAAGTTAGATCCTACATTATTGAGTTCTATTCATTTCGTCTTGTATTTTGATTTTGTTATCATTTCCCCCCTCCTACCATTATCGTTGCAAATATCGTCAAATATATTCTAAAATGACAAAAATACATTTACTCAAGAGACTAAAACTTTATTCGAAACTAAAAAAAATATTTGAAACTAAAAAATAATATAGTTTTATTTCTTTATTTCTTAAATATATATATTCGGGAAAGACATTATTAGATGTATATATAAAATTGTAACTATAATAATAGATTTGTTGGTGAGTATCAAATTATTAAGCAAATCTGTAGCGTGTTTAGTTATTACTCATTAATTAGCTAAGAAAAATAAGTTAAGAAAATATGTCATAATGTCAAGAAGAGGAAGAAAATGAAGAACCAATTGATGAATCTATGCATTTTGTTAGAAAATAATGTTAAAATCTATTGTTTACTTCTTTGAAATTTCAGACTACTACAACAACTTTTAAAACTATTACTAGTTCCTAACTTTTAGATATTACAAACAAAACCAATGTTAGTAATCACAAATAACTGGATTCAAAATATTTTACTTATTTTCATTACCGGGTTCCAAACCTCTAGCATTTTTTGGTCTTAATTTGATTGTTCCTCTTCATCAGACTCGAGGTAGTTACATATGAGAATCTTTCTATTTCCTCCTCTAGCTATCGACTTTCTTTCTTCGACCACAACTCTCCTTTTATTGAAATAGGTTGTCACCAACCAACATTCTTTTAAGTAGTTTCATCCTAAAATTAGGTTTTCTCCTTAGTTAGTAATTTGAACAAAAAGTAGATTGGAACTAAGAAATTAGAGATGTTTAAAGAAAGAAGTTCGACTAAACGAAAGCTAAAAAGATTTTATGTCTCCAATAAGCAAGGCGAGGTAAGTTCATTTCTTGGTGATGGTGGTGTTAGGGATGGTGATGACGACGATTGTAGGGATGACAATGGTGGTTTAGATGAAATACAACATTGTGAGATTTCCAAATCATCAAATTTTCAAAGATCCATATGAGTTTCTGTTTCAATTTGAAATTTTGAAAAATTAAAAAAAAAATTTGAATTTGAGTTTGTAAAAAGTGAAATTTAAGGTTGTGGTGATGGTGTGTCCATAAATGATGGCTTTTGCAAATGAGTTACTTTGAAGGTAGGAGTAAGGAAATAGAAAATCAAATCAAATCAAAAATTAACTTTTGTGCTAATAGTGAAATTTGAGGTGATAGTGGTGGTGAGTCTATGAATGATGAGGTTGACGGAAGAAATTGAAGGATGAAATAATAAATTGGATAAAATCTAAATTTCATTTTTTTTAATAATGCATTTTTTGTGCCTTTGAATTTAAAATGAGACAAAGTATAACTATTGAAATAATTATTTATTGTTTTAATTAAAAAATATTTTAAATATCAAATGACAACCTAAATGATGAAAATATAATCAAATCTCACTTTGCATCACAAGTAAAACATGATCAAAATAATCATAATATATATGCATGATTTTCCATTACTGTTTTTAACACTCATGAACAGTAAAGGACAAAGTCGAACAAATATAAAAATTATATATGAAAGTGAGACATCATAGGTTGAGAAAGACATTATTAGAGGTATATGAAAAAATGTAACTATAATAATACATTTGTTGGTGAGTATCAAGATATTAGGCACTTATGTAGTATGTTTGGTAATTACTTGTGAATAATCTAAAAAAAAGTGTTAAGGCAAGGTGATATAATGTCAAGAAGATTTTTAATAAAATGGAGAACTCCGTTGACAAATCTTTGTGTTTTGTTAGAGAAGAACGCTAGAATTAATAGGAGATGCGTTTGAAGAAAGCAATCTGATTTAATGGAAGTTAAATATATTTTATTTCTCCGTTTTAGTAAGACAAGGTGAACGTGTTTCTTGGTGGTGGTGATACCGGTAGTCGCAATTGCAGGGATGCTGGTGGTGGTGGTGGGGACGATTGTAACCATGGCAGTGGTGGTTTATTTGGAATACGATATTGTTAGATTTTCAAATCATCAATTTTTCAAATTAATCTTCATATGAGTTTGGCTTTCAATCATCAAATTTGAAAATTCAAAAAATTGAATTCAAGTTTGTTAATAGTGAAGATTAAGATTCAGGTGGTAGTGAGTCTATAAATGATGAGTTTTGCGTTTATATTAATTTGAACGAAAGAGTACGATATTAAACAAAGAAATAAAATAAAATAAAATAATTGATTTTTGGGTTAATGATGTTATTTGAGATGGTAATGGTGGTGGATCTATGAGAGATGAGGTTGGTAGAAGAAAATGAAGGAAAACAAAATAAATTAAATAACTTCTAAATTTCATTTTTTGAAAGTAATACATTTTTTCAACTTTAAATTTAAATATAAGACAAATTATAATTACAATAATGCTATCCTTACAACTAATTTGATAACTTTAGGCTTAAATCGCAATTTGGTCACCCTACTTTCCCACTTTTTGCAATATGGTGACTCTACAATTTTTTTTTTCAATTTAGTCATTCTACTTGGTTTGGATATTCAATATGGTCACTCAATCCATTTCCGTCCGTTATGTTGGATGTAAATGGTTTAAAAGACTAAAATACCCTCTGAACAAAATCAAACTGTTTTGGCTTATTCGCAATTTGGTCACCCTACTTTCACACTTTTGCAATAAGGTAACTTTCTACAATTTTTTTTTATATATATATATATATATATATATATATATATATATATATATATATATATATATATATATATCAAAAAGTCTCAGTGCACTCTTAGTCTACTCTCTCTACCAGGTCGTCGGCGAACACAACAGCACCACCATTAATATTGTGGACTGGCAATTCGCTTGGAAACGAGGCTGTTTGCGGAAAGAAAGAAGAGAGGGGACTTGTGGCTGGGTTTCTGGGCCAGTAACAAAAAATGAAGGTCGTCGATTGGCATAGATGAAGAAGCTTGGGAACTGTAAGTCTTCACTGGATCTGAATGCAGAAGGTGGTGTTGACCGAAGATGAAGAGACGAAAAAAGAGGGAACTGGGAGATGAGAAGGAGCCATCGACGATTGACAGAGATAAAGAAAAAATGGATCTGAGTGAGGAGAGGGCGGGGGTTGGTGCAGCTTGGAGCCGCTTGACTGGAGACGGAGAAAAGAGAGATGGGGGAGCTATAGCTAGACTGGTAATGGAAGAGGCTCGCCCGGATCTGGGACTTTGATTTGAGGGAGAACGAACTGGAAGATGAGGGAATTTACTTATGATCCCCCAAATCCAGATGATATTTTTTCTATTTTTGAAGATGCTAATTTTCGGGAAACAAATGTCAGGGAGATTGAAGCTTGTCCTGTTTATAGTCATGCTAGCCATGGCCCGAAAGTTCATACAGTAAGCCCTGAAGTCAATATGTTCAATAAAGATGGTATTCAGAGACATTCCAATCCGTATTTCAATCAAAATGATGATATTGAAGAAGGAGAAGAAGATGATGATGATGATGATGAAAGTGGGTGGGAAACTGTTAGCCATGTCGAGGATCAGGGTTCAAGTTATTCCCCCAACGGGAGTGACACATCTGTCAACAATATGCAGCGTGACAGTAACATGCCAGGTAGCGCAACAGAGTGGGAAGGAAATGCAGGGGAGGATGCACCAATCACTGAAATTAGTGAAGTCTGTTCGGTGCCAACCAAACAAATGAAAAATGGGTCTTCCATATCTCGACTCTGGAAATCACACCAAAGCAACGGGGAAAACTATAAGATTATATCTGTAGATGGCGTAAATGGAAGGCTTTCCAATGCCCGATTTTCAAATGGTGCTGTGAATTCCCTAGACCGAGGCTCTGGCAAAGACGGGCATAGCCCGCCAGATTTAATGGAACACTGGAGCTCACCTGACTCGGGCAATCCACATATAACTCGTGGGATGAAAGGGTGCATTGAATGGCCCTGTGGTGGAATGCAGAAGCATAGTCTGAAATCAAAGCTTATGGAAGCAAGGATGTAGAGTCAAAAGGTATAGTTGCACCAGGTTTTAAAGCTGAAGATTTAGATGGCGGACCATGCTTATTTAGCGAAATTACTAATAAAGACAGATCAAGTATGAATGTTCATCTCTTAGATAAATTTCTTGGATGGCTGTGATGTTGGTTCTCCATTTTGAATATCATCGATGAACATTGTTGACCCAAATAAAGATGAATATGTAATTTTCTAGTTAGAGTCACCTTATTGCAAAAAGTAGGAAAGTAGGGTGACCAAATTGTGATTTAAGCTAAGGGTATTTTCGGGTTTCTACAATTGTTTTAAGTTTTCCATCCAAAAAATTGGATGGAGTGATGAAAGTGCTATATGTTGCCAAGTACAATGATTAAATTGAAAAAAAAAAAATTGTAGAGTTACCATATTGCAAAAAGTGGGAAAGTAGGGTGACCAAATTGCGATTTAAGCCATAACTTTACTTACAACTACTAAGTCTTGTAAGGATATTATTTTCCTTATAACTATGCCAAATTACAATCCTTCTCCCCCAAAGTATCCACCAAATCACATAGGCCGCCTCAACCTAAGATTTGTCCCATAATGGTATCTAATATTATATTTTTTCATATTTTCCACCCTAGCCACGACAGCAATTAGAAAAGTCACCTTAAATAACATGTGGCCTTCCACGACGTTAACTCGATGAAAATATTAGGAATTCGGTGTAAACTTTGTGTTACTTAAAGTTCAAATGTTAAAATGGAGTGGGGTCCACCATTCAATTTTTTCCTACTGAAAGAAAATCTAGAGAAAAAACCAACCATGTTTTCTGATTTTCACTTCCCACAACAAAAATTAACCCATAACCTGATCTTGGTTTTGTCCACTTCCTCCAAAATTTCTCTTAAATTTCTCTTAAATTTCTCTCTCTTAACCCAGATGATATATATGCATTTTTTTCCATTTCATTGTCACTTTTCTTATCTTGATAATGAAAAAACAAAGTAAACGAAAAATATGAAGAAAAAAAACTCTTACCCATAGTTACACGTCTCCATCTCCAATTTCATGTATGAAATTGGATCCACGTACCCATTTTCTCTGGTGAAACCCATCCACCACTGAAATCAATTAATTTCTCATCCCCCCTTCATCCTCTTACATGACTTTACTTTTACTTTCTCTCTCTTAATTCTTTAAATAAACTAACCTGATCACCATTATAGCTTCTATGAGGTCAAAATCATCTAAAGTCATAGCTTCTTCAACATCTTCTCAATTTTGATACTTTGTTTTAAACCATTGTAGACACCCCAATTTCGTACCCCTGGTATGTGACTGACATAAAATATCAAGAACTGTTGAAACATTAACAAATGTCAAGTTACAGGGACGAAAATGCAAAAGGAAAAAGTAGGATGCGCGAAATAGTGAACTGAAGGGGGGAGAGTGCACAAAATAGAAAGTAAAAAGCAAGCTTGGTGCCGCACCAAGGCCCCTTGGTGCCGCACTGGGTTCCTGGCTGCACCAAGCATTTTCTGTAGCCTCTCGGTTGGGATTGTACAAGCTGTGATGCCCATGGTACAACTCACCAATGCGGGGATGAAGAAATCGAGAAAATTCCCAACGGGTCCTGTTTTCTCACTATAAATAGAGAGCTCGGGCTCCTCATTTCATGCTCATTTTCATCGCAACGGCGAGAAATTCTCTCGCGTTCATTCGAGCGACATAGTACGAGAGGTGCGAGATAGGTGAGTGGAACCCCCAAAGTCTCAAACCACGTCCAAACTCCGCCAAAATAAATATCCATAGGTTATAAGTGATCCCTAGCCTAGTTGGTTAGGTATCCACCTCATTTCCCAGGCCCAAAATCCCAAAGTAAGCCGTTACTGCTAGAACGAGTGGCAAACTAAGCCGTTATTCCGCCCAACCAAAAGGCCAAAACCACAAAAACTAAGCCGTCATTCGCCCAACCAAACAAACCAAAACTACCACATATAAGCCGTCACTCCGCCCAAATCAAAACAACAAACACACAACAAACAACAAAAGTCTCCCTCTCAGAAGGACGGAGGCGAGCACCGCCGCTCTAAAAATGACCTTTAAAGGCGTTTTATTTATTTATTTACTTTTCGGTTCATTTATTATTTAAAGTTGTATTTAAAATCCGGCACAATGTAGTCATTATAAGCCGTTGTCTGCCGGATTAGATTAGGAAATAGTATGTAAAAGCCGCCGTTATAATGGCCAAATATTCTTAAATATGTTTGTAATTATTGGAAGGAGGCAGTGCGAGTCCGTAAATAATGTAGCCACGAATGTATTTGTTTAAATTTCCCTTGTCATTATAATACCTTATTTATTTGCTAAATAAATGTGACAATAAGCATACTTGACCAAAAACCATTTTCGAGACCGAAAGAGGCGAGTTGGGTGCCTAGCACCTTCCCAACTCGTAACTTAGCCTCCGAACCCGTTTTTTAAAATCTCGGTTTTCTTTTTCGATTTTTCTTTATTTTTGCCTTAAAATAAAGATGGCGACTCTAAAACTTTCGGATCCGGTGGGGCCTCGCAACATTCTCTCTTTGCACTTTCTGTTCTCCCTAAAAAGGGAGATACGGGAATGGAGGGGTGATGCATTTCCATATCCCGGTATCCCCTAAACAAGGGATAACTTGATGCGGGAAACCCATAGCTCCCATAGTGATCGAATGGGCCATAAGGCTATTTTCAATAAATCCATAGTGGGGCGTCGCAATATCCTTTCTTGCACTTCTCTATTTTCCCCGAAAAAGAAAAGGGAGAATGGGAATGGAAGGGTAATGTATTCCCATATCTGTTATCCACTGAACAAGGGATAACTTGACATGGAAAACCATCGTTCCCATATTGGATACAAAATCCACTCGGGCAACCGAGGCACATTCCAACGTGCTAATATAGACGGACACTCCTCTCGCACTTTGGATTTCGTCTTCCCTAAACAAGGGAGGGTGGAGCGAGCGTGGTGTCCCCATCATGCACGCCGCACCCCTATCCAAGGGCGCGGGCACGACCAGGAACCTCACGGTGGCGACTGGCTGGGGAGTTGTTTTATTTTAAATAAAATGGAGAGCTAGACTCGTAAAATAAAACTTTTTTATTTTTATTTGTTTCTGGCTGCAGTATGCTTGTCGTATTAATTTACACATTTGAATAAAGTGTTCCCATACGGCCGTGGCTATATTTGTGGATATGATCCTCCATCTGGCAGCAGTTTCGTTCCGATACTTGTTACGGGCATATTTAAGAGTATAAAAAAATTCAAAAAAAAAATTATATATATCAAAAAAAAAAATCCGAAAAAATCAATTAAAAAAAAATATTATATATATATTACAATAAATTCCGGGCAGCACAACAAAAGAGCTAGGGCTTTACTTCAGGCTCTATATATTATTTATTTCAGTTCGTTTTCTTTTTTTTACTTTATTCTGTACATTTATACATATCTGCATTCATTCTGTCATTTTATTTTGGGGACATAGGACCAAAATTTGTAATTAATAGGGATAGATAGTTTCCCCACTTTTCTTTCTATTTCTTAATGTGATGTGCTTGTTTGCTTGCGCTCAAACTAAAAAAAGCCGAGAAAATCCACACAAACAGCAAGACAGACCATAACTGTTTTATTTTTCTGTTTATATATCTATAAATAAATAAAGATTTTACTGCTTTCTAGATACCACACACACGCACATGCATATAGCTATATTCGACTGTTACCCTACACCATGGCGGCCTACCCCTGCATAAGCCAACGTTAGAATGCATATAGATTCTCGGGACACTTCATTGACCGACCGGTTTTGCATCTCGAATTGTGAGCGGCCCACCTGTCAAAAAAAAAATAAATACAAAAAAATATATATATATATATGAAAAAAAATGCGCAAGTAAAACAAAATGATGAAAAAAAAAGAAAAAAAAATTGCGCAACAAAAAAAAAAACAAAAAAAAAATATATATATAGGGGCTGATTTATTATTCTCTGATGCTCGACCTAGACCATTTCGAATGGTGGATCTGGAAAAGAGTATAGGCCCTT
Organism: Codonopsis lanceolata; assembly: GCA_013146195.2. Taxonomy (NCBI): domain Eukaryota; kingdom Viridiplantae; phylum Streptophyta; class Magnoliopsida; order Asterales; family Campanulaceae; genus Codonopsis; species Codonopsis lanceolata. Next base: position 72,265,560 of record CM028383.1, read on the forward strand.
CGCCTAGGACGATCCGATCCTAGGGAGTCGAAAGGCAGGTGGAATACGTTGGTCCTATACTCTGGAGAAAGAATCCACTTGTTCGAGGAAAAGTCCCGAGGCCGTCAAAATAAAGCAAGTGCTTATCCGGTCAATTGTAGGGCAAACAATTAAAAATAAAATACACTAATAAAGGCCTGTTGTACTCCAAACCCAAAAAGCCTTGACCCGGCCTCACGATACCTCCATAACCCATTTTCCTCAGAAACCTGGCCCGAACTTGGAAAGGCAGAGTAATCTTGGCCGGTTGATCACGGGAAAAGTAGTCTGTCGAGCAGAAGGTATCGATATCGAGATCGGACAAAGAGCGAGAATCGGTCAGAAAATCGAGATCCAAGCGGTATGGCAACAGATGAAGCGATCCAGAGATAGATGGGTACAGATTCGGGGCTCCAGGATATACTCCAACTCCGGCAATGCAACAATGGCTAGACCAGAATCTGGATGCACGAAAAGAATGCTTGCTAAGCCAAATAGCAAGTCTTATACAAGGTCAAAAACCCCGTGGTGAGGTGAACTCTTCCCCTACAATCCCCCAAGAAACATCAACATCCCACGTGCCTCCAAACCCAACTCCTCAGCCAAACACTAACCCACCAAATATGGCCACTACCCCAAATCCCAATCCTCCACCAAGTCTCTACTACCCAAATATCAGCCCTTACCCGTCATATCCTTCCTATCCTGCTCCAAACACCAAAATTCCCCAAAGCCCAAATGACCTCCCTATTCCCATAACCAACCCACTCCAAAACAGCCCACATATGGACCCACAAAATTACAACCCGCCAGGCCAAGTTACCACTTATTTACCTTATAATGATCCTGGCTGCCCTGCCGAAACCATCCAAAATCCACCTACCCAAAACCCTTATCCTACCCAAGTTCCACCAGCCCAGAATCCTTATCCAGCCCAGAATCCTTATCCTACCCAAGTCCCACCTGCCCAAAATCTACCAAACCAAAATCCATATCCAGCCCAAAACCCTTACGGACACCACGCCGAAATTAACCCGACCTTCCCTAATCGGCAACCAAGGTATATACCAAAATCCAACTCCCCCAACCACCAAAATAGAGGCCGAGGTGGAAAATATAAAGACTATGATACTCAAGCTTCTCAACAAAGGGGAATTTTCTACGCGGGCACTGATGTTACAACTGCGGCGATGTGCCTTTCAAATTCAAAATGCCCGAGCATAGAAAATTTGATGGACCGATGCCCTATATCCCACTTAAAATCTTATTCCAGGCATGCGGTCAAGGGAGCTAGCTTTGAGGCTATGGCTTCCAATTTTCACCTCACCCTAATAGGGCCGCCAAACAATGGCTAATGTTGTCGATAGAAGCAAAGACCATGAATACGTGGGACCGATATAGTCAAGCTGCCTCGAAAGGTACAAAGACAACACCGCCCGTCCGTAAAATAGAAGGGACCTTGAGTCGTGCACCCGAGGGAAAAGAAAAACCCGTGGCCGGCCGAAGTTAGTTCGCAGTCGGTGGAAAAGAAAGTTGGCCTGCACTTTCGATGCTGACTCCGATCCAAATTTAGTCATGCCGAATGTTTATCAAAAACCTCCAAAATTTCATTTACCTCGAACACATGCGGTATCTTCCCACACCAATTTTAAAGAAATAGAGATAGGCGCCTATTGATGATGATATACCGGTGGCCACTTACAAGTCAATACGCCTCTAGCTCTTTCAGTTATTCTAAAGGCTTATCCATGACCACAGCACCAAATGTCACGGTAGGAAATGCATCGACCACTTTTCAAAATTATGGCATTTCCATGGTCTTATGGAGCGAGATAGTCTGATGCCTGAGTGGGAGGAAATAATGGCCCGGCAGAAATTTCAGAAATCGAGAACCGCCATTATGATGGCTGCCGAA